>CM051496.1:32237598-32501249 GCA_028031935.1 Paedocypris micromegethes
CCCCCCCCACTCCCCAGTACAGATGACACAATAATGCTGATGTAGCTTTATAGATAGATCAATAGATAGATGTAGATAGTTAGATAATATAGAAAAGATAGATAGAAGACAGACAGATAGAAAGAACGACGTTTGGACTAACAGATGGATTGAAAGAGACTGGGAAAGCTCTAAATCACTCAATCGATAAAATCTTTATTCCTTCCACTAACGGGACTTTTTTTGTTTTTAATTTGCAAGTAGCAGCTCTATAAAGCCGCTAGCTGATGTCAATGATGTGATGGCCGTGTGTTTTCAGTCGTTGAAGGGGATGCACAACTTCCGGGCATCTGGCGACTACGACAACGACTGCAGCGCACCGCTAACGCCACTGTGCACTCAAGCAGAGCAGGTCATCAAAGGTAAAACAGCGCCACCTTCCTGCTTTGAGCCAGTGTTAATTTCGTGGACGAAAATGAAACAAGAACTATATAAAATCTCCCTCTCAGGGACAAAAACTATAACTACATTTAATGACACTTTTGTCAACGAATAGAAACGAAACAAAAATGCTTTTCGTGATGATGTCCAATCATAGTCCGAGCTTGTGGAGAAAGGCTGGTGCAAACGAAATGAGAACCAATCAGGACACGGAGCCTTTCAGCGGCAGGGCGAACACGGTGACTCAGTGAGCTGGCGAGGTAGTTACTAGGTATAGTGGCGAACGTCTTCAATAACGTCTTCTCCCGGCAGGAAACAACGCTCAGATATATGGATTTGTTTTACGTTCAACGCCACCTTAGAGAAACTATCTGTACGCCACGTGTGGAGCAACCATCACTGGCAAAAATACAACACACCTGAAGAGATTGAAACTTTTCTTTTTCACCGTGCAACTATTTGTTACTTATAACATGCAATTGCAATTAACAATGCAATTATAACTATTTTTATTTTACTGTACTTGTTTTTCTCTTTGTTGAGGTTTCATTTATGAGAATACATCTATTTGGCTTGAAAAGTTCTTTTAACTAAGTTAAAGAAAAATAAATGTTTTTCCATATAAGATCTTTGTATATATTTTATATGTTCATAGTTAACTACTTATTCAGATTTCTTAGACATAGCAACTTTAGTAAACATTTAGAATATGTAGCACTTATATTTCCGTTGACTAAATCTATACTGTAATTTAGTCGACTTAAATGCTGTGGTATTTAGTCGACTAAAATTAGACTAAAACAAGAAAAAATTAAGATGACTAAATTGGACTAAAACTAAACTGAGTTTTAGTCCAAAGACTATGACTAAAACTAAATAAAAAAATCTTTGTCAAAATGAACACTGCTTTGAGCTGCACTCATTCTGCTTTTGACGGCAGGCGGCACCAGCATCGTTCAGTGTCACATCCTGAATGACAAGCGCCACATCCTCACCAAAGACACCAACAACAGCGTGGCATTCTGGGACGTTCTCAAAGTAAGCGCAGATCCTCGTGGACCCAGCTGGACCTGGTGCTGGAGCTGTCTGTGTGTCTGCAGGCTTGTAAAGGGGAGGACCTGGGTAAAGTGGACTTTGATGAGGAGGTCAAGAAGAGGTTCAAGATGGTCTACGTGCCAAACTGGTTTTCTGTCGATCTGAAGACGGGGGTGAGAGCTTGAGAATCGCGACGTGTCCACACGAGGCTCTTCATGCGTGTTGTGTTTTAGATGCTGACCATCACGCTGGACGAAAGCGACTGTTTTGCCGCCTGGGTCGCTGCTAAAGATGCTGGATTCACCAGTCCGGATGGGACTGACCCCAAGTGTAAGAGAAGCTAATGGCCGACGTCAAATACTTTTTCTGACATGATGCTGTTTCTGTAATTTTTTCTCATTCTGTATGTTTATTGATGTGTGTGGTTTATCTACGGCAGTGAATCTCGGCGGCCTGCTCTTACAGGCCTTGCTGGAGTTCTGGCCTAGAACACACATCAATCCAATGGAAGAGGAAGAGAGTGAACTCAATCATGGTATAGTCATACACACACACACACACTTCAGTCAAATCTGAGTCACAACGGATTTAAAAGAAGTCAAGTGGTCTTTAATCTTCATTTTTTTACTTGTAATAGTGACTTTGCTTTTTTATAGCGACTTTGCGTTGGTCTGGAACTAAGATATATAAATGAACTTGAACTTGAAATTAAAAGTGCATATTGTTTATAAATACAGTTTGGATTCATTATATTTAAATTTGCAGTAGTTTTCACTAGTTGTCTGTTGTGTTTATGCAAATGACGTGTAAGAGCTGGTCAAAAAACTGCATGTTATATTACAATAATAAGCACTTTCCTGAAAGTGAAAGATAAAAGTTGACACAAGTAGAAAGCAGGAAATAACAATAAATGAACTCCATGCTTTAACTGGGAAAAAGTTTAGTTTATATTGAAGGGAAATATTAATAAAAAGTTCAAAGGAAAGGTATAAAAGTGGAAAAGATGAAGGTTTGAAGATGAAAAGATAAATCAAGAACGGATGTTTAAGAATGAAATATATATATGAGAATGAAACTGCGTGTCCTGTTTTGATTCAATTCACTCTTACAATGCATTTTTAAAGTAGCGTCTCATGCAAATCATCGCACGCATTTTATGAGGTCGTTTCTTTTCCTACTTTTCATTGGAAAAAAGAAAAAATTTGAATTTGAGAAAAAGTATAAAGGTTGAGAACATGGAAAAAGAAGCCACACAAAATGATAAAAAAAAGAGAGAACAGGACCTTTGTAGTGTTAAAGGGGAAAATGTTAATTAATCACCAAAAAAGAAATTATAGATTCAATTACTCTGATGTAAACTGTAACCGTCTCAATAGTTGGAGCTCTGATAAATGGGATTTGGTGCTTTTACTGAGGTGTCGAGCATTTTCTGCTCTTTTCCCAGTGAATGGTGAACAGGAGAGCAGAGTTCAGAAGGGAAACGGCTACTTCCAGGTTCCGCCGCACACTCCTGTGATCTTCGGTGAAGCAGGAGGCCGAACACTGTTCCGGTCAGTCACACACACACACACACACACACACACACTCACACACTCACACTCACACACACACGCGCATGTGATCCAGGACCGATTAAAAGTGCAGAGAGTGGAGAAGCTATGTTACATTTTGTTAAACTAAAACACACTTTGCTAAAACTGGAGAAGAAAGGCAGTCCAATTTCATACTTTAAATAAAGTTTGAATACAAATTTTGCATGTTAGTAAGGTCTACTAAAATGTAATGTCCATCTTTTTTCCACCAATACCACAAAACTTTCCCCCAAAATGGTTATGCTGCATTTTGATTGTGTTTAGGCTTAGTTTTAAACATTTTACCACATCTGTATGGTGCTGAAAAAACATGAACATGAACCTTGAAAGAGCTTGAAAAGTGCTTGAACTTTCAGAAAGTGTAGGAACCCTGACAGTATTAGTTGTTTCCTGTGACGCATTACTAATTGTAATTTCAGTAATATATTACTCGCTACATGGTAATTAAACGCTTGCGTTACATCAAACTTTTTACCCACAAGACAATAAATCAAAAATGTAATGTTTCCTGTTCGTGAATAGACACGCAAGTCATTCCTCTTTCGCTGGAGGAGTGTTGTATTTAGTAACGGCGCTCCGAGCTCAAGGTCCGCAGCTATTGGCTCCGCCTAGTTCGCCTTAACCGTGCACTATACTGGCCAGTCGTGGCAAATTCGATAAAAATGGCAGGCGAAAGTACATTCCCGAGATGGTCTTAATGCACAACATTTCAGTTTTGTAAAAAACAAGGACAAGAACATTGTGGTGAAATGCAACCTCTGTGTAAACACAAAATAATTTTATCAATTTTAAATCTAGCGATTTAAAAAAAAAAAAAAAAAAAGAGAGAGAGAGAGAAAAAAACCCTGGAACGGTGCCATCTCACTGCTTGACCTGGGAAGAGAGAAAAACAGCAATGATAATGCACTTTTTGGCCAGAAAGCTTGACAGTATTGTTCATTGTTCAAGTTCAAGTTCCGTGCATTTGTAAGGCGCTTTTCACAGTTTTAACGGTCTCAAAGCGCACAAATGTGGTATTGTGTGTCATTCAAAATGAATAAAACGGCACTGAAGTTTACATAGTCCTGTTTGTGTCTAATACGACTACACCCTGGTTATTCACAGATATTGTCAGAAAATCACTTTATGTCTATCAAACAACACTTTGCCCATTATAACGTATTGCTATTGGTAGCTTGGATAGGCCACAGTCATTAGGCTACATACCATTTTCTTCAACTGGATGTAAAATAAAATACAAGTTAAAGGTACATTTTGTTATTTTAGCATGTTAAGTTCTACTTCTGTAGTTATTTTGGTGAAAGTATCTACAAAGTAATACAGAAGTAATGCATGTACAATTCTGAGACAGCAACATTGTAATTTTTTACAATATTACTGTAATGTTTTAAACGGATTACTTTTCACAAACAGTGATCTATTACAATTTCAAAGTAACTTGCACAACACTACTCTGTAGTAAAACGCCATCTTTTCTTACTCTCAGACTATTATGCCGAGATTCCGGAGGCGAGACCGAGTCCATGCTGCTGAATGAAACGGTGCCTCAGTGGGTTATTGACATCACTGTTGATGTGAGTGGCGTGGGACTTTTATTTTGGAAAGCGTGCACGTGCTTTGTCCGACTGACTTGTTTTTTTTGTTCATCTCGCTGCAGAAAAACATGCCAAAATTCAACAAGATCCCTTTCTACCTCCAGCCTCATTCCTCATCGGGAGCCAAAACGCTGAAAAAGTCCGTAGATTTCTGCAGGTTTGATTGGACGACGACGTCGCCGAGGGCTGATGTTTGTGTTTGTTTGTGTTACTAGGGACCGTCTGTCTGCCAGCGACATGCTCCAGGTGAGGAAAGTGATGGAACACGTCTACGAGAAGATCATCAACCTGGACACGGAGTCGCAGACCACCAGCTCCTCAGCCAATGACAAGCCAGGAGAGCAGGAGAAGGACGAGGACGTGGCCGTGATGGCCGAGGAGAAGATTGAGCTCATGTGTTTAGATCAGGTACAAGTGTTTGTGTGTGTGTGTTTGTGAGCGAGCGAGTCAGTGAGAGAGTGTGTGTGTGTGTGTGTGTGTGTGAGTATTTTCAATGATACTGTGTTGTGACTTGTTTTGAGTGTGTTTGTATATGTAAGCGCATTACAGCGTTGTGTGTGTGTGTGTGTGTGTGAGTGAACAAGTGTGTTTTGTGTGTGTTTAACTATATGAGTGTGTGACTAGTTTGCAGTGTTTTGCGTGTGTGTGTGTGTGTGAGTAAACAAGTGTGTGTGCATATTTTGTGTGTTGAATATTTATAATAGTATATATAATAGTGTTACATGTACACAATACATATTACTATACATGTTTTATTAATTAGTATTTACCATTATAACCATTGCCCGTTTAATCACCGTTTTAATTTATTTTTCATTTTTATTTGCACTTTAACCCCATACAGTCAGGTGGTGAATTTTGCTTAATTATTCATCTTTGATTCTCTTTGTTTACTTAATTTGTAGATTAGGTGTACATACACTGTTCATTTTGTTTTATTATTATTTATCTTCTCCATTTTTTTTTCTTCTTTCTTCATGAAGAGCAAGTGTAAGTGAAGTGAATTAAAATGAAATAAATAGAATTAGCCATCAGATGCTTTGTGTTGAGAACAAATTCGACATTGTACAAGGTGCGTTGGTCATGTCGAGGTTTCCTCTCCAGACTTCTTGAAAAATAAAGTAATGAAAATGAATTCAAAAATAAAAAAAATAATAATTTCTAGAAATAATTTAATTTCAAATCAGTAGCTTTTTTGTAAAGAAATACAATTGTTATGCTGCATGATTGATCGAGTCGGTTATATTTTTTTAGTTTGTCGCCCGTAGAAAAAAAAAATAAAAGCCCAGCCAATAAATTCTGGCGAAATATAGTATTACTTGATTCGCTTTACCAAAGATTAATTATAGGATATAGATGAAATAATTACATTGTTAAGGTTAACTGTTACCTAAAAATATAGATTCATTAGATTATTAGAAGTGTTTTTCCTGTATAATCTCAGGATTACATCAACTGGAGATTAGTTCTATCCATCCAATCTGACCGAGACTGATGCGGTTCTGCAGGTTTTGGATCCCAACATGGACCTGAGGACGGTGAAGCATTTCATCTGGAAGAGCGGCGGAGACCTGACCCTCCATTACAAGCAGAAGTCCACGTGAGACCCCGCCCGAGAAGAGACCCCCGTCACCTCCATCGCATCGCGCTCCCAGAATGCCCTGCTGCTCCCGTGAGGAACAGCTTCTCATTGGACAGGCTGAAGTCGGAGAGCAGAACGGTCTGAGGACCATCAGCAAACTCATGCCGCTCTTGTGACGTTTGTATAGGCTTTGCGCGCACGAGTGTGTGTGTGTGTGTGTGTGTGTGTGTGTGTGTGTGTGTGTGTATTTATTACTGTCATGTCGGCTAATCTCTCAAGCATCATCATTATGTCACTTCATCATTCCCGAAAATGAAAAGACTCTTCGGCTAGGCCACACCCACATTGCTGGTGTGACATCATCTGGCGTAGTCGGCGTTTAGTTCACTGGTTTGCAGTGATGCGTGAAATCCCATTTGTGTTGAAGCTCCGTTGTCCTTCACGTAATCCCCGTTGTTAGACGTTCTGTACGAATCCACGCGTTTCGTATCCACTATTCTTTTCTCGTAACTATGGAATGGGGAACAAAGTGTTTTTTTAATTATTCTTATCTGCGTTTGTGTACCACTCTGTCGTCTCCACGCGACCGCTCACACTTATAATCGGCTTTTAGAACTTAACTTTTCTTTGAATAGAAGACGAGACGGATTTCAGTTGTGGTGTTTGCAGAGCGTCGGTATCTTCTGCTCTCGGTTCGTGGCTGGTTCTGGTGGTTCAGACATCTCTAATGGAGCCGGTCCCATTTACGTGCATATATAATTTCATTGTTTTGTTTATTATTTTGTAGTAAAAATGTTTTATGAAGTCTAAATAAAAATGACTAAACAAAGTGGTTTCGTTTAATGTTATGATTCATTTCTTTTGGAAATATGTAAAATAATAATTATCTATTCATTTATTTATATATATATAATTAATTTATAATATTATATATAATTTACTAATATATATGTATATATAGATGTATGTATGTATATATGTGTGTTTGTGTGTGTGTGTATATATGTATATATATATATATATATATATATATATATATATATATATATATATATACACACACACACACACACACACGGGTGTGGATGTAATTATCTATAAATATATAAAAACATACAAATATAAACATACAAATGTATAATTTTTCCAATTAGGCTTTTATTTGGTTTTGAAACCTGTAATTCCTTACAGTAAGTTTGTAGCAGGAACAATTCATTCTACACACCAAACAAAACACAAAAGAGAAACCAAGAAGTGCAAACAGAGAATTCTGGAAAACTATTTCCATGAAAAGTGTGCGTTTGAGTAAGAAGTCAGTGTGTAATCTGCTACACGAAGCCCGATCAAGTCCTCACAAAAGCTCTCATGGACTTTCACTTCTCTTGTGAATCAAGTTGTCAGCAGGAATTTTCAAAATAACGGAACTTGTCAGCCGACTTCATGCTGACGTACGGAAGCTTCTGCATTTAAATACTGTGGTGTGTGTGTGTGTGTGTGAGAGAACGTGGAAAAAAAAACTGCAAATTTCCAGTGACCCATAATGAATGTTGAGAATGACAAATCAAATGTGTCGGAGTAAAAACCCGCTACAGTTACAGTTTAGATTTTAAATTTTATTGTATCGTATTGTATTTATTGTAATGTATTTTTATTTTTGTATTAAACCTTATTATTTTTTTTTTATTTTTTAATGAATCTTATTATCTGTTATTTTTTTTCTTTTTTACTCCTAAATGTTGCACTACTCCCAACTTCAAAACTTCGTATTGAATTTGAATTAACGATGGATTACAATTATGAATTATAAGCAAAAAAAACGTCTAAATTGTTAAACGTAAAGTAATGCCTGTTCGGGAATAAACCTGCTCCAGGTCAAAGGTTCAAAAAGGTAAAATGTCAAAAGTTAGTTTACAATCCACCTTTTACAATCCTACTTCCCGACCCCCCTTTTTTTTATTGTTAAAAACATTTTAGGTGACAAATGAAATTTCAAATATTCACATTTATTTGATCCAAATGACATGACGTATTGAATGGAAATTTCGCATTTGAATTAATGATGGATTACAATTATTACTCATATTACAATTACAAACTCATTTATTGCCGACTCATTTACGGTAAGGCCAGTTCGGGAATAAACCTGCTCCAGGTCAAAGGTTCAAAAAGGTCAAATGTCAAAAGTTAGTGTACGATCCACCTAAGCTCAAATTGCACTAGCTAAGCATCGCAACAAATGCTTTTCAATGGCATGATCATCGGGAATGGAAGAGGTTGGGGTTAGGGTTAAGGTTTAGGGTTAGGGTTAAGGTTTAGGGTTAGGGTTAGGTTTAAGGGTTAGGTTTAGGTTTAAGGTTTAGGGTGTCAGGCCTGGGTGTCTTGGCTCAGCTGACGGATCTGCTCGGCCAGATCCAGACAGTGCAGGACTCGTCTCCGCTCGGCCTGGAGCTCCTGCGCAGGAACCTGACCCTGAAGCTTCTGTCCCAACAGCACCAGGTCCTGCATGAACAGGCCCACAGGCTCCCGCTGACCCGCCGGCAGTTCTGTGACGCGGACGTCCTGGAAGCGGAAGTCAACGCGCTTGGTTCTGCTCAGTCCGGGACCGCGCTCTTCAATCCACGTCAGGGGTCTGTGACGACACCAGAAACGTTCAAATATATTAGAATAGAATAGAATAGAATGCCTTTATTGCCATGGCGACACATGGTTACAATGAAAAAACTAAAAACTACTCCGTTTGGTGCAACATAAGGAAAAAAAACACACAAAATAAAAATGTAAGAGAATATACACATTGAATGAGAATAAAATGTAAGAGAATATACACATTGAATAAGATAAAATATAATAAAATATAAATAGAATCTCTAGAATAGAAATACAAACACTAGAATGAAGCTCAATCACAAAAAACCAAGACAAATGGGAATGAAGCGCAAAAGATTTAGACATGTTTTTGACCAAATTGAGATTTTTTGCTGAATAATACTACTGAAATAAGAACATTGTGCAATATTTTTTTTGTTACGGAATTATGCAATAGTATTGCGCAATACTAAACTTAGTTCATGAGTTCCAATGGCTAACAATTATCGGATCCAGACAAGAACATGGCTGATACCGCTTTCATTTCAGGGAATTTTTATAAACCTCATGCTATGCGTCACATTTATATGTTTGTCTATTTTGAAAAGCAGAATTTCACTCCTGAACATTTAAAAAAAAAAAAAAAAAAAAAACAGGACTTTTCATTACTTTTTTTTTAACAGTTGGACAGTTATTGTTAGGTAAACAAGTGAGCAAATGAAGGTGAAATAAAGACTGTAAAAAAAAAAAAGAATAATAGAAGAAATAGTCATATATAATTTTAAAATCTAGATTTAATTAATTTTAGTAATATTAATTTTGTTAAAATTCATAATAGAAACTAAACAATGAAGTAAACTGCAAACACGAGTGACTTATAATTATAATACAATAGATTATAATATAATTCTAATAAAATATAATTATAGTAATGTATAATTGAATCGTAGTTTAACGCAATAGAAGCTGATGAAGCTCACTTCTGCTGACGCGTCAGTAAATGTGCCGTCATTTTCAGGTACTTGTTCTCCTTCTCCTCCAGCACGGACGCCGAGGAGACCGTTAGTTCTCCGAAAAGATCGACCAGCCACGTCAACCTGGCGATGCCGCTGAACGACGGGAAACCAAAATCCGGCTTCTGTGAGCCGCCTGAAAAAAAACGCACACTCAGCAATTCTCACAATGAAAGCGAATTTTATCGTCTAACACAGGGGTCTCAAACTCAATTTACTTGGGGGCCGCATTAGGGAGAGTCGGGGTGAAGCTGGGCCGCATCAGGTTTTTCCGCATCATTTCCGCAATATACGTCATTTCCGCAATATACGTCATCAGTGGCGGTTCTAGGCATGGACGAACGGGGCAGTCACCCAGGGCGGCATTTTTCATGTCACATGGGGGCACCACGTGCGCTCTGAACCAATTTTTTTTCTGTAAAGTATCAATACGTTTGTGACCGCGACCCGTTTGTGTGTTGTGCGCAGAAAACGAAAAAAGTAAAAACGGAGGGAGAGGAAGAGCGCAAAAGGCAATACGTGTGAGTGTGTCTCTCTCAAGAAGGGAGCAGAGGGGGATTTACTCACTCATAAGTCGATCCGCTTATTAGTCGACCCCCCCAGTGCAGCTGTGAGATTGTGATATTCTGTTTAGACCCCCTTATAAGTCGGGAGAAAGAAGTGAGAAAGAGAGAAAAGTGGAAAGATAGAAATGAGTAGAAACCCATTTTTGTGTTTCATATAAAGTCAATTCTGGTTATTTGGGGCCCATCGGGATACTAAAGCTCCAGGCACACACCCCCTTCCGAAATAAGACGAGAAGTAACCCTTAAAATATCATCACGTTATTTTTTCACAACTTAATAAACGACCTGTTCAGATGCTCTTTAAGCCTATAGAAATGATAAAACTATTCAGACATTCTTGGTGGTAAAAGAAGCACAAAATCAAAGTAACCCTGTTTATTTAGGTTGGTATTAATCTATTTACCTTATTGTTATTTATATTTAAGGTTTAATTTGTTATTGGTATGGTTGCATTATAATTTTAAAGACTTATGGGAAAAGTGCCCTGCCCCTTTAAGAGCGGACTCGTGTTTTGGGAATACGCTTGAAATCCACCGTGTGAGTGTGACTCGTTCATTTGTGAAGTTACATTAAACTTTAACAATAAGGTGGGGGCCACAAAATATCGTCTCGCGGGCCGCGAGTTTGAGACCCCTGGTCTAACATATTTTCAAAAAGCCATAACAACCTGTAAAGTGCAGCGTTCCTTCCTCCAGCACTTTGCCCGCCGTGTCTTTTTTCAGCTGTTTGAAGTCGGGCGTTAACAGTTCGATATGTTCCTCGTGCAGAACCAGACCTAAAGATCAAACAAACTGTACCTGAAACTCTCAAAATCATGTCTGGAACACTTACAAGTCTTTTATGGTACCTACAATGACAAACACATTCACACACTCACACCTACAGTCCATTATCCAATTCCAAATCACCAGAAATGTTTTTGGACTGTGGGAGAAACCCTGAGGAAACGCACATTAGCACGGAGAAAACATGCAAACACAAATTGCTCCTTGATCAACAGTGCTACTCACTGTACCACCGTAGATGTTCAAATTTCGCAGAAAAGGCGGAGTCAGGCTAAGCCCAATTCCTTGTTGTCACTTGCAACATATAAAGTTGATTCTGATTCTGATTTTAAAACAAAGGCGCTTCACACTTCACTTCAGTAGAAAGTGTGACACGGACATCTATAGAAGATATTCCGCAGCGCAGTGATACTACGGCAGCTGAATTTAGTCTTCAATTGCCTTTCACACCAGCACAAATGAACCGTACCAAACAGGAAAACAAACTCTGGTGCGATTCAATCAAACTAAAAAAGTTTTTGTCTAAAGAGTGTCTAAAAATAAATATTAGAGATTAAATTAAGTTGACCACAATTTAATGGAGTTATGTGTGTTTTCATAAGCTGACAAGATGTAAAAAGATTTCTGTTAGTGCAACAGCAAACATATGTTTTCTACACACCTTGTCACTTTTGATTAAAAAGTTATAATAATGACTTGTTTTACATTAAGGAGTAGTTACATTTATATTACATTACATTTGAACACATGTAATTACATTTATAAGTTACATCCGGCCCTTTGAGGACAGACATTATGCTGATGTGGCCCTAGGTGAAAATGAGTGACACTCCGGGTTTAGACTTATAAACGAATCTAAACAGATTACCGACAATCTATGGAGTCGACTTATAAGCGAGTAAATACGGTGATCAAATGTTCATTATGCCTTACGGGCGTGTCTGGACAGTAAATGAAAACTCACCCTTCTGCTCGGCCAGATCACACAGGTCCACTGCAGAAGAGAAGCTGAGGGTCATGGGATACTCCACACACACGTGCTTCCCAGCCTCCAGGAACTGCCTGAGGAGCCAGAGATAAGAGATGAAAGGCAGCAGAAGTGAGTGTGTGTGAGGACCGAGCATGAAACCTGATGTGCTCTTGGTGACTGGAGTTCTCTGTGCATATAAAGGCCACGTGGACGTCGTCTCGGCTCAAGGCCTCGGGGACGCTGACCTGCTTCACGCCCTGCTGGTCCGCCAGAGTCCTCCTGCACACACACTACGAGCGTCAAACACACTTTGTCCAATATAGCACACTTTCAGACACTCAAAAATAGGGCTGCACGATATTGCGATATGCGATATTGCTGTTAAATATTGTGATAACGATATTGCTTGTGATATAACATATTCCCATATTAAAAAAAATTCCCATATCTAAAAAGTAAAACTACTGATGACTAAAATGACCTCAGATACATTGATTTATGATTATTACCAAAAGACTTGCACAGATAAAATGCATTGCTCAAACATTACATTTTATTCACATACAGTATAAACATACAATCAACAAGATCAACATGAGCACCTTTTAAACAAAATGTGTCCTTGCCTTTCCTGCTTTTAAATACTAATAAATAATGCAAAATTTTAAACAAAGTGTTCAGGCCTTATAACCGTCCAATCTCCAAGACGGTCGTACAATGAGCATTGTTTAAACGAAATATGTTCTTTCCTTTTTTTAAATAAAATAAATGACACAAAATTGTTTTATGTTGGATATTTTTTTAACATATTCCGCCATGTTTGTTTATTGCAAATAAACCACTTTTTCATTGATCCGCTAGGTCAATTAGTTAATTGCGATATTTTTATCTGTTTGCGATATGGGTATTGCGCATCCTATTATCACGATAACAATATTTTTTTTTATTTATTGTGCAGCCCTACTCAAAACCCTTATAACCATAGGTAAACTGCCTTAAGTAAACTTTGGTTGTGTTACTGATTTTCTGTGTTACACCCAGTTAAAAAATCTGCTACAATGTTTCAGTGACTTACGAAATTGTGCCGCTCCGAAATTGCTGCGCTTGATAGGTTGTCAGAGTTTTACAGCGAATCGTGGAGTAAGAAGTAACACGGAGGAGTAGAGTGAGCTATAGCAAGCCAAACTAAAAATTTAAACCTGCACTACTGAATTTGAATGTTTAATTTTTCACACTGTCTTAGCACAATTTTACATTTCTGAACAATTCAAAACCAAGATTTTTGTTTTTTACAACAGACAATAAATAGCGTCTAAAAGTTAGATAAAATATTTCATATCGACTTCTGATCAAAATTGTTCAAGCTTATTTATATAGCGCTTAAGTCGCTATGCGGAATTAGGGAATAAATAGTCCTTAAAGAAGAAAAATGTCCATTGTTCATCTGTGTTCCGAAATTAGGATGAAGGGTCAGTTAAAAAAAAAAAATGGTAAAATCCTTTGTGGGGAAATGTTGTTAAAAACGCCTGTTAAAATATTTTCCAAATAAAAGTGACATCTAATATCCCCCAATCAATAACATTAAATTTAAATATGCTTTATAGACGGGACATTCCCGCACAAATGACAAAGTGGTTTTTCTTCAACCATTAATTAACATAAATGTGTGTTCTGGCCAATTCTGCATCTCATAAAAACAACTTGATCATTTCTGTTATCAAAACAATAGTAGATTCCTCCACGACTGATCTAAAGGAGTCACTAATACTAGTATGAATCACGCTGACGGTTCATGATTCAGATCATGATTAACGAATCATGAGTTGCCGCGGAGGTTAAAATGTTATTTTGGTGAATCAACTCCAACCGCTAGATACTCCAACCGGCCTTCAACAAGTCGCTTAAAGTTCGGAGACATCAACCCAATATGAAATATTACTATGATATAAAGTAAAAGTAAAGTGAGTGTGATTGTCAATATGGCCACTAGGGACCATCTAAAAATATTAATAGTTATATTACTAGTACAGTAAATAGTAAAATATTCTAATGTGTATTTTTATATTACTGTATGACAAACTGTACATTATGGGCTGTTTGCACTTTTCATGCACATTTTTTAAACAAACAAAATATGGTGGCCATTCTTCTCCTCACGTGCCATGTTTTGTCTTTTCACATTTATACATTAATAATATTGGGTGTACTTGTACTGTTATTACAATGTTTTATTCAATTATTATTATAATAACTGCATATGCTTTTTTTGCCAGTCATGTTTCAAAGTCACTTTCAAACGGATATCTTAAAAACTTAAACTCCAACACTGAAAGTAAAAAATTCAAGGACTCTGTGATAAAGTAATGAGCTAAAAAAACATTTTATTGTCAATTTTTATGTTACAATGTAACAATTTTTGAGATTAACGTGAATGAGGTTAATAACGTTTTGCTTTGTTTCTAGTCCAGTAATAAATGTGTAATAGGAAATGTTTATCGAAGGCGCCTCTCCAAAACATGCGTCATATTAAATAGTGTTTTCAACAGAATTCTCGCACATCGTCGCATTATCTGCACAACAACCGGCAAAAATCAGACTAACCTGGAAACAAAACCCTTGATGCAGAGACTTTCAGCCGCGCTGGACGGAAGAGGAGCGAGTAGATCTCTCATTCTCACGGAGCCCGCGATGCCCAGGCCGACGACCACCGATCCAAACATGGTTCCTGCAGGTCAAACGCAACAGTCAAACACTGACAAAACATCAAAATTGTGCTCTGCATTTATCCCATCCAGCATTACACATATACACAGTGAAATGACACACCCGGAGCAGTGGGCAGCCTTAAGACGGGGCCGGAGGGCATGTTCCACTTCCTACCACTGAACCACAAATGCCACATACCGTATTTTTCGCCGTATAAGACGCACTTTTTCTTCCCCAAAACTGAGGGTGAAAAGTTGGTGCGTTTTATACGGCAAATGCAGAGATTCGTGGAGCACGGTCACCGCCATCTTAGTATGCAATACCGCGGTATACATACGTTGTCTCGCTTTCTTTCTCGCGCAGAATCTTGTGAAACAATGAAACCATGATTTCCAAAAGAAAACGAACTTTGATCAAAATAAAACAAGCAGATTTTCTCGCGCGCGTCTTTAAAACTAAAACAGCCGCTCTCTTAAAGGCACAGCGCAGACAATGGAGCGGCACGCGTATGCGCGTGAAGTACAAACTGTGTTCGATTAGCAATGTCCGTGCCGTCATTGGTAGTTGTAAGTTACAACTTGTAACGAAACTAATGTGTAATACTGTATAAAGGTGTTTATATACTTATATAAAAATCTAATTCATGAATTATCACGGTATCCATACAATTGTTCTTAAACTGCTGTTATCTTTTATACAATTGATATAAAATATTTTACTACAGTATTTGGTTCAGAATCTTTTTTTTCTAGATTTTCCTTCTTTAAAATTGGTGCGTCTTATATGCCGGTGCGTCTTATATGGCGAAAAATACGGTAACATGGCATTATGAAAGATTTACTATATTGAATTAAATATATTTAATTAATTTAGATCAATAGGTTTTATATTTTAGTGTTTGTTGTGTCATTTTATTTCAAAACATAATTTTGATGTTTCCAAATTTGTCTTTTATGTGATAATGTCCTTTTCCCCACGGCCACATTTTATTTCATAATGAATGTGACGTTTTGCAACAAGACGACATTATGAAATGAAAAGGGCTTTAGAAATAAAAAGGTGACATGTTTCATAATGATAAGCTTAATTTAGACTGATTTCATAATGTCATGTTTTAGTTATTTTCCAACACTTTGAAGTTCCGCAAGAATGGACTTGCGCTAATAAATCGGCACGAGTGTAACTGAAAGATGGCTTCTAAACAGAGAGTGTGTCCTGCTGATAAAGAGAATCTTATCTCTGTCAAGACAAAACACCATCAGAACATTGTAGTCATTAAGAAAACAGGCAGATGTCACATAATTAGAAAAGAATTATAGAGAGAGACAATGTGTGTGTGTGTGTGTGTGTGTGTGTGTGTGTGTGTGTGTGTGTGTGTGTGTGTGTGTGNNNNTATATACATACACACCATAAATACCAAAACACCAACCATAAAAGTATTTTTAATCCAATCAAAAATTATTCCGAATTCATAATTTGTTTACCATATTAAAATGTATATACTCAATAATATTTACTATAGAATATGCTATGACAGAAATGTAGGTGAAATAATAACAATGACGCTATTTTCTTTTGAATTAATTATACTATATATATTAATTCTTCATATGAATTAATATTACATCATATACTTCATTATATGCTTAACTATAATATAAATATAAACCACTATAAACGTAATAACAAACAAAACAATCAAACTAAAACTTGTTAAGCAAAAGTTATTACCATATGGTTCATAAAGCGAATACTTAAATAAAAAAATATATGTTTATAAACATATACATTATTATGATTGTTATTGATATTGATATTTTTATACATACATGTCACAATACAAAAAAAAGTTTTCTCGTAAATGCATTTTTGTTTTTAAATAAAGAGAAAAAACTGAAAAATCTAAACTGTAAAACGGAAACAATTCCAGTTATATTTTTTTCAATATTTTTTTTTAATGACAACTAAATCAAGTGTTATCATCAAAAGACCCTAAAAACGGTGAATCGGGAAAAAATAATTTATAATTTATAAAATACCAGTAAGTACTGTATATTTTTTAGACAAAAAAATTGCGAATGTCATTAAATCAACACACGCATGCAGCATCAGTTCCCTCCCAACCTGCCAATGCTGATAAAACACATATAAAAGCACTTGAAGAGTTTGTTTATTACCGTCCTCAGTTTGCAGCGGTCCAGAAGCGGCTTCAATCAGTTAGTGATCTCCAGCCAAATAAAAATGAGACCTTACATTAAGCGGGACTCCATGTTAAACTTTCATAACTCTTCCGCGTGCTGACGTATTGCGTCAGACGTCACAGGGGTGTCCCGTTTCAGAAATATATATTGCGCATATAGAATATAAAAAAAAAAAAAAAAACATTAACAAAATGTATGTGTTTGAGTCATGTATTTTTATTGGTATGTTTAAAATGAATGAAGTAAAGCACGTGAATTATCGCGGTGTTGATGGTTGTCTATGAGATGGTTAAATAAAGTTTTTCAAAACAACATGGCAGCGCCCAGCTCGGGCTGAGGGATAAAAAATGTGATTGAAAACATTTGACAACAGATGATATGTCGTTTCTATTTCCATCATAAGTAAGTGTAGTCAATTAGTCCATGTGGATAGAGATGAAAATATACTTTGACACTCGTGTGATGTCGCTGTTTTTAACAGGATCGTGAGATTATCGTGATTTCTGGTCACAGATCGTCATCAAGTGTAATGGTTCTCCTCATCGATGTGATGATCGATCACCTTAGGTAGATGTGATAATGAGTCGATCCCTGAATCTCCTTCAGCAAATGACCATATTTGTCACAGTCCTGACGGGCAGTGGATGTGGGGTAATGTACTACCTGACGCAAAGTGAGTCTTCAACCATCTAAAGTTCTCATTAGATTTGTTTTTCGCCAAAGTCTTTTTTTCCCCACAGAAAACTTTGCCAAAACCGAGCACTACCAGCTGGCTGTGGAGCAGCTCAGGAATGATTCGGCAGCTATGGCCGGTCTGGGAGCTCCTCCACTGAAGATCCACAACATCCATTTAACTGACCCACACAACCGCATGGACCACGTCAGCGCTCAGGTACCATCTTCATTCAAAGCAGATCATCTCGTCCTCATTTAACATTGATTTAATGTCGATTTCAGCTGAAGATCCCTGTCACTGGCTCAAAAAGTGGAGGATATCTCTACTCGACGTCCAAAAGAGACTCTCTTCTAAACAGGTACAGGTCATGCGAATGTGTGATTACGTCACGTTTTGTATAAAACACTTTATCTTTTCTTTGTAGATGGCACCTTCAGCAGGTGTTTTTGAAGCTGAGAGACGGCGAAACCATCGAGATTGTTAACCACGTGCGATCTGACAATTAGCATTGCTCTCCAGGTCGTTCTTGGTTTAAACAGGCATTTATTCAAACATTTGTTCTTTTCATTGCATCTCTGTTATAACAGTGCCGTCAGAAGTGTGATACATGAGCTTAAATGAACCATAAGTGTGATTTATGCCTAACATTGCTAATAAAGAAAATCTTCAAAAATGTGTCCTATTCCATGCTAATAGACTTTTATTGAACATTTTCAACAAGAAACACTGTCGCATACGGGCTTGCTCACTGGTCTTTGTCATGATCATAGTGATAATCATAGCCATATTTTTAACACCAACTACTAATCAATAAAAACCAACAATCCTACATATTCACACGTGCGCTTTGAGACAGGTAATACTGTGAAAAGCACCACAGAACTTGAAAAAAAAAATACAAAAATATTTCGTTTACGTCATTCTAAATGTATCCCCACTGAGACTTTTATTGAACATATTCAACAACAACAAAAAAAAGCTAAATTTCTAAATGGATCCCCACTGATACAACGCACATCAGAAGTCAACACCGAATGACATCAACCAATCAGAACACACATTTCTTTTTTTACCTTTGAGTGTGGTACTGCAAAAAACAGTTCCGGTCTTTTTGCAATTTGCAAATAATTGTTGACAAAGACTTTGTGGTTTCGGCCTGCTGGGAGAGTCGATGTAAGCTGGAGCACCACATCTCCATGAAAACCAACATCTGACTTCCCAGCATGCCCTTGGCAAACGTCAAAGTCGTAGAGAAAGCCGCTCAGTCCGGCGCGTCCCCACATCTTGAAGCCCCACTTGTACGGCTTCCCAGGCAGGTAGCAGCGGAGATAGGACGTTCCCTTGAAGGGCACCATGATCTCATCCCCCGAATGAGCCTCCTCGGGACGTACGGTGAGAAAGCGCAGACGTAGTTTCTCCAACCACGGCCTCAATTTCCACAGCTTGTCGCTTTTGTCTTCCTCCGACACGCTGAGGTTGTCCCGGAAGTGGAGGAGATTCATGAGCTTCTTGAACCTGAAAATGAATATATTACTGTATTTGTCTCACCGCGGGGAAATCTTACGACAACAGATACAATAAATAGAAGATGATCAAGATAAAGATAATACAAAACACATCTATACAATAATAAACGGCACCTTTCCCATGTGTGCAGATTGCAAAATATAAATTAATACAGTGCAACTTTCTATATTTTTACATTAGAAATAGACTATGTAGGAACTTTACAAGCTAATATTTGTAGTTCTTCTTTGTATGTGACGTTTCCATGTTTGGATAGTGTGCTGCAAACAATGACAATAATTTAGCCATATTCTTAATCGACATTACCCTTTCAACAGTTTTAATTATTACCCAATCTTGACCCACAACTACCAAATACCTGAAACCTTGTTTTACTTGAACGCTCTTTTTGCTGCTGCCAAGATATGTTCACAATTGAACTCGATTGTGTGTAACGCAGCTAATAATTTCTTTTGAACTGGAACAAAATGTATAAACAACGCTTTGAGGGCATTTGTGTGTAATTTGAATTGGACAGAGTCAGAAAACGTAAAGAAAGTGAGCAAGCAAAGTTTAGTTGGCTCAAAGTATATGGAAACAACATTAGTTCATATTTCAAAAATAGAAGTGATTTGTATTAATTGTTATAACTTTGTTGAAATGACGGAATAATCGTTAAAAACCTACTGATTAATCATTGGACTAATCAATGACTAATTGTTCTAATAATCAATAGATTAATCAACTATCAAAATAATCGTTTGTTGCAGCCCTACACACATCCAAACATTTGCTAGAGGATTTTGTATATGCGGCAGAGCTGCAACAATTCGTCGTTAAAAGATTTCGATTTCGATCTCGATTCCACCGCGTAATCCAACATTTATACGAAGGGAACCCATCGCAAAGCAAATCCCCGCCATCACCACACACCACGACAGGTCATAAAACTAAAATCGGCGGAACGATTTTGCAGATATAAAAGATGTTTTCCTTACATCATTACTTTAACATAACATGTTTTTTCCTTACATTTTTTTAAATTCAAAGCAAAGAGTATTACGTGGTATTCCATTGCCAAAGTGTTTGACAAACTGATGTATTCCAAGCAAAACAAATTGTGAGTCATTTAATCCAGAATCGTGCAGCTCGGACATGTGGTGACAGTTCAGATAGTGGAGTCTTACCTGGTGCCTGCCATCACTTCAGTCACAGCAGGGATCATCGTCTCAGACTCCCAGTACGCTCGGACACAGGGCATCTGATTCAGCCCCATGTGCAAATAGATGCCGAGCATCTGTTCAAGCTCTTTGAGGCTTGTTTTCATCGTGGTCCCATTCTTCTGCATGCTGTAAAGATTCGTCCCAGCCGCAGGCTCTTCCACCATCTCATCAGTGACAAAATGTTTAAAATATTGATATGGAGACCAGGCAAGTCTGTCTTCCATCTCTTCATCCACCTCAGCATGAAAGTCAACATGTGTTCCCCTTCGAGATGGTCTCTCGACATCACGTGAGGGGAAACGTCGTTTCCTGACCGAAGCTGAAGCCAATAGAATCGCGCAGTAACACTGCAGCCAATGGCGTTGGATCCCGCCCTCGGAGGCGGAGCCAACGAGGCAAAGCACAGATCCGCCCGCCATTTCCTCAGAACTCTTTTCTTCACGAAGCTTTACTGTTGTGTTTTTTCTCTCCGTAGGAATATGCAGAAGCGAGTGGATCGACCTGAGGGTGGTCCCATCCAGCTGTCCGGAGGGGCTAAGGGACACAACTGTGTGCGGTGTTCGGGGCCGGTCGATCCCCCGGACACGCACGAAGAATGCGTGTTCTGCATGGGACACGGCCACGCGCTGGAAGCGGTGAGCAGAGACGCACCATGCAAAGATTGCAGGGAACTGCCGATTGGGATTCTCTGGACCAGGGTGGACCTGACCAGGCCTCTCGAGCGGCCTCCCTCTCCTCTGCCATCCGCTCCGTCGGGGGCCCAGCCCAGGGCGTCGCACTCCTGGGGCTCGCAGGCGGAGCTGGATCGCGCCATTTCCCCGGGAGAAATTGCACGTGTCAGCTTGCGACCTCCGGACGATGTTTCGACGGGAACGACGACGTGCTCTCGACAGCGGCCTCAGACAGCTTCGAGCCGCGACGCGGAGCGGCGGGGGCCCACGTGTCCGACACGGAGGAGCTCCACGGTGTCCTCGCGGAGGGTGTTCGCCTCATGGGCATCGACTGGGCTGTTCCCGTCAGACCAGCGGAGAAATGGCTCGATGGACATCGAACCAGGACGCCGCTGGAGGGCCCACCGGACTCTAGAAGGTCAGCACCTTTCTTTGCAGAGGTCCATGAGGAGCTGACGCGTGCGTGGGGCGCGCCATATTCGGCGCACATTTGCCCTCGCGGCCCCGCTATGCTGGCGGCTGTTGACGGCGGTGAAAAGCTGGGGTACTGCAAGATTCCAAGGATGGACCCCGGCATGGCAGCCCACCTCTGCCCGACGGCGCAGTGGAGCGGCGCGACACTTCCATCGAAGCCTTGTTGTGTGACTGCCGCCATTTCTGAGCGCGCATACGTGGCAGCGGGCCACGCGGCGGCGGCGCTGCACGCTCAAGGTACGCTGCTAGTCCTCCTCACCGACTACATGAAGAAGGTGAGGGTTGTGGAGGAGGACGAGCACCTAATGCGGGACGACGATCATCGCAAGCTTCTCGACGCACCGGTGTCTGCAGACTCTCTGTTCGGCGAGACGGCGACCGCCATGGCTGATGTGGTGTCGGCAGCGGAGAAGTCGGCGAAGGCCTTCGGTCGCATCTTCCACAAGAGGGGGCAGCGCCAGCAGAGGCCTTACGAGCGACCCAGGCCTCCAGCGCGGCGCCAGGAGCCAGGCCGGCAGGGGGAGCCAGCGTCGGAGCCGCAGGTGAGACAACCGGGCAGGCTGCCTGCCCCGAACAAGAAGCGCAGTGGCGGCCAGCAACAACAGCGGCGTGACCGCGGTCCGCCCGGCCCGAAACAACGTTCCTGACGGTCTTCTCGTCCGGAAGAGGGCTTCTTCGACGCCGGCGAGAGCCGCTGGCCGCTGGCGGGACTTACCTTGCAGCCTGTTGCGATAGTCGCGCTCATATTGCTGCCGATGCTGCGATGCTGATAGCCGAACCGTAGCGTGGGACACAGCACAAACAACGACATCTTTCACAACATTTCTTTTTATTTTCCCTTTGCAAAAACAAGCAGAAACGGGAACCCGCTGCCGCTTCTCCGGCCGGGATGAACTCGCCGGCGTCGAAGAAGCCCTCTTCCGGACGAGAAGACCGCTGTGCGGACAATTGGTCCCGTTTACCGGACGTGTCGGTGTTTGTGCTGAATACCGTCTCGCGGGGCTACACGCTCCAGTTTCGGCGCAGACCGCCGCGCTTCAGGGGCGTGCTGCAGTCACAGGTGTCGGAGCGCGACGCGCCGGTTCTACGGCAGGAGATCGCCGCGCTGCTGAGCAAAGGTGCGATATAACCCGTTCTCGACAAGGACAGGGACAGCGGGTGTTACAGTCGCTATTTTCTTGTCCCGAAACGCGACGGCACGATGAGGCCCATTCTAGACTTAAGGCCGCTAAACAGAGCGCTAGCCAAACGCACGTTCAAGATGCTGACATTAAGACAGATCCTGTCGTTCGTGCGCCCGTTGGACCATTTTGTAACTATCGATCTGAAGGACGCATATTTTCATATTCAGATCGTGCAACAGCACAGGCGCTTCTTGAGGTTCTCGTTCGAGAACAGGTGTTTCCAGTTCCGGGTGCTCCCATTCGGGCTTTCACTGGCACCGAGGACCTTCTCCGTCTGTATAGAGGCGGCCCTGAGGCCGCTGAAGTTGCGGGGCATCCGCCTGTTCAATTTTATGGACGACTGGCTCATAATGGCACAGTGCTCGAGCAGCAGAAGGGGGATGTAATGCGTCATCTGGCTCGCTTGGGTCTGAACGTCAACGTGCAGAAGAGCCGTCTCACGCCTACGCAGAGGATCCCTTTTCTGGGGGTGGAGCTCGACTCGTGTTCGATGAGGGCCCGCCTATCTCACAGCAGGGTGGAGGCGATTCGCTGCTCGTTGGCTCTGTTTACGGAAGCGAGGGGCGTCCAGGTGAGAGCTTTTCAGAGACTCCTGGGTCTAATGGCGGCCGCTACTTCTGCATGCGAGCGGGGGCTTTTTCACATGAGACCTTTTCAGTGGTGACTTCGCGACAATGTGCCGACGTCGGTGTGGAACGACAGCCGGGCGAGGGTCTTGGTATCTCGCGCGTGCGTCGATTCTCTGGCCCCTTGGCGGGGCACGGAGTTATACAGCAGGGGGGCGGCGTTGGGTCTGGTGACGCGAAGGATTGTCGTTGCGACCGATGCGTCCCTCTCGGGGTGGGGGGCTACATGCAATGGCGTGCCGGCGTTCGGCCGGTGGTCACCAGTACAGAGCACCCTCCACATCAATGTGCTGGAGCTCTTGGCCGTGGCGAATGCGTTGCGGGCGTTTCTGCCGCTGGTGGCGGAGAAACACGTCCTCATCCGCACGGACAATACGGCAGTGGTCTCCTACTTGAATCGTCAGGGAGGAGTGAGGTCGAGGGCCCTCCAGAGCGGTTCTCGGGAGTTACTGCTTTGGGCGGACCAGAGACTGGCGTCACTTCGCGCGATTCATGTCCCCGGTGTGTTGAATGTGGGGCCAGATATGCTGTCGAGGGACGGCGTGGTTCACGGGGAATGGAGACTCCATCCGCGCACGGTGGAGCAGATCTGGGAGCGCTTCGGCGAAGCGCAGGTGGATCTGTTTGCAGCGGAGGAGAACGCGCACTGCAATCTGTGTTTCTCCCTGAGGGGAGGGACGTTGGAGGGGGACGCGCTCTCGGCTGCTTGGCCAGTGGGGCTCAAGTACGCGTTTCCGCCGGTAAAAGTTTTGCAGCTACTTCTTTCCAGGATCCGGGAAGAGTTGGAGACTGTTCTGGTGGTTGCTCCCAAATGGCCAGCGCAGTCGTGGTTTCCGGAATTGGTCAGCATGACCAGGAGTTTGCCATGGGAGTTGCCGCTCAGAAGGGATCTACTTTCTCATAAAAAAAATTATAATAATTTACCAAACGTTAAAATGCTCTAACTAAGAATATAGCACTGGCTATATAGCACCGTATATAACCAGCTCATCCTCCTATTGTCACGGATCACAGCGTGTGATGTCTTTGACTTTTATTTTGACTCTTTCCCGGACTCCTATTTTGAATCCCGTCACGTCGCCGCCATCTTGGCTCGTTCCGCGTTATGTTGTGATCAGGTGTTCTGTGTTTTGTAATTATTAGTTCATCACCCCATGTATTTAAGGTTGTTTCACTCCGCGTTTCGTTGCGAGATCGTCTGCGTCTTGTACCAGTCATCCAGCCTTATTTCTCATCTAGTCAGGTTTGTTATTTTCTCGTCTAAGTCAAGTCTCGTCTCGTCGCCTTGTCCCGTTCTCGACCCTGCTCACGTTTATGACCACTGTTACTGCTTGCCGTTTTGGACCTCGTTTTTTATCTATCGTTGCTGACCTTTGCCTGCTGACCACGATTAAACGCCTTGTGGACTTACAACTACTGCTCCATCTCCTGTCTGTGTACGTGGTTCCGACACACACCCTCGTTTCCGTGACAGAACGATCTGGCCATTAACGGAACCAGCCAGTATGGAGATGTCAACCGAGGCACGTGCTCACAAGGAGCGGATGGATGCTTTACATGAGCAGATCGTCGCCACCAACGCACGCACAGAGAAGCTGCTCGCCGGGCTCATGATCTCCAAGCAAGTGGGTGCACCTGTCGCAGCGCACAGCTTCTCTCCAGTCACGTCATGCCTCGCTCCAGTCACGTCATGCCTCGCTCCAGTCACGTCATGCCTCGCTCCAGCCGGTATGGGGATGTCAGACAAGCCCCGTACTCACCAGGAGCGGATGGATGCTTTGTTTGCGCTAATTGCCGCCACCAACGCACGCACCGATGAGCGGCTCGCCAGGCTTGGGATGCCCAAGCGAGTATGTGCAGCTGTCGCCGAGCCATGCCTCGCTCCAGTCACGTCATGCCTCGTTCCCGCTCCAGCCGAGCCACGTCACGCCCCAGCTCCAGCTCCAGCCGAGCCACGTCACGCTCCAGCTCCAGCCGAGCCACGTCACGCTCCAGCTCCAGCCGAGCCACGTCACGCTCCAGCTCCAGCTCCAGCCGAGCCACGTCACGTTCCAGCTCCAGCTCCAGCCGAGCCACGTCACGCTCCAGTCGCCGTCGAGCCACGTCACGCTCCAGTCGCCGTCGAGCCACGTCACGCTCCAGTCGCGTCGAGCCACGTCACGCTCCAGTCGCTGTCGAGCCACGTCACGCTCCAGTCGCCGTCGAGCCACGTCACGCTCCAGTCGCCGTCGAGCCACGTCACGCTCCGGTCAAGCCACGTCACGCTCCGGTCAAGCCACGTCAGGCTCCGGTCAAGCCACGTCAGGCTCCGGTCAAGCCACGTCATGCTCCGGTCAAGCCACGCCCAGGACGCGTCAAGCCACGTCCAGGACGCGTCAAGCCACACCACCGTCGAGGCCAGGTTCGATCCACCGGGCCTTGCTCGAAGAGGCTCCGCCCGACCACGTCTCGTCTCTGCGGGCTCTGCCCGACCCAGCCTCGTTACAGTAGCCCGTGGGGCCGCCCTCCAGAACCTTGTTCTTGCCCGCCTGGAATTCGGGCTAGGGGGAGGGGTCCTGTCACGGATCACAGCGTGTGATGTATTTGACTTTTATTTTGACTCTTTCCCGGACTCCTATTTTGAATCCCGTCACGTCGTCGCCATCTTGGCTCGTTCCGCGTTATGTTGTGATCAGGTGTTCTGTTTTTTGTAATTATTAGTTCATCACCCAATGTATTTAAGGTCGTTTCACTCCGCGTTTCGTTGCGAGATCGTCTGCGTCTTGTACCAGTCATCCAGCCTTATTTCTCGTCTAGTCAGGTTTGTTATTTTCTCGTCTAAGTCAAGTCTCGTCACGTCGCCTTGTCCCGTTCTCAACCCTGCTCACGTTTATGACCACTGTTACTGCTTGCCGTTTTGGACCTCGTTTTTGATCTATCGTTGCTGACCTTTGCCTGCTGACCACGATTAAACGCCTTGTGGACTTACAACTACTGCTCCATCTCCTGTCTGTGCACGTGGTTCCGACACACACCCTCGTTTCCGTGACACCTATCACGTGCTGTGTTTAGCTACCCAAAAACAAAACGATGAGAATAATAAGGCCTTTTAAAAATGACTTTAATTGTAGTTACCGTCAGAAACGTGACAAATGACACAGTTCCTAATACACATTTTTGGAAAATAAAGATATTTTTGGACTATGGTTGACAGCACTTTTTCTGTTGGTTGACTTTCATCACTGCAATATATCACTAAAGCGATTCATCACTTAAAAAGTTGTGGAAGTTACACAACTGTGAGTTGTTAATTCGTGAATTACACTACCATCATTGAATCAGTGCTTACATCCTCCATCTCAGTTTGGTTTGCTGGCACCAGAATTTGTTCTGAAATCTTCGCATGCAGATCTGCACTTACCTTGGTGACTCCACCTCCTGAGGAGAGAGGACCTGATGCCATTGGATGCAGTTTAACTGTGTTATTCTATTGGTTTCAGCTTCCTGACAGAAAAAAGAGTGTTTTGTTCCCTTTTCTCAGGGAACATGGGTTACAGTTCTGACCTTAGGTACAACTTCAGAGTGTTAATCAAGTGGTAGGCCAACTCAGCCTCTATCACACGTTTACACAGTCTGAAGTGGTCTAGAAGAAGAACAAAGAAGAATAAATGAACTTTATTAATCCCTCAGTGGGGAAATCTCTGCATTTGACCCATCCGAACAAACTCGGAGCAGTGGGCAGCCACACGGTGTGGTGCCCGAGTCCTGGGTGTGTCTAGCCATAGAGATGAAAATCCCACTGAATTGCCAGATTGTGTCAATTCTGTCCTTTCTCCGATTAAACAGAGAACTGTCCCTTTCACTTTATAGGTGTAAGTGGTACGTAGCTACTTCAGCCTCTGCTATTTAGACAAGTCCAAACTTGAAGTGACCACAAACCTGAGACAATTTAGACTGTGAGTCTTAAGTTGCTTGTTGAAAACAGCGCTTGTACTAGATTTGGTAATAGAGAAAAAAGAGATTTGATCTCTTTTTAGACGAGTCTCTCTCTTTTTAATATGTTTACATATAAAGTGTATTCTATTTCTGCTATTTGGTATAGTAGAAATATCAATAATATCTTGAAATACATGGAAATGTAGTTATTACTACTGTCTGTAGTACAGGAGCGCCACAAGGAACAGTTCTGGCACCGTTTCTCTTCACTGTTTACACCGCTGACTTCATGTGTAACTCAGCATCCCGTCACCTGCAGAAGTTCTCGGATGACTCTGCCATTGTCGGCTTGATTAAGGATGACGATGACAGAGAGTACCGTGAACTGATTCAGAACTTTGTGGACTGGTGCCAGCGGAACTATCTCCAGATAAATGCAGGGAAGACAAAGGAGCTGGTGGTTGACTTCCGCAGGCAAACACACGCATCAGCACCGGTGAACATCCAAGGTAGGGATATTGAGAGGGTTGTATCCTACAAGTACTTGGGTGTTCACCTGAACAATAAACTGGACTGGACACATAACATAGAAGCAATTTATAAAAAAGGACAGAGCAGACTATATCTGCTAAGGAGACTCAGGTCCTTTGGAGTCCAGGGACCACTACTAAAGACATTTTATGATTCTGTGGTGGCATCAGCCATCTTCTATGGAGTGGTCTTCTGGTGCAGCAGCATCTCAGCAGCAGACATGAGGAGACTGGAGAAGCTGGTCAGGAGAGCTAGCTCTGTTCTGGGGCTGCCCCTTGATTCAATGCAGGAGGTGGGGGAAAGGAGGATGGTAGCTAAGCTATCATCCATGATGGAGAACGATGCCCACCCGCTGTTTGAAGCGGTGTCATCACTGTGCAGCTCCTTCAGTGACGGGCTTAAACATCCAAAATGCCTAAAGGATTCCTACCTGCTGCTGTGAGACTCTATAACCTGAGCTGCTCCCAGTGAACCATTCTAAACTCTATCCCATACAATAACTCCCTGACTGTGTGTGATTGTGCAATATGTATCTGGTGCATGTGCAATACCTGTAAACTCTGTGTAAATTTAGTATACATGTGTGTAAATATGTTACATTTCATATATGTTCTTATATTTTTACTTTAAGCCGTATTTATACTTAATTGTTCTTGTTGTTTCTTATTGTAACCTTTTCCGGTTAATTGTACTGCTGCTGCAACGTTGAAATTTCCCCCTTGTGGGGACGAATAAAGGACTTTTAATTCAATTCAATTCAATTGTTCATATATTGATTCATGAAATGTATATATTAAACTGTTTTTTAACAATATATGCATGTAAATGTTTAAAAAACATATACATGCATATAAATCAGATATATTGGATATACGCATTTTGAAAATATATATTTAAATATATTAAAACAATGTTTCACGGATACATTTCTTCTCTGTGTGTGAAGCACTGTATTTACAGTCCTTTATTGATTATATGGATACAGAGAATGCTGTTGCATACCTTTATATTTTGCTTGTTTTCCCTATTTTCTCCTTTTTCTAAATTGTGCACTCCATAGCTCTACGGATTCAAATCAACAAATAAACGACCGCAAAAATATCTCTCATACCTATAAGTCAAGAGGGCTTCCCTCCTAGGCCAGCTCTCTTCATACATTCACCCCTTCAAGAAAATGATGTCCATAAAATAGCAGTTCCTCTTTGCCATACATCATTGACCCAGTCGTATGCTATTTGCCCATTATCAATCAATATTAGCAGTTCTTCCCTGTCTCAGATGAGGCATAAATCTTCTGCAAGATCTGTGATCTCTTAGAGACACTCTAAAATAGAGTCCAACAGTGGCATTTGTGATGCATCTGCTCTACTTTGAGTAGGCTGATAGTGTACAATCAGTGACAACTTACTTGCATAACTTCATTTCCCTGTGGTGAATCCTGGCTGTATGGCTGTAAATAACCTTTTGGATTCATCAAGCAAGATACTATAATGAAAAATGTCTCATTGTTGGAACAAATAAAGATTTTCTTCTTCTTCTTCTTCTTCTTCTTCTTCTCTTAACGCACTTTCGTTTTGTAATGTATGCAAGATAAAAGAAAAGCAAATGCATGAAGCTAACTCAAGGCAAAAAAGTGAATATCCTTGTTATTTTCTCAATGGCAGTAACTTAAAGTCTCTTCTCTACTGGTAGGTTAACCCAAATAACCAAATAACCAACACGTTCTTCTAATCTGAGCCCCCGCTACAATAATATGCTTTCACATTGAAATGTTTGGGTACGGGACAAGTGGACAGTTGTACCTGAAGAATGCAAGTTTCTCAGCAAAAGTTCTAGTTCTTTATGCAAAGCAGCCAAGGGTCGGTATATGAGGAAATTAGTGATGTGACGTTCCGTACCGAGGCTTCGGAGCGCGAGCCGAGTAGAGGAGGGGGCGTGTCAGCGATGCGCGTATCGGCGCTTGCTTCATTTAGAGGAGGAGCTGAAATGATGACGTGTGAAGCCTCGCTGCTCGGCTGTACCACGTGACCGATTCAGAAAGCGGATCATGTTTCGCCGCGAATTTTGACCGCGATATAACTATCTAGTTACGTCTGTAACTCCGGTTCCCTGAGAGATGGGAACGGATGACACCACCGGTGGGGAACAACGTTTCCTGACAAAGCAATGAAGCAATAGAATGACGCAGTGATAACTGCAGCCAATGGCGTTGGAGCACCGCCCTCTGGGCGTGGCCTGCGAGCCCAAGCTCGTGCTCCAGCCGCCATTCCCTCAGTACAATGACTGAACGACAGGAGAGCCACTCCATCCATCCATCGTTCCCTTTGCGGCAACCTATGTGGTGTCATCTGTTCCCATCTCTCAGGGAACCGGAGTTACAGACGTAACCAGATAGTTCCCTATCGAGCTGTCCACTACTGACACCAGCCCTGGGCGCCAGACCGGTCTTGCACCAGTCCATGCACGAGCTGGACGGCAGTTCCGGAGCCACCCCTTCGATGTTCGTGAGGGCCACTGCCTCGGTCGGGCACTCATCCAGGGCCTCGGACCCTGTCGCCGCGTGCCCATGAATACCCGAGTGGGATGCCGCCGTCATCGTCCGACAATCGGGAAGCGCGGCCTGCAGCAGAGGAACAGGGGGACCTCACTCACCCGCTCCATCTGAGGCAACGGTCCGGCCCTCAGCCAGGACCTCGTCGGCGAGCACGCGGTCGGCACCTGGCGCCGCGTACTCAAGAAAAACCGAGTGGGACATCGCAGCCGCCGTCCGACAGTCGGGAAGCGTGGCCTGCAGCAATGGAAAAGGGAAAACTCACTCACCCGCTCCATTTGAGGCAACGGTCCGGTACTCAACCAGGACCTCGTCGGCGAGCACGCGGTCGGCACCTGGCGCCGCGTACTCAGGAAAAGCCGAGTGGGACGTCGCAGCCGCCGTCCGACAGTCGGGAAGCGTGGCCTGCAACAATGGAAAAGGGAAAACTCACTCACCCGCTCCATGCGAGGCAACGGTCCGGCACTCGGCCAGGACCTCGTCGGCGAGCACGCGGTCGGCACCTGGCACCGCGTACTCAAGTAAAGAAACCGGGTGGGACGTCGTCGTCGTCGTCCGACAGCCGGGCAGCGCGGCCTGGCGCCGCGAGCTCAGGAAAAACCCGGTTGAGACGTCGTCGTCCAACAATCAGGAAGCGCCCTTTGCCCGGCGCAAGGTAAGGGAAGAAAGGCCGGCCATCCGATGTTTTCCCGCTCCAAACTTCACCATAGGGCGCCCACAGGCATCACTCGACAGTCACGACGCGCGGCGGATCTGTCGAGGGCCGGTGTAGCGTGACCGAGCCCTAGGCACGAGATGCACTCCGCGCTGGTGTCGGCAGACTCGTGGCCCCGAGCACCGAACGCACCGCCGCCCACCGGGCTGAATTGTTCGCCCGCCGGGGACGAACGACTCCAGCCCGGTGCTTCTGCTATCACTAGCCATGCTCTAAGCGGCGGTAAAAACTATCAAAAAGACTATAAAGACTAGTAAAGTCTAGGCTATGCTCAATTGCTCGTGAAGAAAATTGTGCTGAGGGAATGGCGGCTGGAGCACGAGCTTGGGCTTGCAGGCCACGCCCAGAGGGCGGTGCTCCAACGCCATTGGCTGCAGTTATCACTGCGTCATTCTATTGCTTCATTGCTTTGTCAGGAAACGTTGTTCCCCACCGGTGGTGTCAGTAGTGGACAGCTCGATAGGGAACCTCGCCCTCAGGCTCCATTCAAGATGCGGGTGTTTGATGGAGAGTTGCGGTCAGGTGAGAGTTTGAAATAGTTTATAGATAGTTGGGAGAGATATTTGAGATAGTTTGAAGATAGATTTAGGAGAGTAAGAGAGTAGGATAGGTGAGAGAATGGAGTCAGCGAGGAAGAGGAAGATTTCCCCTGTAGGAACATTTTGAGCTGATATCTCCTAACAAGGTAAGCTAAATCTAACATTATTAAGGAAAGATTAGGTTTGCTTATCAAGATCTATTTTTAATTGTTTCTTATTTTATTCAAAGGTGAGGTGTTTATTGTGTTATTGGGTTATTGTGTAGATCTATCTATCTATCTATCTATCTATCTATCTATCTACTGTATCTATATATCTATCTATAATATCACAAAAATATATTTACTTTTGTTTATTGTGCAAATAAAGACATTATTTATTTATTTTTAACCAGTCACTAGAAAACAGGAGCTGGATGAAGCCTTTATTTTTGAATAAAAATGACAAAAATTTCCCCTGTGCTGTCCTGAAGTTACACAAGCAGAACTCTGCTTGTTTTTCTAGTTCCACAAACATTTTCATTGTCCTTTGCTATATTACTCTATGTCCATGTCATTTGCAGAAAAACAGCATAACCTGATATTATGATTATAATTACCACTTTGGGAAAGTTTACACACACAATACAATTCTTTTTATTATACACATGTGATGATTTATACAGAAATTACTTGATCTTGCATCTTTTGTAATTCATGGTCATTCCCAACAGACACAATTCAATTCAATGCATCACAAATGTGGTTCAGATAGAGCTGCCTGTGATTATACTCTTGGCCAGTAGGTGGTTTCGTGTGCACATGAATCTTCGAGAAATGAATCCTTTCTCGAACCTATTGGCTCAAGTGGTTCAATGCCTCATGAGGCTTCATCTCACCATCACTAGAGGAAATCCAAAAACTCATGAACATGAACAAGACGATACTAGAACTTGAGGCGAGAATGACAGGTACCATGACTGACAAACTGGCAAAGAAACAGAGACAGGGACGAACTTAAACACACAGACTAATGAGTGACACACCACACCTGGGACAAAGGACACGAAACTAGGTCACAGACAGGGACACAAAAACTTCAAAATAAGAGTCCTGCCTGGTTTTAAGCCAGGATCCATGATAGAAATAAAAGTTCCACCTGGCTTTAAGCCAGGATCCATGACACCCCGAATATTCCTCGAGAGCGAGAGCGTAACAATGATACAATGTGCTACACGTGACAAATACTTTTGGAATGTAATCATTTTTGTAATGCATTATTATAAAATTAAATGACACTTCTTGAAAAAGCAATCTTAATGATGGATATAGCAAACTGGTAAGGGAGAGTGTAGAGTAAATGTGGACCGTTTTATGTCTACAGAACACTTACAGAAGAGACGACTTCAAGATTATTCCAGACAGCGATCGAATGAGTAATTTATTTTTCCTTAAGGGCACCTATTTGTGTTTCGGTGTTTTAAACGTGTTTTCTCAACATTAGCAAACAATTTATAAACAAAAATGTTTATTTATATATGTATATATAATGACCATTGAGAAAGCAAATGGGTAGGAAACTGTTTACAGACTCTTTACATGATACCTCATACGAAAGTTCTCTGAAGAATTATGGAAGCAGCATCATCATTTTGATCGGCCTCATTTGATCCTTCTTCACTTTTGCTCTAAATAAAAAATAAAAATTTACTTCTCAATGCATATGCTGCATTTTTTTAGATTTTTTAGTTGATCTGCAGTCAGTTCGGCTCTTTTAGCATTTTGATGGTTGATAAAATCCTCACGGGTTGTAGAAAATTTTCTTTCTGATTCTGCCGTCTTGTTTTCTACGCTGCATTTCTTAAGGTTTTTCAGCTGTTCTGGAGTCAGTTCGGCTCTTCTAGCGTCAGAATGAAGAATAAAATCTTCATGTGTTGTGGAGGTAAGTCGTTCTAAATCTGATGATTTATTGTCAATACTGCATTTTTTAAGATTGCTCAGTTGTTCTGGAGTCAGTTCGGCTCTTTTTGCGTTTTCATGCAAGATAAAATCCTCACGAGTTGTAGAAAACTTTCTTTCGGATTGTCCCGTCTTGTTTTCTACACTGCATTTCTTAAGGTTTTTCAGCTGTTCTGGAGTCAGTTCAGCTCGTCTCGCATTAGAATGAGGGATAAAATCTCCATGTGTTGTAGAAATATGTGGCTCTGATTCTGATGATTTCATTCCTATGCTGCATTTTTTAAGATTGTTCAGCTGTTCTGGAGTCAGTTCTGATCTTTTAGCATTTTCATGCAAGATAAAATCCTCACGAGTTGTAGAAAATTTTCGCTCCGACACTGCCGTCTTGTTTTCTACGCTGCATTTCTTAAGGTTTTTCAGCTGGTCTGGGGTCAGTTCAGCTCTTTTAGCATTTGCATGTGGAATAAAATCTTCATGTGTTGTAGAAATATGTTTCTCTGAGTCTGACGACTTATTGGCTATGCTGCATTTTTTAAGATTATTCAGCTGTTCTGGAGTCAGTTCTGATCTTTTGGCGTTTTCATGCAAGATAAAATCCTCACGAGTTGTAGAAAATTTTCTTTCTGATTCTGCTGTTTTATTTTCTACGCTGCATTTCTTAAGGTTTTTCAGCTGTTCTGGAGTCAGTTCTGCTCTTCTACCATTAGCATGAAGAATAAAATCTTCATGTGTCGTTGAGGTAAGTCGTTCTAAGTCTGACGATTTATTGTCTATGCTGCATTTTTTTAGATTGCTCAGCTGTTCTGGAGTCAGTTCAGCTCTTTTAGCGTTTTGATGAGTGATAAAATCCTCACGAGTTGTAGAAAATTTTCTTTCAGATTTTGCCGTCTTGTTTTCTACGCTGCATTTCTTAAGGTTTCTCAGCTGTTCTGGAGTCAGTTCAGATCTTCTAGCATCAGAATGTGGAATAAAATCTTCATGTGTTGTTGAAGTAAGTCGCTCTAAATCAGACAATTTATTGTCAATGCTGCATTTTTTAAGATTGCTCAGCTGTTCTGAAGTCAGTTCGGCTCTTCTAGCATTTTGATGTGTGATAAAATCTTCACGAGTAGTAGAAAACTTTCGCTCTGATACTGCCGTCTTGTTTTCTACGCTGCATTTCTTAAGGTTTTTCAACTGTTCTGGAGTCAGTTCAGCTCTTTTAGCATTAGCATGAGGAATAAAATCTTCATGGGTTGTAGAAATATGTTTCTCTGAGTCTGACGACTTATTGGCTATGCTGCATTTCTTAAGATTGTTCAGCTGTTCTGGAGTCAGTTCGGATCTTTTAGCGTTTTCATGCAAGATAAAATCCTCACGGGTTGTAGAAAATTTTCGATCCGATACTGCTGTTTTATTTTCTACGCTGCATTTCTTGAGGTTTTTCAGCTGTTCTGGAGACAGTTCAGCTCTTCTAGCGTTAGCATGAAGAATAAAATCTTCATGTGTCGTTGATGTAATTCGTTCTAATTCTGATGATTTATTGTCTATGCTGCATTTCTTCAGGTTGTTCAGCTGTTCTGGAGTCAGTTCGGCCCTTTTAGCGTTTTGATGAGTGATAAAATCCTCACGAGTTGTAGAAAATTTTCTTTCAGATTTTGCCGTCTTGTTTTCTACACTGCATTTCTTAAGGTTTTTCAGCTGTTCTGGAGTCAGTTCAGCTCGTCTCGCATTAGAATGAGGGATAAAATCTCCATGTGTTGTAGAAATATGTGGCTCTGATTCTGATGATTTCATTCCTATGCTGCATTTTTTAAGATTGTTCAGCTGTTCTGGAGTCAGTTCTGATCTTTTAGCGTTTTCATGCAAAATAAAATCCTCACGAGTTGTAGAAAACTTTCGCTCTGACACTGATGTTTTATTTTCTACGCTGCATTTCTTAAGGTTTTTCAGCTGTTCTGGAGTCAGTTCAGCTCTTTTAGCATTAGCATGAGGAATAAAATCTTCATGCGTTGTAGAAATATTTTTCTCTGAGTCAGACGACTTATTGGCTATGCTGCATTTTTTAAGATTATTCAGCTGTTCTGGAGTCAGTTCAGATCTTTTAGCGTTTTCATGCAAAATAAAGTCCTCACGAGTTGTAGAAAATTTTCGTTCTGATACTGCCGTCTTGTTTTCTACGCTGCATTTCTTGAGGTTTTTCAGCTGTTCTGGAGTCAGTTCAGCTCTTCTAGCATTAGCATGAAGAACAAAATCTTCATGTGTCGTTGAGGTAAGTCGTTCTAGTTCTGACAATTTATTGTCTATGCTGCATTTTTTTAGATTGTTCAGCTGTTCTGGAGTCAGTTCTGATCTTTTAGCGTTTTGATGAGTGATAAAATCCTCACGAGTAGTAGAAAATTTTCTTTCCGATTTTGCCGTCTTGTTTTCTACGCTGCATTTCTTAAGGTTTTTCAGCTGTTCTGGAGTCAGTTCAGCTCTTCTAGCGTCAGAATGTGGAATAAAATCTTCATGTGTCGTTGAGGTAAGTCGTTCTAAATCAGACAATTTATTGTCTATGTTGCATTTCTTCAGGTTGTTCAGCTGTTCTGGAGTCAGTTCGGCTCTTTTTGCATTTTGATGTGTGATAAAATCTTCACGAGTTGTAGAAAACTTTCGCTCTGATACTGCCGTCTTGTTTTCTACGCTGCATTTCTTAAGGTTTTTCAGCTGTTCTGGGGTCAGTTCAGCTCTTTTAGCATTAGCATGCGGAATAAAATCTTCATGCGTTGTAGAAATATTTTTCTCTAAATTAGACGACTTATTGGCTATGCTGCATTTCTTAAGATTGTTCAGCTGTTCTGGAGTCAGTTCGGATCTTTTAGCGTTTTCATGCAAGATAAAATCCTCACGAGTTGTTGAAAATTTTCGATCCGATACTGCTGTTTTATTTTCTACGCTGCATTTCTTGAGGTTTTTCAGCTGTTCTGGAGTCAGTTCGGCTCTTCTAGCATTAGCATGTAGAATAAAATCTTCATGTGTCGTTGAGGTAAGTCGTTCTAATTCTGACAATTTATTGTCTATGCTGCATTTTTTAAGATTGCTTAGCTGTTCTGGAGTCAGTTCAGCTCTTTTAGCGTTTTGATGCATGATGAAATCCTCACGAGTTGTAGAAAATTTTCTTTCCGATTTTGCCGTCTTGTTTTCTACGCTGCATTTCTTAAGGTTTCTCAGCTGTTCTGGAGTCAGTTCAGATCTTCTAGCATCAGAATGTGGAATAAAATCTTCATGTGTTGTTGAAGTAAGTCGCTCTAAATCAGACAATTTATTGTCTATGTTGCATTTCTTCAGGTTGTTCAACTGTTCTGGAGTCAGTTCGGCTCTTTTTGCGTTTTGATGTGTGATAAAATCCTCACGAGTTGTAGAAAACTTTCGCTCTGATACTGGCGTCTTGTTTTCTACGCTGCATTTCTTAAGGTTTTTCAGCTGTTCTGGAGTCAGTTCAGCTCTTCTAGCATTAGCATGTGGAATAAAATCTTCATGCGTTGTAGAAATATTTTTCTCTACATTTGATGACTTATTGGCTATGCTGCATTTCTTAAGATTGTTCAGCTGTTCTGGAGTCAGTTCGGATCTTTTGGCATTTTCATGCAAGATAAAATCCTCACGGGTTGTAGAAAATTTTCGATCCGATACTGCTGTTTTATTTTCTACGCTGCATTTCTTGAGGTTTTTCAGCTGTTCTGGAGTCAGTTCGGCTCTTCTAGCATTAGCATGTAGAATAAAATCTTCATGTGTTGTTGAGGTAAGTCGTTCTAGTTCTGACAATTTATTGTCTATGCTGCATTTTTTAAGATTGCTTAGCTGTTCTGGAGTCAGTTCGGCTCTTTTAGCATTTTGATGGGTGATGAAATCCTCACGAGTTGTAGAAAACTTTCTTTCTGATACTGCAGTCTTGTTTTCTACACTGCATTTCTTGAGGTTTTTCAGCTGTTCTGGTGTCAGTTCAGCTCTTCTAGCGTCAGAATGTTGAATAAAATCTTCATGTGTCGTTGAGGTAAGTCGCTCTAAATCAGACAATTTATGGTCTATGCTGCATTTTTTAAGATTGTTCAGCTGTTCTGAAGTCAGTTCGGCTCTTTTAGCGTTTTGATGCGAAATAAAATCCTCACGAGTTGTAGAACATTTTCGCTCTGATACTGAAGTTTTATTTTCTACACTACATTTCTTAAGGTTTTTCAGCTGTTCTGGGGTCAGTTCAGCTCTTTTAGCATTAGCATGCGGAATAAAATCTTCATGCGTTGTAGAAATATGTTTCTCTAAATTTGATGATTTATTGGCTATGCTGCATTTCTTAAGATTGTTCAGCTGTTCTGGAGACAGTTCGGATCTTTTAGCGTTTTCATGCAAGACAAAATCCTCACGAGTTGTAGAAAATTTTCGATCTGATACTGCTGTTTTATTTTCTACACTACATTTTTTGAGGTTTTTCAGCTGTTCTGGAGTTAGTTCGGCTCTTCTGGCATTAGGATGTAGAATAAAATCTTCATGTGTAGTTGATGTAATTCGTTTTAAGTCTGATGATTTATTGTCTATGCTGCATTTTTTAAGATTGCTCAGTTGTTCTGGAGTCAATTCGGCCCTTTTAGCATTTTGATGGGTTATAAAATCCTCACGAGTTGTAGAAAACTTTCTTTCTGATTCTGCCGTCTTGTTTTCTACACTGCATTTCTTAAGGTTTTTCAGCTGTTCTGGAGTCAGTTCAGCTCGTCTCGCATTAGAATAAGGGATAAAATCTCCATGTGTTGTAGAAATATGTGGCTCTGATTCTGAAGACTTCATTCCTATGCTGCACTTTTTAAGATTGTTCAGCTGTTCTGGAGTCAGTTCTGATCTTTTAGCGTTTTCATGCAAAATAAAATCCTCACGAGTAGTAGAAAATTTTCGCTCTGATACTGCCGTCTTGTTTTCTACGCTGCATTTCTTAAGGTTTTTCAGCTGTTCTGGACTCAGTTCAGCTCTTTTAGCATTAGCATGAGGAATAAAATCTTCATGCGTTGTAGAAATGTTTTTCCCTGGATTTGACGACTTATTGGCTATGCTGCATTTCTTAAGATTGTTCAGCTGTTCTGGAGTCAGTTCTGATCTTTTAGCGTTTTCATGCAAGACAAAATCCTCGCGAGTTGTAGAAAATTTTCTTTCTGATTCTGCCGTTTTATTTTCTACGCTGCATTTCTTGAGGTTTTTCAGCTGTTCTGGAGTCAGTTCAGCTCTTCTAGCGTTAGCATGAAGAATAAAATCTTCATGTGTTGTTGAGGTAAGTCGTTCTATTTCCGACATTTTATTGTCTATGTTGCACTTTTTAAGATTGCTCAGCTGTTCTGGGGTCAGTTCGGATCTTTTAGCGTTATGGTGGTTGATAAAATCCTCACGAGTTGTAGAATATTTTCTTTCTGATTCTGCCGTTTTATATTCTACGCTGCATTTCTTAAGGTTTCTCAGCTGTTCTGGAGTCAGTTCAGCTCTTCTAGCGTTAGAATGTGGAGTAAAATCTTCATGTGTTGTTGAGGTAATTCGTTGCAACTCTGACGATTTATTATCTATGCTGCATTTCTTCAGCCTGTTCAGCTGTTCTGGAGTCAGTTCGGATCTTTTAGCGTGTTCATGCATAATAAAATCCTCCCGAGTTGTAGAAAACTTTCGCTCTGACTCTGCCGTTTTGTTTTCGACGCTGCATTTCTTAAGGTTTCTCAGCTGTTCTGGAGTCAGTTCGGCTCGTCTAGCGTTATAATGGGGGATAAAATCTTTATGCGTTGTAGAGATTTGTTTATCTAAATCTGGTAAAAGCAATATTTTAGCCATTTTGTTTGTTTTCTTATAAACATGCCAATGTAAATTTCCACTTGTCTACTCGGTTAAATGAGAGCTCAAGCGCTTTGTTATATTTGTAAACTCTGACTGGAAAGTACTGTGACGTAACACACGTCATCGCTAGTCGGAATTTTATGGCAAGCCGTACGAACAATAATAAAAAAAAACGCTGCTACAACGCGTTTAGTGTATTTTTAAAGAGCTTTTTACGTCACAAAGCAGTTAAAGCAAAAGGTGTATGAACACGGACGTTAAAATAAACCACAAAAACAGGCTTTGAATGGATACAAGCTTGTAAAGCTTTTATATAGCCCATTTCTAATTTAAAAATAGAGAAAGTTGTAATTTACTAGTTCATTTTCTGTACATGGGCATGTTTAAAAAAAAAATTATTGTTTCTTGTAAAAAATAAGTGTTTATGTGTCTAAAAACGAACGCTAATTTGAGATTGGTTCACAATTTGTGACACAGCGTGTGAAAACAAATGAGATTCACTTTTTTTGTTGTCATTAATTTTGTCATTAATTTCACTGTGACATGCTTTTACTAACATTAGTTAATTTATTTAATATTAAAAAACACATATAGTTTTATTATTTTCACAAATTCTTTTTTTATTTCATGCACGCTAAATTGCTAATAATAAAACGCTAAAGATTCCAGGTATGTTTTCACAGATGGGACCCATTTTAAACTTTTTTTTTTATTATGTAATAATTAATTAATATTGTCAATAATAGTTACATTGTCATTACTATATCTGCTATGGGAGAGACTTGGGGTACGAAGAACTGTATCGGGAAAGGAGAGGGTGAAGCTAGAGAGAAAGAGAAAACTGATCGGGAAGTGTTTCAATAAATGAGGTTTTAATATAACAGGCAAGTGCACTACACCGAACAGATACTGACACTGAACACACGGAGCGGAAGAGACGAGGAACAGGAACTAGCAACAATGCGAAAAGAGAGTCGTTTGGCATAACGGAAACAAGTTCAAGATTATTTATATAGCGCATTTCTCAGACCAATTCAAAGTCGCTTTGCAAAATCAGGGTTAAAAGTCAAAAGTGTCCATTTTTTATCCAAATGTGTCTATTTTTTATAAGACTATGACCAATGAGCAAGCTACAATTGGAACAGTGGCTACGAAAACAAAACCTCAGGGCATGATTCAGTATTTTAAAGGATGGGTGGGAACCTGTCTGTCCATCCATCCATAGCGTCTATACCACCCGAGAAGCTTAAGGAACTTCAGACTCCCCTCAGGTTCTCAGGAACTTTTACACCTGCACCATTGACCTGCACCATTGGACACTACTGGACACTGTAACTTTAACTGGCCACTTTTACAAAACACTTTCTGGATCACTGAGTCACTTTTTAGACACCTTAAACTGGACATTTTAATCCTTTCTGGAGTCACTTTTTTATATCTTACTCACTTTTTGTATTTTTACTCTTGCTACGTTATTCGACTGTATTTTTATATTTTTGAGAAATATTTCATATTTTATCGCTATATCTCGGATTTCTATTCTTTATCTTTTTATTGTATTTCTCTTTGCACATCTCCCCCATCCCTATGTTTAAATGCTGGAACGATTAAAAACTTGACGCAAGTTTTTCACTACATGTTGTGAACATTTCACAACATGTTGTACCACGTATGTATGTGACAAGTACAATTTTAAATAGATTTTTTGATTATTATGTTTTTATTTGGTTTTTATCTACACAGCTGTACACACCCCTTTTATATTTATTGCTTCTTGTGTCTTCAGAATAACTGTAAGGACCTTTGTTACTATTCTGACACCATAAAACTTGAAAAACTGGAAAATTGGTTGTATATATTAATAATAATAACTTGACAGTTCATTGGCCGGTTGTAAAAATGGCTAGCCATCCGATATCCCATAGTCAGGTTTCTGACTGACGTCTCGTTCCCTGACCTATTCAGGGAACTGAGGTTACGCAATAAACCATAGACGTTTTTATCCATAATCTTTAAAGGCCAATTATTTTTGTGCTAACACGCTAACATCATTCTGTTCCCCTGTGATGGTCACAACTGAATTTCAAGCAACATCCATCAATCAATCAATCTATCTTTCTATCTATTTTTAATCGTTTTTTACCAGAATTATGTAATACAAATGAACAATTTCAAAATGCTTATCATTTGAATAAAAAGTTGCTCATAGCGCTAAAGACAAATCAGACAAAAAAAGTGAATGTGTAATGATTGTTTTTGATCCATGCGTAAAACTGAACAGTTTAAGGAATAAAGCATTGTCTATATTGTAATTACATAGTTGTAATTGAAAAGTTAAAATTAATTGTACTTTTAGTAAATTAAAAGGAGAAGATACATAAACACTAACAAAAAAAAGTTGCATGTGTAATTTTAGTCACGATTTAGCAAAGTATATACAAGTACTCTTGGAGCTGAACTGGATACGTCCTTCAGTCCATTACTGCGTTGTGGTGGAGAAACCAGAAACCCAGAGGAAAACCACGCAAACCCGCTTTTTTTTATTAAAGAAATTGTCAAAAGCAACAAGAATGCTTTTCAGCTAATTGTTATTGGAAAAGTTGGTGACCATGTCACATTCTGATACTTTACAGTAACTTTTTACAGTACATTTTACAAACTGTGATAGGCAACTAAAAATAATTGTGTGATTAAATTCGAATATAATCTATGTAGTATAATAAAAAAACAACAAAACCAAATCTCGTTCAAACTTTTTGTAAACACTTTACAAAATCTTGTGGAATCTAGTGAAATCACAATTCTGAATAAATAGTATGAATACACAGGATTTCAAGGAAAGTCTGACTATTGGATCCAAAAATACACTGCCTTTCTGGTGGTGCTCTTATACGACACCTGTATTTTTGCTTAACTGGACCACCCTGCCTCCCAGCAACAGCATGGATTCGCTCCTCACATTATCAAACCGCCAACGTTTATCTGAGAATGAAGAAATACAGAAAAATTGTGTTCAGTTGGACCGTAAATGTCATTATGAAGGAAACGGAGAAGAGATTGTGTGTCACTCACATTCCAGACACTCATCTCGGTTTAGCCGACTTGGGGTCACAGTGAAGAATCTCGAACAGTTTTTCTAAAGGGTTTCATTTCATTAAAGACATCTCTTTTCTCCCTGTGGAGATGGATCTAACGTACCTGTTTTAAACGTCTCATGCTTCTTTTTGCAGACGTCCATCAGTTTGTCTCTCAGCTCAGACACAGACTTTGCAGCAAACTCACAGGAGTGTAAATGACTGATGACGCTGGTGGCGTTCGTAGGTTCAGGGCGATCAGACAGAGACGTAAAACTCTACAGAAGATGGAAAGGTGTTGGTCAACTAAAGACTTAGTACAGGTAAAGTTTTAAGTCACGAGGGGATTGAGTCGGAACTAAGGTTTTCTGGACTAGAATCAGGAAAACCTAAACGTTACGTTACAAATTTCATTTTATAAGCTCTTTTTATCATCAGAATTTCCATTTTCATTAACGATAAGAGCAGTTTGCACTAAAGCCCACGAATCGCGTTTGACAATGCAGGTTTCAAACTTATCCATGGTTTTCTGTGCTGTCAAAACGAAACATATTTCATGTGAACCTTTGGTGTCTCTTATCAATATTTATTAAGAAAAATGGGAAAAATCCTGAAATATGGGTACTATGGAGTAGACCTTTCTACTGCATTTTTACTGTAAATTATACTGTAAAGACCTTCAAAATGACAACTATCAGACCATCAGCCAATTATCCAAGCTGAATACGTCATTTTAATTGAGTGCCATGTCAAAACCAAATTAGTTACATGCGAATCTGTTGATGGTGCTGTATGGAAGACGAAAAGAAGCTCTTGTGATGCATTTTTCACAATTACAACTGTCTCAAAGCGCAAAAACAAAAAAAAATGGAAAAAATAATTTTGTTACCCCTTTTTCTAGCTATTTATTAATAGAAGGATAAAAAAGAATGCATATTTTATATCTAATAAATAATTATCCAAAAGTGAAAACAATCGAACCTTACAATTACTGCTGGAAAATCTGTATTTGCTACGTATATATTTGGAAAAAAAAAACTTGGAAAAAAACGTTTATTTTGTTTAAGTACAGTTCCATTTAATTTTTCAAAAACTGTAAACAGATTTATACCTTGTGGAACTCGATATAATGGTCAGAGTGTATAACTTGCTCCATGTCAGTGTCAGTCTTCTTCAGATCGTCAATCTCCTTCTTCAGTAGCTCCAAATGTTGTTCAGCGTGAGACACTTCAGCATTTTCCTGAATTCGGATTTGCCGAGTCACCTCAGAGCAGCTCTTCTCCACGAACCGGACCAGTTTGGTGAGCATCGCCTCGCAGTTGTCCACTTCTACTTTTGCAGAGCTCTGTAGACACACATTAAACCAAAGTTCTTCATCTCTGGTTTCCACACTGACTGATCTGAGAACATTCAGAGTGAGTATTTCATACAATTGCACTCCTCTACAAACTCACCTTGTGGAACTTCACAGCCCCTCGCAGTTTCTGAAGAAGCTTCTCCTTCTCATGGATCATTTTCTTGATAACCATCTGGTTCTTCAATACTCTATCCTGCAGAACAAAATAAAGGAGCCGTTATTGTTGACGACTAAAGGAACATAACAAATTGCAAAGTTTCGACCTGTTTCCTAGTTCTCACTGCTGCTGTCGATACCGTGAGGTGTTTTTTGTGTAGATCTATTGTGCACAAATAACAAATAAACCTCTGGTCAGTGCGGCAGTAGATCTCCAGAGGTTTATTGTGTTCCAGGCAGATGAAATCTTGCAGTCGCTCTAGATTCGGTTCCTCTAGTTTGTGTCCTGCAGCTTTGAAGAGAATCTCATGTTGTTGGAGGTGAAATGGACAGCAAGAAACGAGACATTGCAGGCAGAACTTTATGGCTTTGAAGTTCTTCACAGTGCAGATGTCACACTTCACGTCCCCAGGTTCTGCAGGTTGGAGAAAGGTTCGGTTCAAGGTCTCTATACCTTCAGTCAGCATGATGTTTTTATTGGTAACAGGTCGTGGAGAGAAGCTCTTTCTGCAGTGGGGGCACCTGCAGATGCCCATAATATCATGGTCCCATAATGTATCTAAACAGCGAAGGCAGAAACTGTGACCGCAAGGAATAGTGACCAGATTGTTGGGTATATCCAAACAGATTGTACATTTGAACAAATAACGCAGATTTGAAAAAATCGATTCCGCCATTTTACCGAAAGCTGCTGGTTTTGTTTGTTTAGTGTTCGATCGTTGGCAATTTTCCAGCAGTGTTACTCCGCCCACGCCCTAACGACCGTCAAACAAACCTCGCGAGCTTTAATGAATTCATTCCGTAGTACGCAGATTGAACACCTTTTAACGGTCCGATAACTAATACGATAAACTTATTAGCACACAAAATAACGCGATCATTTAAATTGGTTTTAACATTCAAATTTAAACCAAACACTTAAGCGACACGGGACAAATGGCCGCTAGATGTCAGTGTGCGCTCACAATTTGTCAGTGTGGACTCGAAAACTTATCCTGTTAAAAACTGTTCAAAATAACTAATGTTTGTGATAAAAGTATTGTGAATTACAATAATTGATGCAAGCTTATTTTCAAATACTTTCTGTAACTTTTATTAAATAATGCTTCAAGTACAAATACCTCTTTGGTCTCCACAAACAGGTTTTGTGTTATTGCTTGAACACACGCACAAAAAGGAAAGGAAAGTGAGGTGACGGCAATATGGCCACTAGGGACCATACTGAATTTGTACTCTGCATTTAACCCATCCATGAAATTGCACATACACATCTCTTTACCATTAGCTTTATGATAAGAATGCACGATGGATGTCCAATACATGCCCTTCCTGAAACATGCACCATGTCCTCCAGAAGGAACCAGCTCTCAAAAACCACAGATCTCCATCAGGCCTTGAGCAAAGTCCGCCATCCTGCTGTCTGTTGTGACGCTGATAGCAAATGTTCCTATGTTGAAATGTAGCTCTCAAAGCCGATGGACTTCCTCTCTGGACAGGAAACTATTACACGTGTATTCCCTCCAGTCAGGCACTGTCAACCTCAATTCATTCCCAAGTCTCCAAGAAGCAGACAATTCCAACCTGTCCTAGTGCGTGATGAACAAACACACCCCGACTATTGGTCTATTTGAACTTTTATTGAACAGTTCCCCAAATAGCAATGACTATTTACCTAAACAGAACCCACCAAGAATCTCACTTTCTGACTAAGTCAGATTCCTAGACTAACCCAAACACACACTGACTTGGTCTCACGATCACAAGATTGATTACCAGAGTGAAAAAAGCATGGATATCTGGGTAAAAAAAACACAACATACATTTCAGATATATATATATATATACAGTGGTCCACACACTCAATGCTCAGTAGGGCAGCCAAAACAGTTTTTGTTGTCGTCTTTCATACAACTTTTTTCATTTTCAAGATGAGATCTATCGTGTTCTTCAATTGTTCGTTTTGTTCCATGAACTGTGCATTTGACCTCAGGAGCTGCTCGTTGATTTTCATGAGTTGGTCATTTGACTTCAGGATGTGCTCGTTGAGTTTCATGCTTTGTTTGTAGGCCTTTCTCGTCTCGTGGTGAGACCTCATGTCCTCGTTTGTTTGGGAAATCTTCTCGACGATTCGCAGCACTTCTGTGTTGGAGTTCTTGATGAGGTTGAGCTGCTCAGGAGACAGGTCTTCTCTGCTCGGATCATGAAGAATTAAACCCCCGTGCTTTTTGACTTTCCGCTTTTTCAGCGGCTTGGGAGTCAGTTCAGATTTGCTGGAAGTTTGAGCCTCATAATCCTCAGATGTAGAGATTTGCTTCTCTAAATCTGGCAGAATTAAAATTTTAGCCATTGCATTTGCTTTGGGCGTGTCTGTGTATTTGTCCCTCGTCCCCTGGGATAAATGTTAGCTGACCATGCTCTTCTCCTATTTGTAAACTCCAGCCGGAGCCATGATGACGCGAAATGACGTCATCGCAAGAGCGGAATTTCCACGCGCATATGCGTTAACGACTTAGTAAGTTTGTTCTGCTAAATGCCAAACCTCCTTTTCTAAAGCTGTCTTATTCTAGCCTTTATTTCTAGTTTCGGATTTAAGTGTAGGCTGTTAAATGCTTGTTGTTCCTCATGAAACTGACGTGACACGGATAAAACGACCGCTTTGTGTTTGTCACGTCACGTGTCATGGAAAGATTTACAACACGTATATTTTTTGGAAAAGAATATGAACATGTTTATTTGCTCGTCCCCCACGTGGTGGTGAATAGTTTTTATCTGGATATTCAGAATCCTCGACGTTTATGGAAATGTTGAACTTCTAAAATATTATTTTTCACGTGGTTTCCTGGTAGAGGAACATACAACATGCTGCACATATTCGTTTCATGTCGATATGTATATTCATACTGAAATATTTAGATGGAATATAAACATGTTTTTATTTATTTGTTGTTTTTTATTTTATAAACAAAATAATTTTGTAATGCTTTTTTATGCAGACTATATCACTGTATACAATATAATTGAATCATAAAAAACAAATAGACCCGACAATAGGCCCAAAAATAATTTTGCTGTTGAATTAAAACGTGGCTATGATTTTTATTTTATATATTTATTTATTTTGCAATTGAAGATCACATTTCTTCCGAGCATCTTCAATTCCTAACCGTCTCATGAGTATTGGAGAAGACCGGCAAACCTCAGTGATACCATCCAGCAGAGCAGAAGATTGATGCAGGAAAACATGAAGACACTTCTACAAAGGCAAGATGGGTGACTTGAGGAGATTTGAAATTGACCCGTTTTCAAAGTTGAAAAATATTTGAAAAATACAGTACTTAAAAGTATATTTTCACTGATACTTCTCCTGCTTGGCTTATTTGGTGTAATTATCATATTAAAAATATTGTATAATTATCATATTAAATATAATGATTCAGATCACATATATGTAACACCATGCTACATGTTTATATTACAAAGATACTGACCGGTTCAAAATGACTCGTGATAAATTTCACTTTGCTATTTTTTCAGCAAACTGCATTTCTTAGTTAGTGTAAATATAAACATATAAACAAAAAATGGTTCAGTTCACATATTTGTAAGATAATGTTGTGGTCAATGTGACCGTTCAGACAAAGTAGAAGCTAAAAAGTTCGAATACTACTTGTTTCTTGTTGCAACAATGAGTTATTGCAATGTATCAGACACACACAAACACGCACGCACGTACACACACACACTGTTATGGTGAGCTTTGGGTTTCTGACACATATGCATAATAAAAGGCTCCCGGGGTCAAATTGACCCGCGAACATTATTGATGTTTCTCTGAAAAGAACATAACAGGAGGATTAATCTGTACAGCAGTCCATTTTTTGGAAGCATGTCGGTCAGTTTTTGTAAATAAAATCCCCAACTGCACCTCATAAAGTTTAAAGATCCTGCTTCAAACCCACGATTCACACTGAAGAACACCTCCATTGTTGGACTTTGGTGTTAGGAGGACGAAATATAGACGGATTATGGAGTCATGAGATGAGATCTGACAAGATCAATCTTACAGAAGAGAATCTTCAGCAAATTTTGGCTGTAGGCTGCAAATCAGACTTTTTATACCCTTAACTTTACAAAATCTATTCGCAAACAGCTTTAACAACAACATCACATAACGGAATCAACTACTGACAAAAGCAGAAAACACACACTAATACTATAAATGTACAGTGACAAAGATCACATGGTTTAGGTCAAAGTTCAAGTTCAGTGCATTTGTAATGCGCTTTTCACAGTTAGAACTGTCAAACCAAAGCAGTGAACAGCTTCAGTGCAGCTACATTTATTGTAGCTACTGTATTTACAACTTACTGTAGATTTTGAATTGTCATTCTCTTGTCAATTTGTTAATCATTTGTTTCTTTACTGAAAATATCTGTTATTTTTCTAGCCGGATGTAACTCATTCAGATGACCAGAACTTTCAGAAAAAAAAAAAAAAAGTAAGCGAGTGTTATTTCGATAGAAAACTGAAATGACTATAATAAATTATTACATTTTTTTCATATCAACGTTTTTTTATTTAAAAGAAAAAAAAAAGGTACAATGGCATATTATGTATAATTTCACAGAAAGTTAAATGTACAAAATTGCAAATTGATACAAAATGTCAAATTCTAGTTTGTTTGTCACCTACAAATTACAAAAATGTGCCATTGTCATTTGATTCTGACTACAAATACAAAGTACTCTAGATATTTAGAATTAACATTTTGGACAGCAGATCGGAGTTGGAATTTCCGCCAGTGAGCAGTTTTGTGGAAATTCTGACTGGTGCTGCTGATGTCATCAACGTGATGTCATTACAGTGTCTGGCCAATGTTTACAAATAAAGGCAGAGTCACAATCAATCTTCAAATGTAATGGCCAAAACATCAATTCTACCAGTTATAGAAGAAGAAATCTCTACGGCATCTGAGGAGAATATTCCTCACCAGAACGCTAGCTTAGCTCAACTGACTCCAGAACAGCTCAACATCAAAATCCAAAACGGCAACGTTAAAACATCAAGATCAGAACAGGGTATATCTCAGAGATACGAGGACGTTATCCCTCGACGTAACACGGCTCCTCAACATCGAAATAAAACGAGAACTTCTCAAACCAAAGTTGACGAAATCTCCCCTAAATCAGACATCGCTCACAAAGACGCTAAAACGTCGTATGAACAGATCCTGAAAACCAATGAAAATATCCTGAAAACCAATGAGCAAAACCAGAAAACCACTGAAGAGATGATGAAAACCAGTGAACAAAATCTGAAAACCAGCGAAGAAATCCTGAGGACTAACAAAGTCATTCTGAAAGCAAACGAACAGTTTGTGAGAACGAACAAACAAATGTTGAAAACAAATGAGCTCAATCAGAAAATAAACGAGGAAATTCTGATCAAGCTGGAGGAAGTCTTCAAAAAAATTGACACTATTCTAAAAACAAATGAAGAAATTCTGAAAACAAATACATGAAAATTACATACATATTTCTTTGTGATGACACTGGTGTAACAACGTGCCCCTTATATGATGATCATGTGACAGTCATGTGACTTTAACCGGAAGTGAGCTCTCCAAAAAGCTGGTATAGCTTGGGTGCCAATTTCAAAAGGATTTTTTTGGACACTACAGGTAACTTCAAAACACTCAACATTACTGTTCAACATTACATACAGCCTGGTCTGACCATGTTTGTTGAAAATGTCACATTGGGCTTTGTTTTAAAGTCTGGTGTTTCAGTTTGGTATCTTGTGGCAAATGCTCCCAAATTTGCCACAAGATAATAAGGCAGTAATAAATAAAAACAGTTTAGTTGTAGAAATACGAATAAAAAAGGCTATTACCCTATTTACGCGAATATAAGCACCCCCCTGATTTTTCAATCATAAAAAAATGACAAAATTAATTTTTTTTTTTATATTATTATTACGGGACTTTTAACTCAAACGAGAGGCGATGTATTGCTGCGAAGGTCAATGCTGTTGTGCTTGAAAAAATGGATACAAAAGTATTAGGAAGGACGAATGTTTTAATTCGCCGGTGTCAAGATAAAACGTAATCAGCGTATTAGTAGCGCAAGGGAAAAAGCAAGCGCGTATGAGAAGTCAGTGGTTTTCACAGGCGCGGCTGGCGAGACCGCAGTTTTTAACTGGCCATCTGAAAGATCTACGCGTGTTCCTCCTTCTCATCTTTCACTTTAACGCTTTTGTACTTGAAAATTGATAATAAATAATATAAGGAAAGACTACATGTTTCCATTTTTTTGTGACTGCTCCTTGTAAGAACGGCAAGCCTGCTGTGGCTGAGCCCTCGCGCACTCGTGCACTCGCGCCGTCATTACACTCCGGACTTGAAACGTCGAAAAACGAGCGTCTTAAAATACGCGGATTTTTTAAATCGCCGATTATAAGCACCCTTCAAGTTTTTTTGTTTAGAAAAATTGAAAATAGGGGGTGCTTATTTTCGCGTAAATACGGTATGTTACAAAGTTACTATGTTATCTTCATATAAGGAATCGTTTTACGTAACAACACACATCTTTGACTATAAAAAGTGTTATTCCCATGAAACGAAAAAATTAGAAATGTGTTCCATGTGGCCTACTTGGTCTGTGATATATCCTACATTATTTGCCTCAGAAAAAAACTGGTCTGGGTTCTTATGGGTTAAGAAACTGATCTGAAAATGCTTATAAAATAAAATATATTTTTATCAAACTCCGTAAAATTTTGTCACTGAAAATAATTTATTAGAAAATGTATCAGTCTCTCATGCATGTAATAATGTGTCTCTCGTGCCATAATTGGGGAGAAACTGCATTTACACTGTTAGCTTAAACTCCACATTGTACAGTCACAATTTTAATTTCAACACAATTGGCTGTTCAAGCACAGTAAAATTAGTTTGATATCACAATACCATAGCTTAATTAAATCTACTGCCTTTTATAATAATCAGAAAAATAATTTCTATGTATGTGCTGATATGAACAATAGGATTTCACAGTAATTTTTTTTTCATCTGTACAAATAATGTCAATTATATAATGTTAAAATAATCAACATTTTTAATTTTAAAATGTGAAATGTTTTTTTTTTCCTAGTGTTGATGTCGATACTCAAAATCGGATTGGGATGTTCAACGAAACAATTTTTTTTCAAATAAATAAAAACATTTGAATTTGTCTCTGACAATGACTTTGACTTTTTTGAATAATTAAAAATATAAAAAAACAAATTTTTGTTTTATTACAATAAGATTATATTAAAAAGATTACCAAAGGTGGTAATTTTTACATTTTTCTTAAGATTAAATAAAATTTTAAGTAAAAAAAATTGTAGACCATGTAAATTTACTACAGGGATCATCACCATAGATTTGAGAGACTTTGAGACATTTGAGAAATTCAGGACCTTTGCTTTAAAATGTAAAATAAATAATAATAATAATAATAATAATAATAATACATACGGTAATAAAAGAATCTGTTAAACAAAAAGTTAAAGTAAAAAGTAACTTATTTTACAAGGGTACTTGAAATTAATAATAATAATAAATTTTGTGATTGCTCCTTGTAAGAACGGCACGCCTGCCGTGGCTGAGCCCTCGCGCACTCGGTGCACTCGCGCCGTTATTACACTCCGGACTCGAAATATCGAAAAATATTATTATTGCGATTATAAGCACCCTTCAAGTTTTTTAGTTTCGAAATTTTGAAAATAGGGGGTGCTTATTTTCGCGTAAATACGGTATTTATTTCGTTACAAATAGGGATGCACAGATACCGATACCGGTATCGGGCTCGATACCACGTTTTCTAAAGTACTCGGTACTCGTCAAAGGTCCGCCGATACCGGAAGTGAGACATATTTACGTTTGAGCGTTAACGCGGATTTAAAAAAATAAATGTCGTGCTGTTCTGTGTAGTAAGTGTCTCTATATAGCCTGTGTGGACATCTACTGTAGCCTATTTTATACAAATTGCTTCACTTGCTTTGGATAAAAGCGTCTGCCAAATGACTAAAGTAAAGAGCGGCGGAAAAAGGGTTAATCCCAAGCGCCGCGTAAGCCCCGCCCCCCAGCGCTCCCAGCAGAAGCGATGGAAACTAAAACTGCAGAATCTCTAACGGGAACCTGCAGCTCCTGTCGTGTGTGTGTGTGTGTGTGTGTGTGTGTGTGTGCTTGTGCTGGTATATCAGAGCGGCTGCGCGCTCGGTTCAAGCAGCGCGGGCGAGCGCGCGCTCAGTTCACAGGTTGCGCGCGCTCGGTTCAAGCTAAATCGAGTCGCGCTCGCTCGCTTCGAGGTTTCTCGCTCGCGATTCTTTTTGGCACTAAATTGATCCCAACGGCTGGAGCACGAACAACACGCACGCGCGCAAAGCCCAGAGCTCCGCTCTGAGACACTCTTCTCACGCGCCTAAAATCCCAACACGACCGCGAGTGGAAAGAGTTTGGCTTCTAAACGCAACTCACGGGTCGCCACACGTACTTTAAAATATGGAATCGTCTCGTATTTGAGATTGAAACTGCGCGTCTCGCTTTGAATCAACACGGCACTGGTTGTGTCTCGTACTCGTTATCATTTTTTTTAAATCAGCGTCTCATGCGTGGTGATAACAGTGTAATTATTACAGTAGTATAGTATTGATTAATGTGTTGATAAATTCATTAATTTCTAAATGGTAAAAGGGTGACCAGTATGTGAAAACCTAACTTTTTGTGATTTACTGTTATCTACATGAAATAAAGAGCAGTCTGTTAAAATACTAAGAATGTTTAAAATATTATTTCATTTTAATACAAAGCCTAGGTAGCTGTACCTGTAATATGTTGCAAACAACATGCTTTTAATTTTAAATAAATGTTCCTAATTTCAAACTAGCCCCCTTTTTTAATTATATGACTATCACCTGTACATTTAAATCATGTGTTTATTAAGTACTTGGTATCGGTATCGGCGAGTACTGAAATGCAAGTACTCGTACTCGTTTTCCAAAAATGTGGTATCGGTGCATCTCTAATAATAATTATGGAATAATACAGTTATTACTATTGACAGTGCTTCTTAAACAGTGAGGAGGCGATGCCAGTGGGTTACGAGAACACTTTACTATATTATAATGAAGCATAAATGCACTAGGTGGCAGTAGTGCGCTGGTTGTTTTCTGTGCTAGAGCTTGCAGCGCACACATGAATATAATCTCTTTCGTGTCAACATGCAAAGAAAAAAAAGATACAGACAAGGAAAATGCAACAGACAGAAAAGTATTTCACGTAAGTTCCACAAAGTCAGACAATAAAATGCGGCTTTAGAAAGTGATTGTTTATTGACATTCGTGTACAGTGTTCTGCTGTGAATACAGAGCTCAGCCTGAGAGAACTCACAGTTCACCGCTACTTTCTTCCACACTTGTGGATTCAAGTGTAAAAACGTGTGTGTGTGTGTGTGTGTGTGTCGGGCGGCAGTACAATCCAGAATGTTCTGCACGTCGACGTCACTCTCTCAGTCGCCCCAAGTCCTCCGCACTGATGCATAGTAATATAGAACTCATCCACAGACAAACTGTAATTTCAAGACGTTTTAAAAATGACGACTGGCTTGATTTACACTTTAAATACATTGACAGTGGAGCAAATTCTGTACAGAAGATAAAAAGCATTTACATTCCTAATATAACGGCAGAATTCAAACTCAAGCAGACAAACCAAAGCTGACAAAAACATCTCCATTCTTGGAAATGTGTAAAGTTCAAATGTGCCGTGACTTTAACAGAGAAAAGTAACGTTCTGCCGAAGGTGTTTTTAAGTTAATAAATCTAAATATAAACCAATCACAGGAACGATTGAAAACAGTCATTAAACACACGTCAGTGCCGATGTAAACTCGAAGAAGAATGAAACTTCGATAGAATCCACAACCACCTAAAGTCCAACCATCTCCGTGTTGTAAAGACGTAAATGAGCTCAACACTTAAAAAAACAGACGTTTGGAGAAGGCGAAAAGCGCGTCTGTCGTTTTAAACGATTGCACTTAGATATGATAGAGATTTAGTTCAACGGCGATTTATTTGTACAAAAAAGAACAACTCATAAAATGTACTTAATGAAAACCTCGGAACTTACACACACCAAAAAAGTAATATTTACGACTGTAAATTCTGTTATACGACTATAATATTTTTTTAGCAGTAAATGCACCTTTTGTAATACTCTGTCAAAAGGCTAAAGCTAAACGTTTCTTCCGTATGAGGCTTAAGTCAATTTTATGATTGCTTTTTTTCTCGGTCAATGAGCGACACAAACAACGAATATAACAACGACACAAACATCCCCTCATCACTGCCTTGTACTTTACTGATTAATCATTCGAAAATACTCGAATGTAGCTATTAGCTGTTGATGCTAGCTTGTGCTACGAAGCAAAAGAGTAACGGGGAACAGCAAATCCAAATGTCGTCGCCATCAAACCGTGAAAACAAACGACTTCCCATGTTCTTCTCTCAGTAGTGTGTCCGTTTTCCACCATATTCGCCAGGGGTTTTGTTTTTCGATGTGAAAATCTGATTTTTAATTTGTCTAGTGTAATTTCTTCAAATAAAAATACTATTTTTCAAAATTTAAATAGCCACCAATCCAGAGTGTGTATCAGGCCAAGAGTAGATGCCTGGGATTCCCCAGTCGATTCGAGTTAATTGGGACGCTGGTTAATCGGCGTTTCGATTAATCATGACCCAAAGCTCCTGACCATAGCTGAGGGTTGGAACGTAGATTGATGTAGGACAAATCCTAGTCCCAAACCAAATGATATAAAATAAGCCACCTTTCTTTGCATATTTGGGACAAAGAACGGTAAATTCAACTTAATTGGGACAAAGAACAGGAACTCTTGAAAGAACAGAACTTGTGAAATTTAAAGATTGGTTTGATTGATTGATTGAAAAATCAATCAATCAATCAATCAATCAATCAATCAATCAATCAATCAATCAAATCAAATAAAAAATAAAAGCCTGGTTTCCTTTTTGGATTAGTTCACCTGTTTTCACGGTTTATTAATTTGTTTGCCGGTTTAATTTTTCTGCTTTCAGGGTTTGACTGCTTATACTAAGGGTTTGTTTACTTGTTGCTAGGGTTTGTTTGCATGTTTGGATTTGTTCGCATGTTTTTAGGGTTTGTTCGCTTGTTTCTTGGGTTTACTTGCTTGCTTTTAGGTTTTAGCTCACTTGCTTTTAGGTGTTTCTTGTTGTTATGGTTTGTTTGCTTGTTTTAGGAGTTTGTTCGCTTGTTTTTAGGGGTTTGTTTCTTGTTTTTAGGGTTTGTTCACTTGTTTTTTTTTTTTTTNNTTTTTTTGTTTATTTGCTTGTTTTTAGGGTTTGTTCGCTTGTTTCTTGGGTTTTCTTCTTTACTTTTAGGGTTTCTTCGCCTGTTTTTAGGGTTTGTTTGCTTGTTTCTTGGGTTTTCTTCTTTACTTTTAGGGTTTCTTTGCCTGTTTTTAGGGTTTGTTCGCTTGTTTCTTGGGTTTTCTTCTTTACTTTTAGGGTTTCTTTGCCTGTTTTTAGGGTTTGTTTGCTTGTTTCTTGGATTTAGTTGTTAGTTTCTTGGATGTAGTTTCATTCCCTTGTTCTTAGGGGCTTGTTTTATTGTGGTTTGTTCTCTTGTTTCTAGGGGTTTGGTTCTTGTTTTTAGGGTTTGTTTCTTGTTTTTATGGGTTGTTCGATTGTTTTTAGGTTTGTTTGCTTGTTTTTAGGAGATTTGTTGAGGTCATGATTCGTTAGATGTCACTCTGTCCGTTGCTTTGTCCAAACAGCGTAAGTTGTAAATGTGTTCATGAAGGTCCAATTTCTTTAGCATTTCAGATCAAACCATCTCTCCGTCCAAAACTCATTCCTGTTGGTCTTTAAAAAAAAAAATTAAATTGAACGTTACATCGTCAAAGTGTTCACTGACTTGCACACGTGAGACGAGAAGGACTCTGATTATCTCCAGTGCTTTTTGTACAGCAAAATGTCTGTATGTGACACTCCAGTGCTCAGTGTTTGGTCTTGTGTGTTCAGGCAAGAGGAAGAGTGTGAAATGATAAAGGTGTGAAGTGAGAGAGACTCCCTGAGTGTTAAAGCGGGTGGAAGGCTTCGCACACACGCCTCTGCTCCTAGTGTGGATCCTCATGCAGGCGTGTCCCTTTGGTTTGGACACAGGAAGTGGATGTACGGATGGAGTCCTCACTCGAGGCCAAAGGTGCTGGTCTCTTCCACGGCGATAAGCAGTTTCTCGTACAGCATGGTGTAGGACGGGTACGGCGGAAGATCCAGGCGATTAAAGCATGTGTGTGCCCTGAAGAAGCAGAAAGCAAACATGAGTCTTCATCTGACTTCATCTCGGAACCTCCTATTGTACAAATGTTTGTTTCAAATCAACAGTAGAAAACAACTCTGCATTTCTTGTTGTGCAATTCAACCGTTTTTACCCAATTTTACAGATCAAAGTGGCCTAAGGTCCATTAAAACAAACATTATCTCAGCAAATCTAAATCATGATTAAGCTTGTATTTAATAATTATATAGAGAATCATTTGCACAGAGTTTAACAAGCTAAAACTTTGTTAAATAAACAATATGATACACCATGACCATCTGGAATTGTATTTTGTACATAAATAATTGTGCACATGCAACGTTGCTCTTATTACTATTAATCAAAAAATATGTATACTTTAAAAAACACCAGAAAGTTAAATAAATAAAATTCAGCAGTGAACAAAATTAACACATTGAATGAAAAAAAATCAAGTTACAAAATGCTCCACAGTGTTTTGTTTTCTTTTTTGTTTTTTTCTCTTGCAATCTTCACATTTTTGTTGAAAACTTTTTTTTTTCCTTTTTGGTGTCGTTTTAGATTTTTTTCTGCTTTTTACTGTAAAAAATGTAAAGATGTAAAGAAAAATTTTAGCCAAAAGTCTGCAGCTACTTACTTTGCAGCTGCTTAATGAAGCGTGTTAACACCTCAGTGCCACCTAGTGGTGAGGAGCTGCATTGTGGTTCTACAGCCCTTGCGGCCCAAAGTCACAAAACTTTCTATCTCATTTTTTTCATGTCCATTTTTTTGCAGTGGATATAAGCACCCCCCAACCTTTAGAGCTTCTAAAATTGGAAAAGTTGCCATTATTTGCATAAATACGGCAATTTCGACTTTTTCGAATTTTTCAAGTCACCTGGGCAGAGACGTAATCTTCCCCCATTTCTCGATGCAGAAGCGTCGCAGGCCGTTGCTCCCACGTAAAGCGGTGAAGCCTTCGTATGGCACGCTGGAGGTTCCCGTCACAAACTGCAGCAGACGGAGTCTCTGTTCATTATTGAAGCGCTCCACCGCTCCCCAGAACCAGCGGATCACTATGTGGCCGTCGTGATAACCTGCAGGGAGAGAGGGGTCGTCAAGGTCACCATAGATCTCAAGAGCTGCTGGACATCTGACCTCCTCTGTACTCTGTGTTGTTCCTCCAGTCGTTCAAATCGATCTCCGCTGTTCCGGCGATGACCAGCTCCAGCTCCCGAGCATCAAACACAGACACCAGGCGAGAGTCCACCACCTGAAAATACACACCCAGGTCAAAGGTCAAATGATGGTGACAAACACATAACACTCTTTATTTAACACCCTAAGTTGCCTCACACGTTATATTTTACAGCACTTTTAAGTTCAAGTTCAAGTTCATTTCATTTGCATAGCGCTTTTCTTAGTCTGAGACCAACGCAAAGATGCTATGTGAAAAAAGTAAAAAAAGAGAAATGTCGATTCTTTATCGATGAGTAAAAAATATGGGGGGGGGGTCAAAGTGTCAACTTGATTTGAGTACTAAACAGAGGTGTCAAGTAACAAAGCAAAAGTACTTAGTTACTTTACTTAAGTAGAATTTTGGCTTATTTATACTTTACTTGAGGAATTATTTTTTCGCTTAAATTATGTTAATTTGTTACATCACTCAAAAAAGTCATTGATGGTTTCTGAAGTGTGACTTTATTATTATTACATTTTCCACTCTGAAACACAGGTAAATGCTCAATTGCACACATATATTATTTCATGTGTTTGCATTGTGATAAAATGCATTAATTTTTAATGTCATTTTATATGGCAACATTTTAATGTGATCCTATAGTCATATACCATTAAAATGCAAATGGTAAAGCAGGGTATCTGCAGGTTTCTAAGAGTTAGATTTAAGACTTTTTAAGACCTTTTTAATACCGTTCAAAATGAAATTTAAGACCTACTGTTGTGGGTGCGACGGAACAGAACTGAGAAATATCAGGTGTTTTCCGACAGGTTTCCGCAGCCGCTCCGTGTGTTTCACACTGCATGTGGCTCTCCAAAGCTCTTATTCCCATTGTTCCAAGTTTTACATTTTTTTTGCACAGTATGCAGCAGACTTCCTACTCATTTACACTGACTGGTTTTAACCATGAACCAAAATTAGGATTATGTAACCAGTTTTTGTGAGTGTCAACCTGTGAGTTGAGCGAGCGCAGCTTGATTTGAGCGTGTGCGTCTAGAAGATCGCACACGTATCTTCGCGCTCGCGTTAGAATCGACACACGCTCACGTTCAGTCTGATCAACTACCAATCTTTTTAGGACGAACTTGACGCCTTCCTCTGATTGGTCAAAGCGAACCAATCGTGGAGCAGACTCCCGCCATTGTTCCGCCAACCATGACAAGGCGCATTTTAATTAAATGATCATCTTTAATAGTATTCTATTTGCAATCGAGGTCTGATTAGTCACAACCACATTTGCAGATATCTATTGCAGATAAGTTGGAGATAATGGACAGCATTACAGATACAACTATGTAGTTTGAAGATATCTTTAAATATAAATAGACTAAAGTTATGAATCAAATTAAAGATATCTTAAAATTGTATTTGACTTATAAAAATGTGCTTTAGATATCTTAAATGTAAGATATATTTAATTAAATGCATTTGAAGATATCTTCAACTCCAATATATCTTATATTTTAGTAATAATACAAATCTATTAACACTAGTAACAATATATTTGAAGATTAAAAAGAGTAGGCGTACATTTACGCTATTATAAGCACCAGCAACGCTGCCACAGTTCACACGCTGGGGTATGTGATTGTAGTTCCCTATCGAGCTGTCCACTACTGACACCACAGGTGGGGAACAACGTTTCCTGACAATTCAAGTGAAGCAATAGAATGACGCAGTGACAACTGCAGCCCATGGCGACAAAGCACCGCCCCTTGGGCGTGACCCACACGCCCAAGCGCCTGCGCGTGCCGCCATTTCCTCAGTACAATTTTCTTCACGGTCGAGTGAGCATTAGAGCGAGACACGTTGTCTCTTTGTTAGCTTTAGCCTTTGTTTAGCCCTTTGTTAGCTTGAAGCTATGGATGCTAGAGCTAGCTCTGGCCCCGGGCTCGAGTCTTTTGTCCCTAGCAGGGAGAAGCCTCGCCCCGGGGGACGGCGATGCGGGAAGTGTTCCGGTCCCATCGAGGCGGAGGACACCCACACGGAGTGCATCGCGTGTTTGGGGCCCGACCACGCGACCTTAGCTCTCGACCGGTCCGCCGCGTGTCGCGACTGCCGTGAGCTGTCGATGGGGACCCTTTGGCGCCGGATCGACCTCGCCAAGCAGACGGACGGCCGCCCCTCCTCACCTCCGCTTCCCAGCGTTCGGGCTAGGGAACCGCGCCTTCTTTCCTGGGGCTCGCAGCTGGAGCTCGCGAGTGCGGCGCCGCACGACGAGATGAGTGAGGTGCGTTTCCCGCCTGCTGTTGGAAGCGCGACCCGGCGCCGCGCGACGACGACGGCGACGACGACGACGCGCTTTCCACGGCAGCGTCGCAGTCGGGTTCCCGGAGCACGCGGCGCCGAGTGCCGCCCGCGTGCTTTCCGACGAGGACCTCACCGACTGCCTGTCCGAGGCCGTGGCCCTCATGGGCCTCGACTGGCAGGCACCGGCCCCGCCGACGGATTGCTGGCTGGACGGGAACAGGACCAGGTTGGGCGCCCGAGCCGCGAGTCTCGGGCGCCCCGTTTTTCCCTGAGGTCACAAAGAGCTGACGCGCTCATGGGGCCCCGTTTTCGGCCCGCACGCGCCCGCGGGCTCTCCCATGCTGACGTCAGTGGACAAGGCCGACGACTCCACTCCGCATTGGGGCAACACGTCGCTGCCATCAAAGCCCTGCCGGCGACCGCGTCTGTCGCGGACAAGGCTTTCACCGCAGGAGGCCATGCGGCGGCCGCCCTGCACGCTCAGGCGGCCCTCCTGGTGCTAGCGGCTAATTTCGCCCGTCGGCTCCAGTCGGGTGAAGAGGACTCCCAGCTGCTGGATCGTCTGCTGCGGGTGCTGGACCACACGCTCGAGGCCTCGCGCATGGCCTGTCAAGGCCTGGGGAGGGCCATGGGCGGCCTAGTGGTCATCCACCGCCACATGTGGCTCAACCTCGCGGAGGTGAGGGAGGAGCACAGGCGTAAGCTGCTCGACGCGCCCATCGTGCCGGGCAGTTTATTCGGCGACGCTCCAGAGTCGCTGGTGGACGGCGTGGATATGGCCCAGAAGAAGGCCAAGGCCTTCGGCCGCATTTTCCAGCGGCGGGAGCCCAGACCACAGCAGCCGCAGGCCGCGGCAGACAGGGGGCGCTCGAGGTCGTCGGCTCGCCGGGCGGAGCCTTGGTCCAGAGAACCACTTCCGCCGAGATCAGCGCAGGAGCCTCCGGTCCGCCAGCCTCAGGGCTCACAGCAGCAGAGGAGACGCGGCAACGCTCCCCAGCAGCGGAAGGACAGCCGCCCCCGTCCCGGCGCGGGACAGCCGCAACAGCGGTCCTGACTGTCCGCCAGCCGCGAAGAGGGCCGCGCCTCCGGTCGCTACGTTCCGAGCGAAGAGGCGCCGAGTCTGTTCCGCCGGCCGGGAAGGTTGGTTCCGCCGGTTGTGTTGGAGTCTGCAAGCGTTTGTCCGAGTGTTTCGGTACCCTGCAGTCCATTATTAAAGAATGTTGTGTTGGAACGCATGTGTGTCTTTCCTCCCTCGGTAGAGGTAAGTGCCGTAGGGCCTTTCGGTCGGGCATTAGACGAGTGCAGCATCATGAGCGCGACTATCGCGACACGCTGCCATGCACCCACACAACCACGCCCCCCGTCCCAGGCCGAACCGGGCCTGCAGGTAAGACTCTCCCCCTCCGACTGCGCTCAGCAGTGGACCGCGCCCGTTCGGGATGCTGACCCTGAAACAGATTCTCGCGATGGTTCGGGCTGGGGACTACTTCGTCACAGTCGATCTGCGGGACGCCTACTTTCACGTCCGGATGACGCAGAGACACCGGAAGTTCCTCCGGTTTTCTTTCCAGGGCAGCTTTTCAGTTCAAGGTCCTGCCTTTTGGCCTCTCGCTGGCACCGAGGACCTTCTCCCTGTGCGTGGAGGCGGCCCTGAGACCGCTGAGAGAGCAGGGGATGAGGATCTTCTGCTACTTAGACGACTGGTTAATCATGGCACAGTCGCCGGAGGCTCTGAGGAGGCAGACGGGGCAGCTCTTGGCGCACTTGGTAACGCTGGGCCTGAACGTCAACTTCGAAAAGAGCAGACTGACCCCCGCCCAGACAACTCGGTTCCTGGGCGTGGACCTGGACTCGAGGTCCATGAAGGCATGCCTCTCGGAACCCAGGGTGAGCGCGATCAGACAGACGCTGTCCTCGTTCGGGCTGGGACGCCGAGTGTCGCTGAAGCTATGCCAGAGGCTCCTGGGCCTCATGGCGTCAGCTACGTCAGTGTGCGTGTTGGGTCTGCTTCACATGCGTCCGTTGCAGTGGTGGCTGCGCGACAACGTCGCAGCCTCCGCGTGGGACGTGGGCCGGGCGGACATACGCGTGTCACGGGGCTGTTTCAGGACGCTCGTCCCATGGAACGATGGGGAGATGTTGGAGAGAGGGGTGCCCATGGGCAGGGTGACCATGAGGACCGTCGTCTCCACGGACGCCTCCCTATCGGGATGGGGCGGAGTGTGCAACGGACCCCCGCTTGGGGTCGATGGCCGGAGCACCTAGCGAATCGGCACATCAACCAGCTGGAGCTGCGAGCGGTGTCTTGGCTCTGCGGGCGTTTTTGCCGCAGGTGCGTGGGCGGCACGTCCTCGTCCGGTCGGACAGCACTTCGGTGGTGTCCTACCTGAATCGTCAGGGAGGCCTGGGTTCGAGGGCCCTATACCGCGGGGCCAGGGAGCTCCTGCTGTGGGCGGACAGGGAGTTTCTCTCCTTGAGGCCATCCACGTCCCTGGGAAATCGAACGTGGGGCCGGACCTCTTGTCGAGGGGCGGTATCGTCCACGGGGAGTGGAGGCTCCATCCCCAGACGGTGCGCCTCATTTGGAGGCGTTTTGGAGAGGCTCAGGTGGATCTGTTCGCCTCGAGGGAGAACGCTCACTGCGCGCTGTTCTTCTCTCTGACGGACGCTCCGTTGGAGGGCGATGCGCTCTCCTCGGTTTGGCCGAGCGGTCTGAAATTCGCTTTTCCGCCGGTGAAGGTCATCCCGGTTTTGCTGGAGCGGATTCGGATGCAGTCGGACGTGGTCTTGCTGGTGGCGCCGTACTGGACACGTCAGGTCTGGTTTCCAGAGCTGGTGGGGATGTCGAGTGGCCCCCCGTGGGAGGTCCCGATCAGAGCGGATCTCCTCACGCAGGCGGGCGGGTCGATATGGCACCCTCAGCCCGAGCTGTGGAAGTTGCATGTGTGGAGGGTGGCCCCGTCCTAGTCCGGTCTTTGGAGCGCCGCGCGCTTGAGACGGTCGAGGAGGCGAGGGCGTCTTCCACGCGTAGACTGTACGTGTGTAAGTGGCGCGTATTTGTCCGTTGGTGTGAGGCGACGGGCGTGGGGCCGTGGGATTGCGGCATTCCTACTGTCTTGTCGTTTTTACAACACCGGCTGGAGGAGGGAAGTTCCCCCTCCACGCTGAAGGTATACGTCGCGGCGATAGCGGCGCATAGGGGCGATATCGAGGGTCGCTCGCTGGGTAGGCACAAGTTGGTGGCCGTTTTTCTAAGGGCGCGAGGCGGCTGATGCCGGCCCGGTCCCGGTTGGCCCCTTTGTGGAGCCTGTCCCTGGTTTTGGAGGCGCTGTCCGGAGCGCCGTTTGAGCCCCTTTCGGGGTGTAGCCTGGCGCTGCTGTCGGCCAAGACGGCCTTCCTGTTGGCTTTGGCCTGCGGGAAGCGCGTGGGCGATCTGCACGCTTTTTCCGTTGACCCTTCGTGTTTATCGTTTGGGCACGAGGATTGTGTGGTGAGACTGGTTCCTAGACAGGGCTATGTCCCTAAGGTTTGTCCACGCCGTTGTGGATCAGGTAGTGACTGTCCGTGCTTTCGGCGGGCGGGCTCGCCCTTGTGCCCGGTGCGGGCGCTGCGTGTGTACGTGAACAGGACGGCGGCTTTTCGGTCGACCGACCAGTTGTTTGTGTGTCACTCGGGGGCGAAGAAAGGGGGTCCGCTGTCGAAACAGCGGCTCTCACATTGGATTGTCGACGCTATTAAGGGGCTTACGTGCTGCGGGCCAGCGGTGCCCGGATGGCGTGAGGGCTCATTCCACACGGGCGCTGGCGGCGTCGTGGGGTTGGGTCAGGGGCATGTCCTTGCAGGACATCTGCAGGGCAGCCGGCTGGTCGTCTGAGGACACCTTCGCGAGGTTCTATAACCTTGATGTTGTCTCTTTTGCGCCGCATGTGTTGCGACAGAGACTGGAAGGCGATTTCTGCTTCGGAAGGCCGGAGCGGGGATGGCCCTGGGGCCACATGAGTGGCTGGGGCGCAGGCGTGATGGTGGTCTCGGTGAGTCGCCAGTCGGCTTGGTGCCCATTCCCTTGCGGCGGGGATTGTATTGCGTTCCCCACCTGTGGTGTCAGTAGTGGACAGCTCGATAGGGAACTATCTAGTTACGTCTGTAACTCCGGTTCCCTGAGAGATGGGAACGGATGACACCACACAGGTTGCCGCAAGGGGAACGATGGGAGTAGGGGTGGTTGGGGAGGCTCTCCTGTCGTTCATTCATTGTACTGAGGAAATGCGCGCACGCGCAGGCGCTTGGGCGTGTGGGTCACGCCCAAGGGGCGGTGCTTTGTCGCCATGGGCTGCAGTTGTCACTGCGTCATTCTATTGCTTCACTTGAATTGTCAGGAAACGTTGTTCCCCACCTGTGGTGTCATCCGTTCCCATCTCTCAGGGAACCGGAGTTACAGACGTAACTAGATAGTTATCTCTAATGTAATTTGAGTTATCTTCAATTCAATTGTGACTAGGAGAAACTCATTTAGAGATATCTACAAATATTTTTTAATGGGAGTGTATCTAGTCGAAGTAGATTTGTTTGTGACTCGTCAGAAATGTTTTATGATTAGTCGCCGCGAAGGAATAAATGTTAATTCCGATTTCTGGTTCCCGATTTTAATTTGAGCAGACGAGAACTGAGCGTAAGCGCGTGTCGATACGTCCGCGCTCAAATTGCGTTGCGCTTGCTCGCGAATCTTTTTGGCACTAATTTGATCCCGTACCCTAAAGCTCTAGCGGAACTTCATGCAGAGGCCTGTAAACTCCCCGCGAACACGGATGTTGAACTCGGTTCCGTCTACAGTATTTTGTTCTACGTGACAACGAAACGATTTAAAATGTATTTAAAACCAAGAAATAAAGTCCTCTTTACAAAGTCGGTTACATTTCGTTTTTAAGACCTTTGAAATGTGAAATTAAGACTTTTTAAGACTTTTTAAGGCCTTCATTTTACATTATTAAATTTAAGACTTTTTAAGGACCCGCGGATACCCTGTAAAGGCTATTTTATCCTGACATTACTTTTACTTTTATACTTCAAGTAGTTATTAAACCAGCACTTTTACTTGAGTATGAAAAGGTTGAGCTGATACTTTAACTTCTGCAAATCTCCTTTAACTGTAGTATCATTACTTCTACTTGTGTAATGATTGTTAGTATTGACAGCACCGGTAATAACTGACATAAAGAAGACTTGTTAAGTCGAGGAGATCACGGACGCAGATGATTGGCTGTCTTACCTCATAAAAGCCTCTGACCAGGGCTTGTGTCTGCTGCACCACCCCTCGCTCCACCCTCCACTTCACCATCCGCTCAATATACTCCTTCTTATTCTTCTCAGTCACCTGCAGGTTGGTCCCGCCAGACTTCAGCTCCCGCTCCGTCACCTGAAAACAAAGGTGTAAAGTACTTGAGTATCTAATCACGTAAACGTGAATTAGCAGTTGCACTTTTTTTGCACATTTGAGTTTGGCTTAGACTAACTTTTTAATTTTTATTATCTGTTTTGTTTTGCCCCTTTAAAAGACTGAGATGTTAAATTTAATTTCTATACAATGGTACGCCGATTTACAAAATTTATCTGTGACGATAGCCGCTTTATAATCCATCTAATCTGTGCCAAGATTTTGTAAATTCAAACAAACATTTTTTTTCACATTTGTTACCAAAATATTGGTAACAAATGTGATAAAAACATGTTTCAAAGCAGTTGTTTAATTTGTCCTTTGGCATGTGTTTATAAAGCTACAAAATATAATAATACTGTGGACGATCTCGTCATAAAAAAAAAAAACGTCACGCAAATCCCAGAGGTTTTTCCCGTAATTTCGGGAGAATACAAGTTTAATCTATATTTTGGAAGCAAGATCTCTGAAAGTAGTGTTTTTGTTGTTGTTTGTTCATGACGTGTATGATAATTAAAAAAAAAAAAAGATTTACATGACTTTTTTGTTAGCAAAGGGGGTACTGGGGCACTGTGGTAGTAAATAAAGGATTTCTTGTTTTTAACATTTTTTTGGTGGTTTTTGAGCCTAAATTCAGTATGAGTAATACATTTCAGTTCTTTTAAAATTGGATACTTTGACTTTAACTCGAGAATTCTTACTCAAGTATAGTTTTCAGGTACTCCTCTTCCTGGAACACACATTCATGGTTTTTAGATTTTAAATAATGGTTTTAATGGTTCGGAATCATCGGTGGTGCTTCCTCGACCTCTGTGGACCTGATGACGCTGTTGGCTTGGAGCAGTGGAGCCGCCTCTTTCCCCATTGAGGAGGGAAACATCGTTCCAGAATCATCATTAAAATGACGCGGAACAACCAACGCACTGATTGTGTAGTGTTAGAATGCCGGAGGAGACTGGCACCAGTGAGCCGCGTTCTCCCCAGGGTTTTTCCTCGTTAAAGAGGTTTTTTTTACCTGGCCACTGTTGCGTATGTGCTTGCTCGCTGGTCTTTGTCTTTGTCTTGTCATAACTGCAGCCACTTAGTCAACACCAACAATCCAGACGACAAATTGAATAAAAAGCAACATTTCCCTTACATATTTACATGCGCGCTTTGAGACAGTTAAAACTGTGAAAAGCGCCTTACAAATACTCATTATTATTATTATTATTTTAAAACAGTTTACAAAGAATTTTATGAATACGTTATGAATAACGTTCTAAATGTAGCAGGCCCCTTATATGTCACACACGTAGAGATCATTGTAGCTTAGTTAGTTGAGACCACACCCACCTGACCAAACACTTCCTCATTTACGGTGAAGGTGAGGTCCAGCACGTCTGTGATGTCATTGTCCTTCATCCACTGTAAGCTCTGGTGAAACTCCTCATCCAGGTATTCCAGGTCACTGAGGTCTGTCGCTCTGCCACGCAAGCACAGTCAACTCAGGTTTAGCGGAGATTGATTTAGAGGTCGGAGGTCAACTCACAGTCTGAGAAGAGCTTTATAAAACGGCCGAGTGAAAAACGCGTCCAGCAGATACTGGTGAATCAAAGCCAGGCCGAGGATCCGGCCACTGAAGCGAAACCTTGAGAGGCAAAACGCTCCGGTTAGCTGAACCACACCGCAAGAGGAAAACACACAGCAGAAGGAGCCACACCATTCCAAGTGGTTCTCCACGAAAGCCGACATGGGGCTGATCTGGACGGTGTAGGTGTCATTGGCAGAGTATTCAAACAGACCATAATAAGGGTTGAACAGCTCCTGAGACAGCAGGAAGAAGAACTCTCGCGACGGGCCGCTGTAATCCAGCCTAGAGAAGACACATCATGAATCACGTTTGAAATGTATGCATAGACTTTGTACTAAAAACTCACACATTCTTATAAAATAATTTTGTATGTAATAACAATGTAATAATATTATTTTAAATGATAGTATTACTATATTATTGCAATATTTTACCAATGTAATAATATTGTTTTATATTATGTATTATTATAATTAGATTAGATTCAAGTTTATTGTCATTACACATGTACAAGGCAACGAAATGAAACGAAACGGAATGGACATAATATCATGTCACGTATAATAAATATGACAATAATGTCATATGATATTAATTATGTTATACATGTATAACACTTATAGCTAACAAATATAATAAATATGTCTATTAATATTAGAATGACTTATTACTGATATCTTACGTATAATAACAACATAGTTATAAACAAGTATTTATATTTATGTGCTAAGAAATATAGTAGATATAATAGAGTATAACTGATACACTCAGAATATAATTGAGTATCTATAATCAATCTACTTTCATTCCTGGATAGTATTGATAGATTGATCCAGCAGCAATAATGGAAGCCTCCTCAGCCTCACCCTTCCTCTCCGACAAAGGTGATGTAGAGTTTGTTCCTCTGAAGCTCTTTGCGGGAATAGGCCATGACCTGGTTAAAGGTTCCTTCTAACAGATGATCTCTTCTGACAATCAATCTAAACAAACAGGGTGAGATCAGAAGGGTCACCACACACAAACACACACACACACACACACACACACACACACATACAGAACTATTAACACGTGCACATACTAAGTTCGCAGCGCATCAAATGAATGAAATAATCATAAATCCATGAGCGTTTTACTTCACAAAGCTCATTACATTTTAAAAAGAAACGCCTTATTGAACCAAGTTAAACGGCAAGAAAAACACAGAAGACAAGATAATGCTTTGTTCATACTAGTGCTGTCATGTTACTATAAATAGCAACTTTGATACGTTACTTAAAAAAGTATCGATACTTGACACCATTTTCGATACCACGGGGAAAAACTGCAACAATGTTAGGGCCTATTTTTGCTTTTTTCATTAAGAAAAAAATACATAAGACTGGAACATGAAAATGTGTCTGAATGAGGAATCTCGACACAATAAAGCGCGACAATAAATTAAACTGCATTATCTTATATATTATTCAGACGTAACCAAAATACTCTTCCAGACTCAATGAAAACAAAAGGAGTTTGGTAGCAGCTCTCTATTCCAAACCAAAAATGTATGTAAATGTAAATAAAGTACAATATTTTATTTGATTTTCAAAAAAAGCTGGTAGTGTGACTGAATGTGAGCGAGTTTTCACTGCAGATTGTTGGTCCTCAGCTTCATTCTGGTGCTTTAAAAGAAATATTGCACATATAGACACATTTTAGTTTTTATTGTTAGATCAAGTCTTTAAAATTAATAAGCTTACTTCTTAATCTGCTGTTGGTACATTGTGCTAAGGATCTGCCTAAATAATTTAATGAACCAGAGTTAAACAGCAGTATTTATATAAACTAATTTAGATTTGGGATTGAATTAAACATCATCTTTGATCAGCGAATAGACATCTACTGTCCATCACACGATCACTGAGATATATACATACATTTCTAGTATTACTATCATTTCTCGTCAGATGCGTTGATTTGACATTTTTTGTGTTTTGTAAAACACTTGTATTAATGATAAAAACAGTTACTAACTTTTCTAAATTCTTTTGACACGTCTGCACTCTTTCTTGACTCGAGGCGAAAAAGTTCCAGACAAAACAGCATCTTTAGTGCTTTTTCAATTTAAACCGGTCGCGAAAACTCTGCACTCGCCTTCAGTCCAATTGTGTCATGTCCAATTGTCTTCACGATGACCCGGAAGTGCGGATAGTATTGATGCTTTTGGGCCAGAGTATTGTATCGTTTCAGATTTTTCAGTATTATTCAGTACTGACAACACTAGTTTCTACCATAACAAACAAGATAAAAACTTGGACAAACTTGATTTTCCCAGGTCCTTGCCCGTAGCCCTTCGCCTCCAGTTTCCTGTAGAAGTTGCGTAGTTTGGCTTCAAAGTCTCTTCGGTACGGAGCTGGAGCCCGAGCTCGCTGCGTCCCTGTAGACCACGAAGACAACGCGTGTGTTAGGTGATGCTAACTCCAAATCAACAACTGGGGAGCAACTCTGAAGGCTCAATAACACTGGGCTTAGATGACATAGAAAACAAGACGGCCAGTATAGTGAAGGAAGGGTCAGCTGGGGGGGACAGCGGGGGTCCGGAGCGCTGCTGACCTGGAGAGCTCTCACCAGACAGACAGCAGGCTGGAACGAGAGGTGTTCTCTCCAGGAATCCTTCATCAGAGCACATCACAGTCAGTCAAACACAGACTTGGCAAGAAATGTGCATTTGGAGCCGGGCAATTTAGCCAATAAATGAGCTGAATGAGTTGTGATTTGTTGGTCATATACTTACCACTCAATATCAATAATATCAGAAATTGCACAATTATAAAATTTCAGGGCAACACCAACAATTTTAGATGCACAAAACTGCATTTTTAAAAACAGGTGTTTAAATATAAATTGCTTGTTTACATTTTTATTAATTTTATAATAACACATTACGTGTATTTTATATTGTACTTAGTATATGAAATTATTATAAGAACTATTATCTCTATATATGATAACAATATAATAAAATAATATTCTGTAATAGCATTCATAATTTTTCATAAATAATATAATACAGTAATCCCTCGCTACTTCGCGGTTCGACTATCGCGGATTCAGTGTATCGCAGATTTTTTTTCTTTATTACATATATTCGCGGATTAAATTATTCCCGACTGTATCTCGGCGGAGGATGCTCGCAGTGCCTCGAGACGGATCGTCGCCGGACGCGTGCGAATCGCTATGTCGGACGTCTCCCAGCGACCACGACCGGGCCGCCAGCTGTGAAAAACGCCGCCCGTGTCTGCGCGCGTGCGCGCTCCCGCCCGATCCTACCGTTCACACCCTTTGAAAATGAATATCTCGCGGGAACGACGCGTGCGGCGGGGAGATTGTTAACATTTCTTACTTTAATAAAGACTACTACTTGAAAAAAGTGTTTTAAAAGTCGGAATAATTGTTTAATAAATATGTAATATATATATATATATATATATATATATATATATATGTAAATACACATTAAAATTAATAAAATACACATTTTAAATACAATTCTATTCTAATAATACAAAATAAAAAGAAAATGCAGGGATGGATTTCGATGTCTTGATCACATTGTTTGCTTCCCGACCCAAATACAGTTTAAATTTACAAAGTAATTTATAACTGAGCCTGATCTGGGAATACATTCTACAACATATATAAAACCATACAATATGAGACAAATCTCAATAAAAGGCAAAGTGTCCCACTGACCTGGAGAGTTCTGCGGAGATGATCCTGGCGAGCAGCGAGGTGAGAAGTTAAACCCCGGGTGGAAGGAGGCCAGAGGAACGTAAGACATGATGTCCTCCTCGAACAAGCTGAGAAGTTCAAGCACAACTTACAAATTGAAACGCCAATCTGTGACCAGATGCATCATGGGAACAAGAGATGGTTTCACCACCTTAGGAGCATGACCAGGTCGGCATCACACGACAGCTTCTCCAGCCTCTGCGTGCCCTCTGTGCGGATGTGATGTACTTTCTCCCTTAAGATTTGAAACACAAAATACACTCACACCACAGTCCAGCTGATAATAATAGTGTAATAACCGGTACTTGAGAGAGTGATTCCTCGCCAGACTGGGCTGTCGCTCCTGCAGAACCTCGAAGATGTTGGGCTGCCGCAAAAACGCCACAATCTTATCGTTGTATGCTGGGAGGAACGAGAGAAATGGATGGTAAAGAGATGGGAATTGCACAAAACAGAGTTGGAGTAAATACGTCCGGAAAAGTTTGTTTTTTTTTTGTTCCAGATCAGTCATTTATAATGGAGCCCGATCTGAGAATGATTAGCAGGGTTTCTAAAATACTTTCTAAAATATGAAAATCCAAGCACTTTCAAGGTCCATGTTCAAGTTTTTCCAGCACCACACAGTTTTGGTAAAATGTATATTTAAAGTAGGGCTGTCAAAATTAGAGCGTTAACGCATGCGATTAATTCTTAATAGCGATGTTTATTTTTAACGCACGTTATAGCAGTTACACTTTTTTCCGCCGTACTGACAGCGCTCATAAGATGGCTTGTTTCTAAACAATAAAAATTTCAAGCACTTTATTTAAAATTCAAGCACTTTTAAGGCCTTGAAAACACATTATTGAAATTCAAGCATTTTCGAGGACTTCAAGCACCCGTAAGAACCCTGGATTAGACCCTTGGTTACAAAAAAACAAGTTTTAATAGAAAGTGCTTTGTAATAGTCGACTGTCAATATTAGTTTATGTGCAGTAAATATAAAACACATGATCGAAATGTAAATTAATGAACTTGCTCGACTTGAAACTCAAAATTTGGTCAAATTTTTTTCTATTAACAATGATAATAAATTAATTTTTATTCTTTTACTTTAGGACAGCAGAACTCATTTTTGTAGTTTTTTAGTGTTTGTTGCGTTTTTTTCTTTTTCTGTTTTTGTTAGAAAAAATTGTTATGCTACAAGTTTTTACTACAGTTATTATAATATTCTATCACATTATGAAAAGAAGGGCTCTGTATTTACAGGGGCTTGGAACAGATTAGGGCATCACATATGAATTGAAATTTTATTCTTGTGAAACTGCAGTCGGCACAAATTAATTTTGTAATTCGGGGTAGCAGTGTATTTGAATGTTGTGAAATAAGTACGACTAAATTTTCCAAGCACTTTTTTAGGCCTTGAAAACACAATTGAAATTGAAGCATTTTCAAGGATTTCAAGCAGTGTGTTTATTTTTACAATTGATGTTTGTGGCACTAATATCAGTCCTTACTGATCAGTTTCTCTACTATCAGCGTATAATTTCACTTTATAAACAGTGAGATTAATACACTAGCACTACACGACCTCACCTTCTCCAATGACTTTGTAATGTCAGAGAGTCGGGTTCTCCCTAGGAATTTTGCTCTCACCCCGCCAGAGAGGTTTTGTTTTCCTAACCACTGTCGCGATCTAGCTTGCTCTTCTGGTCATAGCCCATAGTCTGAACAACAATGGACAAATTTTTCCTTTTTAACTTACTCTTTTTTTTTTTTGTTTTCCAAAATTTTTGAACTCATATAAAGAATGGACGTTTTTCTTTTTAAAGACTTTTTCACGTAGCGTCTTTGCGTTGGTCTCGGACTAAGAAAAGCGCTAAATAAATAAACTTGAACTTGACTCTTAACGTTGTGGTACCTAATGGCACAGGCTCCTGCTGGCTTTGGCTTCGTATGGCGGCCACCAGGCTGTTTCCAGGCCGGGCCAACAAAGACACCCCGCGTGTGCGTGACACTTCAGACGCCTGGAAAAAGACACGACTGTAAAACCAGAAGTGAGAGGTGTGGGTCAGCTGACCTCTCCGGCGCTGTAGCTACGCAATCTCTGCAGGTGCTGGCGGTGGGTCAGGTGATTGGGCAAGCGGCCATTTTGCAGGGGGATTCTGGGATCGATAAAGGTCGTGGCACGGCTGTTGTGATCTACAAAGAAGGACTGCGGAGAAAGTACAAAGTTAGCTAATGATGATGTGGAAAGCTGAGGAGGAAACGCTGGGTCAGTTCAGTCAATTAAATCTAGAGTTTGAAATTTGAGCCATCAGTCAAGTAAAAATCTCAAAAAAAAAAAAAACAATCTTACACTTGCTAATTGTGTTTCCCAATTGCGATTTTTCTGAAAAATATTGCAATTGCAATGCGATTTTTGGTTTTTGCATCTGATACTTCAAAGTGCATGAAACTAAAATTATGAATAAAATATGTTGTTACTTTTATGACACCTACCTTTCCCTGCGGGTCAGTTTTAATCTCCCATCCTCGCGGCAGCTCCAGCTGGGCGTCGGCAAAGCGGTTGAGGAAGGTCACGAGGTCACGGTTGTGCTGATAGCGTTCAAAGTTGCGCGCGTCTCGTCTGATCTTCAGGATCATGTGCTTCAAACACGAGCTGTTGGTGAACATGCGATACGCCCCCTAGTGAAGAAGTACATGAGTACAAGTACAATTACCTTGGCAAAAATTACTCCATTACAAGTCACCAGTTTCAAGAAGACTTGAGTAAAACTCGTAAAGTATCCAATTTTTTAAGAGCTCAAGTATTTTACTCATACTGAATTTAGGCTCAAAAAACACCAAGACATGTGAAAAACAACTTTTTATTTATGAGGGTTTTATTTCCTAATATGGAAATGAAATTTAATGCCTCAATACTTCAAAATGTTCAAGAAATACGTGCTCACGTAATTTAGCTCATAAATAGCATCCTGTACCTTCAGCATCCTGCAGATGGCGATAACGCCTCATCCACCCAAAATTAACCGCGGTAGAAAAAGATGCCGACTTGTAGGTATATTGAGTAACAGTAATATACTCAACAATCAATAATTTTGGATACTTAGTACAAGTACAAAAATACTTAAGTAAAGCAACAAATTCCATTTACTCAAGTACTTTACACCACTGGCTAGCACTCACATAATTAGCATGGAGCACGGTGAAGAACTCTGGGTGGGTGATGAACTTGACGGCTGGACTCTGCAGCAGTAAGGTGATCTTCTGACAGTGACCTGGGGAACATGGAGAGTCTCTCCTCGACTCTGTGTAAGAACAGGGAGAAACAATTTTTAAAAGGAGTTTGACCATTTTTTTAATACCAGCAGCATATATTTATCAGGAGATTGATTTGTTCCAGTGGATTTCACAGCTAGGTCTTCATTCAAATAAAATTAGAATTTTAAATTTGTGTCTTCAGGCAAGTAAAAATCTAAAAAAAAAAAACAAAACAAACAAAAAAACAATAATGTTACACTTGCTATTAGGGCTGCACAATTTTGAAGAAAAACCTAATTGCGATTTTTCTGAAAAATATTGCAATTGCGATTTTTGTTTTTTGCATTTGATACTTTAAGGTGCAGGAAATTAACTTCATTTGGTTTTGAATTGAAACTCTCAAACACTGAAAAAATAATTCAGACACGCTCACATGTAACAATGTTGTCACTGGCACTGAAAATACGCATACTGGGAATTTCCTTCACAAATGGTTAATTTATTTTGTTAAAAAGTAAACAATTCTTAATTGTATTAATACGTACGTTTATATACATATATACTGTATGTTCTTAATTAGCCTGCATGTAATCAATACTTGACTGTCAAATCAAGTTTAGTTCAAAGAAATTCAGTCCGTTTTTCTGTCCAGAAAGGAGAAAAGAGGTTCCCACATCCTGTCAATTTTAAAGGCAGTGCCAGAGGAAGTATGGCGTAATTTTTCCAGGTGAAGAGTAGACGTGAGAGAGCCAGTCCGAGAATCGTGGGCGCACATCACTTTTTCATAAAGAAAGAATAATCCTTTTGCCAATTATTAAGGCAAGTTGTACCGACAAACGAATGTCTGGGTCAAAATAGTCAAACTCATCCGACCATCCAAATATTCCCAACATTGGATCAGGGTGAAGAGCACATTTGTAAACATTGACAAGAAACTGAAAGATTTCTTCCCAGAATTTTTGGATACGTGGGCAAAACCAAAACAAATGGGCAAGGGTTCCCTCCACAATTTTGCATTTGTCACATATGGGAGAAATAGATGAATAGATTCTATTCAATTTAGTTTTTGAATAGTGAAGCCTATGTGCAATTTTAAACTGTATAAGATGATGTCTAGAGTTGACAGAACCTGAATAAACAGATGAAAGACATCTATCCCAGTCCGTTGCAGAAATGTTAAGACCCAAATCCCTCTCCCATGCGGATTTCAAATGATCACTAGCGAAGTCCACTTGTTCTTTAAAAACGTTACCAAATTCAAAGGTTAGGTTTTTGGAGTTAGGAGAGTTGGTGAAAAGATCAAAGATTTCAGTTTCTGCGGACAGAACCTCAAAATTTGGGACATTCACACGAACAAAGTCTCTAATCTGTAGGTACCGGAAAAAAATGTGACGATGGAAGGCCAAATTTTTTACTAAGCAGAGAGAAATTTGCAAACAAATTTTCAATGTAGAGATCTTTGACAGTTGAGAGACCCCTCTCAAACCAGTCCCCAAAGACGGTGTCTGTTAGAGAAGGCTTACAAATTGGTGCGAGTACAGAAGTGCTGGGTAGGCTATTATGAATATTTAATAAATTCTAAAAACATTTTGTCTGAATTTATGGACCCTCGGAAAATTTTTTGGGCTTTTACGTGCAAAACCCATTTCACAAACTGTGTACTTTTCACTTAACGTAACTGGTCTCGGCACAAATTAATTTTGTAAAGTGAGCTACCACTGTATATTAATAATGTTTATATAACGTTTAAATATAATGACATTTTATGAATGATGGACAAACATATCTAACATCAGTGTGTGATTCAGATACTTTAGGCCAGCAGAAAAAGCTTTGAAGGCCCTAACATTCTTTTTTGACTACTGGTTGTTATTGTCCATGGGTTTTATGTAATTTGCCGTGTTAAATCTTATCAGAAGTGTGTAGAGCACAGGATCTGGTTGTGTTACCAGCTGGTTGTGGGGGCGAGTCTGTCTCGTTGTTGGGCGTTCTGTCGTTGCGTGGGCTGCCCGACTCCTCGTCTCTCCTCTCGGTGGCCATTGTCCTCTGGATGGTTTGGTATCTGATGGAGGTGCATGGAGTGTGTATGTTTTAATACTGCCAATTAAAGCTATAGTATTAAATATTCATTATTTAATCAATATTTAATGAACTATATCGAACCCAATTAAAATACTAAACTCAAGAAAGCCAGTTCAAATATTACCTCCTGTTGAGCTGCTCCATCTGCTGAACGGAACCAGAGCGGCGCAGGCTGTCCGGTGTGGCTGCGGTTGTTGGTCTTTGCCAAGTTGTGGATCGATTGATATGATCCACATAAAACACTCGGCCATGGCTGTCGATTCGGGCCTCCCAGTCTGAACGTGCCAAAAAGAATGACATCGTAAAGTTCTTAATGCCACCACTAAAACAGACTCTATTGCGATCACTAGGTAAGTGTTAAAAACCATCGTGTGATTCTGATAAGTTTGTTTTTCTAAAAATACTTGCTTTACAAAGACAGAAAATACAGATTTCACTATAGAATACAGTTTTAGGTGTTTTTGGACTTTGTTTATTGTGTTTTTTTTTGTACACACATTTAACAAGTTTTTTAGATGTGGAGCAGCTAAAAATATATACATGTTTAAAAAAAATTTTGAATTTGTCTTTACAAAGCAAACTCCTGCGACAATTTTTCCCCGTGCAGCACATGTGTGTTATTTCCGTAATTAAATAAGTGTGTCCTTCTCCTCCCAATAAGAAACGACATACGTGTGAGGGGCGAGAACTTATCAACGTGTTGATATTATCAACGTGAAATTAAAATATCAACGTGAAAATTATCAGATCTTGCGTTGCAAAAACCAGCTTTCAATCCGATTTTGAGAAAAGACCAAAAGCGATCATTTTTTTAACGGGCAAAAAGATGTTATTGCCATTAACGTATGCCATATACTGTACACATTTATACGTTTGTGGTGATAGACATTTTTGCATATTCACTGGAAGATAAAATGTTTGTGCGTGAGAAACTGGACTTACTGGGGGGCAATGGCTCATCTATGGTGGGGTAGTGATGGGGGTCCGGGCGCAGGGCGGGCAGCTGACTGGCTGCGGGATGGTTACAGGGAAGAGGACATTCTCCTAAGCACAAAATAACAACACAAGATTTATTTAAGGGAAAAATAAATATAAATGTTCAGCGACAAAAGTCACAGCGACAAAAGTCCATAAAACCTACGTTCAGTAAAATTGGAGTCTGGAAAATTGTCCATCGATGTGAGTGAGAGTGTGAATGTGTGTCCCGCTCAGTGATTGGTTGGTAGGTGTGACCCTCCTTCAGTGTTTCAGGGATTGGCTCCAACTCGTTCCATAAATATAAAAGCGGTCGCAGACATGGATGGATGTATGAAAATGTTCATAACTTCACCCTGCCCAGCCATTGGTCTCAATAAATCATAAATACCGTACTTGCAAAAATATAAGCATCTGACTTTCTAAAAAGCTAATAATATGGCTAAATACTTGTATTACTAATAATTATCTTTTGTCTTTAAACAAACTTAACTTGTGACTCTCTACTGGAATAATAGATAAAACATATAGAATGTTATAGGTGTAGATATTATTTCTAAATGTAGTAGTATACCTCCAATAGGGGGTGCTATGATTTCACTTGCTATGTCCATACATATGGGCGTATTCTGTTCACAGTTGCCCATGTTATTTTATTTAATTTTATTTATTATCTATTTCGTCCAGTGATTTTTAGCCACAGCTAAGCGGTTAATTTGTTTGTTATTGAGCCAAAAGAAAGCACATATGCATGTGTGCCTCCGGAATCATTGTTTAACAAAAGTAAAGAGGACACAATGAGTAATGCTGCATAAAGACGACATATTTCCATTTTTTTACGATTGCTCCTGACTAGAAATAAGGACAAATGGGTGCTTATATTTCAAATATGCGCATTTAAGCACCCCCCAAGTTGTAAAAACTGAAAAAATGGGTTCTTATATTCGTATAAATACAGTAGTTGTGGTTTTTACTCACGTCGGTTGCTCGGTCCAGCCACAGGCGAGTCTCCATTTCCCATAACACTGTGTGGACTCTGCACATGGCTGTCAGGAGCCTCCCTCCACTGGCAACTCCCATCCCCCGACTCACGCCGCTTAGCCCCGGTCTCCTCCTCCAATCCCAGAATGCCGTTCACCCGCTCCTCATTCTCCTCATCCTGTGATGAGAACACGGTGCTTTCCGACCTGCGGGTGCTGTCTAGAGACGGACCACGCGTCAGACCTGATGCCATCTGTGCCATGTGACTGCAGCAGGGAACTGGGCTCAAATCACAGTCACTTTCCCCCGGTGACGTATGACCTCTGTCTTGACCCTCGCCTTCAAGTGGCCGGCCATCGCCATCGAGCATCTGAATGAGATCGGACAGGCGCTCGTGCGAACGGCTGCGGGGCAACGTTCTCCGTGGACCGTTTGGCGTCAAAGCGTGAGGCTCTAGTGTCACGTCTTCATCCTCGTCTTCGTCTTCCTCCATCACTCCCTCAGGCCGGTCCGGCTCGGGTCCTGCCGTGTCTCCTGGCTGGCCGGGTGGGAGGCTGTGGAGCAGATGGTGGATTCGGATGTAATGGGACCGTGGAGTCTCGGGTTCCCCGCAAGCGGAAGCGATGACGGTCTCCAGCTCGGAGACGGGCAGAGAGCAAGGCCGTGTTTTCCGTCTCGGGGTCATTCGGATTCTAACTGAGCAGTCTTCATCCTGCTCCAGCTCTGGCTCTTCTGTGCCTGGAGGCGGAAGGTCCGACATTTCTCCCTCTGCATCTTCAAGAAAGACACTTTCAGCTTCTTCTTCTTCCTCTTGGACCGTCTCCTCCACCGCAGTTTCAGTTGGACCTTCCTGTTCTTCAGAAGTCTCAGGAGCTTCTGCTTGCGTCTGCTGCTCGTTCTCTAAGGTCTCGCTCTCTAAGGTCTCGCTCTGTACGCCGTCGTTCTCATCACCTTCAACATCCATCTGGACCTCTACAGAAGTCACGTCACCATCTAAAGGCAGTTCCGGAGCCTCCTGGTCCAAGCTCATGGCGTCTTCTGCCTGAGGAGGAACTTCAACTTCTGCTGCGGCCAGTGGTTGCTCGGTACTGAGAGACATGTCCTCATCATCTGTAGAAGAAACAACAATCCTACTATACCAACTATGTGGGCGTACTCACACTAGGTACTCTGATTTGTGCCCGGGCAGCAAAGCGTGGTTCATTAGATAGTGTGAGTGCTACTAACTGTGCCCGGGCACGCTTCGTTTGGCTTGCCCGATTGGAAGAGGTGGATACAGTATATTTTAAAGGAAGTAGCCCTGGCATTTATTAAAAAAATGAGAGAGACAGAGAGAGAGAGAGAGAGAGAGAGACAGACATTGAGAGAGAGAGAGGGTGAAAGAAGGAGAGACAGAGAATTTAATTGAATTGAAAAAGCCTTTATTAGTCCCAGAGTGGGGACATTTCATAAAAGAGAGAGACAGAGAGAAAGACAGAGAGAGAATGAGAGAGTTTACGCTGTCACACTTTGATTACGTTGTCTTTCTTTCTTTCTTTCTTCCTTTTCTTCCTTTCTTTCTTTCTTTATATAATTCTTTCTTTCTTCTTTTCTTTCTTGCTCTCCCTCGTGAGTGTGAGTCTGAATCCAAAAGTCATGTGAAAAAAACGTTTACAAACTACTTTGATAAAAAATTTAAAATTGAGTTCAGACCAGCGGGTGAGTGGGGGGGGGGCAATCATATGGATCATGGCCAGAGTGCCTAGTGTGAGTACACCCTAAATCATAGAGTAAACAAGTTTTGCACTTTTGAAAAAAGACTTTTACACAACAAAAATTGCTAAAATCGTTTCTAGAGTCTTTTATGTCACCAAAGCGCATTTTCATCATCATGATAACTTGCTGCTAAAGCGAGTAGCACCAAGTAAGGATCTTCTGTAGTTGTGGACATACCTGGGTGGATGGAGGAGGTGATCTCAAACCTGAACTGCAGTTGTCCACTGACGTGCTCTGTAGGAAGCCTCCGACCCAAAGTATAGCTCACCACTCGATCCCTGAGACCCCAAAACACGAGAAGAGTTCGGACTTATATATTCTTATAAACATATATAGTGTGCGAGATGTGACTAGCAATATGTAAAATGCAGGCATTTTTAATGCTTTTAGGTAGGTTGTGAAAAAAAACGTTGGTATTGTAAAGATTGACAGACACGTTTCACGCCAAGGGTGAATTGGATGGATCGGAAAAACCATTGATGATGACACGACTACAAATGAAAAATAAGACAAAAGAAAAGGCAGGACGTGTTTATCAGGAAAACATCCCTATCAGGAAAAAGTGTCTCTACTGGCTCTCAAGATATGTTTGCTAGTTTGGGTTATGGGTTTGGGTATGTTTGACAGTTTGGACGTCTCCTCCTTTACAGTGGTACCTCGACTTATAAAATGTCCAAAGCGCATCTTCAAGAAAACGTCGTCTCTAGTTACAAAATATGTTTCAAGATACGAAAGGTGTTTTCCGCTAGCATGCAGGGGGATGAGTTTCATATGCATGAAACAACAGTCAAGGTGTGTAAAAAATAGTTGTTTACATACTTCTAATAAACAAAACAAAAAAGAAAACAACAAACAAGCAACTGCCATAACCCGGAATTGTAACAGTATAGTATTATCATCTGCCACAAATTGACTTTTTCACTAACCATAGTCGGTAAATGAAACTCGTTTTTTTGTTTTTCAATAACTGTTATGTAACATGCTTTTTATTGCAGTTATAACCAATATTTTATCATTAATAGTAAATGATTGTCTGAATTTTATGATTAGGGCATTTATAGTGTAAAATGCGATTGTACTTTTGCCATACAAAACGCCTTTTGGAAAGAATTCATTTCGTAAGTAGAGGTACTAATGTATAGCAGATTAAGCGATTAGCTTCGTGCGTAGCATCTTTTTCTGTCCTCTCAGGGAACATAGATAACCTAACATCTTTTATTTTCAGCGTTAACAACGGTCTAGTGTTCAGTCTTAGACTTTTTGCTTGTAAATCCTCAACAAAAGGCTCAGCTCTTGTCCTCAAATTTGCAAAATCAAATTCTTCCACAAACATCGAAGAATTTTTCGTTGGTTTCAACAGATTCTAGAGAGCCTCTGTCTCGCTGTTTCCTACGTGGAACAAATAAATGTTTTTTTTTTTACTTGAGCGTCATTTACTTTAGCTAATGTCGTTTTGCGTGTTGAGTTTGGTTGATTTAACGGTATTTTTGCGCATGTGTCTATCAGTGTGTGCAGCTGACGTACCCGATGGCATGTTTCTCCAGCAGTCTCTGCACTGGCATGGACAGTTTTCCCAGGAAGCGCTTTATAATGGGGCGGCTTTTGGCAAACTTGTCTTTAACCTCGATCTCCAAAACATCCGTTGGCAGAGACACAAAGTTGAAACGCTGCAAAACACATAAAAGAAAGATGGAAAGACGGTTGTGAACCAAAGAGGGAGAGAGAGAGGGGAGAATGATAAAAAAAAGAGAGTGGAGGATAAAAAAAGGTAGGACATGAGTGAGAGAGAGAGAAAGAGCAAGTTAGAATTGAATACAGAAAGAGTGATAAGAGAAAGCAACATAGAGACAAAGAAAGAGAGAGAGAGAGATAGAGTAAATGAGAGATAGAAAAAGACAGACAGACAGACAGAGAGAGAGAGAGAGAGAGAGAGAGAGAGAGAGAGAGAGAGAGAGAAGGATGACAGATAAAGGGGGAGATGACGGAAGGAGAGAGGGATAAAAATACAGAGAGATAGTGACAAGCAAAGACAAGAACAAGAGCATGAGAGAAGAAGAAAAAGAAACAGACAAAAAGAGAGAGAGGAAGTGTGAGAGACAAACAGACAGACAGAGATGGAATGAAAGAGACATATATATCGGGGATACAAAGACAGAGGGAGAGAGAAAAATAAGTAGCCATACAGAGAGAAAAAGAGCATGAGAGAGGCAGTGAGAGAAAGGGACAGAGAGAGACAGACAGAGAGAAAGAAAGACAAAGAAAGAGAGATAGACAGGCAGACATACAGAAAGACAGACAGAGAGAGAGATAGAAAGAGACACAGTCAGACAAGGGGGAGAGAGAGAGAGCGAGAGAGAGAGAGAGAGAGAGAGAGAGAGAGAGAGAGAGAGAGCGAGAGAGAGAAAGAAAGACAAAGAAAGATAGACAGACAGGCAGACATACGGAAAGACAGACAGAGAAAGAGATAGAAAGAGAGAGACAGACAGTGAGACAAGGGAGAGAGAGAAAGAGAGAGAGAGAGAGAGAGAGAGAGAGAGAGAGAGAGAGAGAGAGAGAGAGAGAGAGAGAGGAACAAAAATAGTAGTTTTGACACGTAAAGATGAATCTCATCAAACTCATAAATCTGCCTTCAGCCGAAACTATTTGATAGCAGCTGTATCTGGCTACAGTTTTAAGTCAAAGTCTCACAAACCATTAAGCATCATCCGCATAAAAAAACAACGGCATTTACAGCAAATTTCCCAGATGACGTAGCGCAGTAAACGTGAGTAAACTGTACGTGACCATGAGTTTAATACGAGCGGAGGAAGGGATGTGCAAGACGCTGCGTGGACTGATCTCCACCAAGCACAGAAGGGCAGCGCAGGGTTAAAAGGATAAATAATGCAGAAGCAGATACTGTTTTATGAGATTTATTTATAATCCCGCGGCCGTGTGCATGTTGTGTTTCCATACCTCCCTTTGCCAGATGGGATTAATGGTGTTGCAGACGATGCCGGAGCGCTTCTCCTGGCCGTGGTGAGGAAGAGCAGGGAAGATGCTGTGCTTGCCCGGGTGGATGGCGATCTTCAGGTAGGGGTCCGGGTTAAAGAACATGCCTTTCTTCAGCCCAGTGGCCTGGAAATCTGTTGAGACATAGATTACACAAAGACGAAGACAGAGAAGATGAAGCATTGAGATTGTGGGTGAGACAGAGAGAAAACAAGAGATAGAAAGAGAGAGAAGACAAGAAGACATGAAGAAGAAGAGGAAAAGACAAAGAAGCGTTGAGATTGTGGATGAGACAGAGATAGAACAAGAGATAGATGACAGAAGAAGAAGAAGAAGAAGAAGAAGCATTGAGATTGTGGGTGAGACAGAGAGAGAACAAGAGATAGAAAGAGACAGACGACAAAAGAAGACAAAGAAGAAAAGACGAAGACGAAGAAGCGTTGAGATTGTGGAGGAGACAGAGAGAGAACAAGAGATAGATGACAGAAGAAGAAGAAGAAGAAGAAGATGAAGAAGCATTGAGATTGTGGATGAGACAAAGAGAACAAGAGATAGACGACAGAAGAAGAAGAAGAAGAAAGAAAAAAAAAGAAGAAGAAGCATTAAAATTGTGGATGAGACAGAGAGAGCACAAGAGACAGACGATAGAAGAAGAAGACGAATAAAAAGAAGCATTGAGATTGTGGGTGAGACAGAGAGAGTAAAAGAGACAGACGATAGAAGAAAAAGAAAAAGAAGAAGGTCTTTATTTGTCCCGTCAATGAGAAATTGACATTTTGCAGCAGCCACCACAAGTATCAAGTAAACAACACACAATGGTAAACAGTAAATAATGATAACGAATACAAACGACAGAATATTTCACATATTGTTGGTACTTATGAACTAGTGTCATTGAAAGGCCTGGTTATGATATCAAATTAAAATGTCTGACAACAGACGGGAGAAAAGATCATCTGAACCAACACAAACCAATGCAGCATGTTTAACAGGATGACGAATGAAAAAACGAATACCGTAATACACTGTAGAATAGGGAAAAAAAAAGTAACAATAAATGAAAAAATAAGACAATTATTTTTTACATTTATTTTTGAAACATGTTGTGTTATTATTGCACGTCCAGTACGTACAGCAGACAGTTGACAATAAAGCTGACTTTGACTTTGACATATACATATTTTTTATGATTACTTTATGTATAAGCTAAAAAAATAAAATATAAAAAAATATATACTTTCGGCTGCTATGATTATCAAATTTGCCGCAACTGCAGGCGCAGTTACGTATGGCGAACTAGGCGAAGCCAATTATTTTAATTAAATATTTTTATTTTCCGCACACACACAAACTAACAAAATATTATATGTGCTAAAAAATTGTTTTGATATGTTAAAGACATGTTAAAAATGAATCATTCATAAATCTAGACATAAAATAAATGTTTCCCTGCTAATTTTAAAATACGGTATGTTTGGAGGGGGGTTCAATTTTATTTTCCGTACAGACACAAACATACACATGACATGGGATAAAAAAAATATACCGCCATGACAAATTTCAAAGAAAAATATACAAATGAAACATTAATAAATCTTGACATAAACGAAATGTAAGACTCGTATAATGTGAAATCATTAAAATGATACGAAACATAATGACTAAAAAATAAATGTATAATGAATAAATAGATAAATCTAAATGAACAATATAAATATAAAAAATATTAAAAAAATGTATATGTGTAATGAAACGTATATGTATAATGTACATAAAAATGTATACCAAAAAATTGTATAATTTAATAAAAACAATGTGAGTAATGACAGTGCAAACACAGACCTGAGAGAGAGAAGCTGATGAGTCTTCTGCTGCCTTGACCCTGCGGCACATCCTCCGTGTTCACTGGCTTAAACACCTGAAGGCAAACACAGGCACGCACACGCTTCTTTACACAACAGAGACGCACAGGCTTCACAAGAGAGATGAGTTCAATTCAGAAGCCATAACCTGAGATTATCTGAGGCTGTAATCCGCCCACAAACAGATGGCGGGGAATGTTTGGCCTGATCTTCATAAACACTTAAAACGTGATGACGGATGAATTTTTCCCCGTTTTTGCACAGTCACACACACACACACACACACACACACACACACACACGCGCAGTCACGTGACTCACCGGTGCAGAGGGATTCCTCACGCTCACACATGGCGTGGTGGCTCGCAGGCCTCCGCTCAGGCCGTGATAATACTTGAAGCAGATCTTTGTCTCCGCTGAAAAGAAGCACAACACAAAAATGGCCAGAAAAAGTTCAGAGTTTGGAAAAGTTAGTAAGATCAGTAATCCTGAAAGATTTTAATCGAAACAGAAAAACAATTCCCGTATTTATGTGAATACAAGCAAAACCCTGACTTTTCAGGCACAAAATAAAAATTCCAAAAAAAAAAATTAGTTTTTTATATTTCTGGTTCAATTATGTTAATACTCTTCTAAATACTTCACCTAACTTGTGACTTTATTTGAATTATAGATAACAAAAAGTCAATTCTAGTGGTCATTTCCCAAGAGCCTTTGCACCAGGCCCGTCGAGCTCTCTGTTTTTCCGACACTGTGTGAAGAGAATCGTAGTGAAGGATTATTATCCCCTGTTTAACATACCGAGCGTTTTGATTGTGACTGTTCCTTGGATTTTTTCTTTTGGTCTTCTTCATTTTTGACTATCTTTCTGCAATTACACATTGGACCCTTTGTTTATATAGATAAGACTTTTATAATCCCACTAGGGGAAATTTTTGTGTTTAGCAGCAGCAAAAAACAGAAACGAAATTTTAAAAGACAGCAGTGAAGGCAAAAATGCAAACATCAAAGAGAAGAAAAGCAAGAAACGACAATAATAAAAACGTTTAAAAATGACAAAAGTTTAGCGCTAAACTAAGCTACCCATGGTTTGTAGTTTCTGGTTGTTGTTGATTAATTGTAATACTAATTGTAATTTATGATTCTTTTAATCTTACTTCTTTCAATGTTACTTTGTCTGTTAATGTTAAAGCATTCTGGCTTGGCTAATGTATTATATTATTGCTGTTATTGATCCATTAAAAGCGTATTATGTACTATGCACATCTGCCTTCGCATTATTTAAAGACGCACACGCGTGCCGCTGCATAAAAACGACGTGTTTCTGTTCATTTGCTCCTGACTTAAAATACAGAAAATGAGCGCTTATATTTACACATTTGAAATCAGCGATTACAAGATTTTCGAAAATTAAAAAAAAAAGGGGGGCTTAAATTCGCATAAATACGGTATGTGGCAAATAATTGTAACTTATGCTGTGAGGAGACGATGAATCTGAATGGATAAAGCATAACGCAGACCTCTTGCGTGATCATAATGTTCACTCAAATTTTTATAATGATCCATTTTTTTTAATTGTCTTATTATGCTGAATTTGTAATTGTTCATTTGTAATTCTTGTATTTAGTTGACTAACTTTCATGTCTATTTATTCAAAAGTTTGGCATTTTATATCCAAGCGGTTTTTTTTTTTTAAACCGTTTGCATTCATTGATCAATTCTTTCGTGTCTATTTATTGCATTCTATGTGTGACATTACACATTCTTCAAACTTTACATTGTATCTTTACAATGTATCTTTTTGATACATGTAGTTTTAGAATATATTTCTTTTTAGATATATTTATCTTCTCGTTAGTTTGGTGCTTCTCGGTTAAGTTTCTTGACACAAAGACACCCAACCGAAGCAAAAAGCGCTTTTATTTTATTTTTTTTACACTTTGTTCTTCCATCCCGACTGAATATTTTGTTCCTGGTGTCTCTGGAGAGTCTGCTTGTTTTTTCTTCAAAAAGCCTGACATCATAGAGCAAAAACCTCAAAAACTCCAAAAAAAAACGCTCTCTTTGTGCAATGAATTACACACAATGTAATTTAATCTCCACGCTGCAGTTTCTGAGTTGTACAAATTCCCATCACGCACATAACGACGACAGTCACAAGATCATCACAGTAAACTATGGCGAGTGCGCTGGTGCCATCTAGTGCAGTGGATGAATGAATGTGTGTATTTAATATTGCGGTATAGGCCACGCACCCTTGCCATCCAAACTGAGTTGGATAGTACATACACAAAAAGCTGAAACCTGATTGAACAAACAGGAATGGAATAGAATATAAAAAAATGGCACTTTAATATTCCAAAAACATTTGGTTTATCTGGTAGAGTTGTTTGCTTGTTTGTATAGATGAAGAAAAGAAAGATTGGAATATTCACGTACGTTCCAAGAAGTAGGAGCTGGCTTCAATCTTCCAGACGATCTGACCCCGATGAGAGCCATTCACACCTCTGTTCTTGTAGTCCAGAAAGTTCTCCGACAGAACCTCGTCTGAGAAAGAGTGAGAGGATCATCTATCAAGAACCAGAAGGAGCTGCATGTATTGATTAATCAAAACACCAATAAAAGAAGGAATATGAATCAATTTGTGTTTCTGTCTGACATCCACCCATCTGATTATTCATAAAACATTTGGCTATTTATAGATCATCAATCCATTTGTCTGTCTATCCATCATTTGCCAATCCAACTATTTAACATCAATCGATTCATCCATTTAATTATTTCAAAAACGAACTGATGTCCACTCATCTGTTTGTCTATCTTTGATTCATCTATTCCTCCATTTATCAATCATTCATTTTTTTTTTTGTTTTTCCATCTATCCATCATCCTTCTTTTTTGGCAGTTGTGGTCCAGTGGTAGAGAGTTGAACCTGCTACCCATGTTTCACGTCCATCTCTCCATTCATTCAGACATCAGTTTAATAATTATCTATCCATGATCATCCATCTGTCTCTCTCTCTTTCTCTCTCCTCTCTCTCTCCATCCATCCATCCATCCACTATCATCCATCTCTCCATTCGTTCAGACATCTGTTAATTAATTATCTATCCGTGATCATCCATCTCTCTCTCTCTCTCTTTCTCTCTCTCTCTCTCTCTCTCTTTCTCTCTCCATCTCTATCCATCCATCCATCCACCCACCATCATCCATCTCTCCATTCAGACATCGTTTTTTTTCTTTGATCATGATCTTCCATTTCTCTTTTCATCTTACTTTTTCTTTTATGATCATCCATCTGTCTGTCTATTCCATCATTTTTCCATCCTTTGTGACTAGTCATCATTCATCTGTGTAGTTTTCAATCTATCAGTCATGACAAATAGGCAGAAGAAAGTCTTTTTATCATCCATCCATCCATCCATCCATAATCTAGTTATGTAACTGTGATTTAAATGACCAAAATGAGTTTTCTACGTTTCCTCTCCATTTAGTTCTGTAGTTATAATGTCCACAGCAAGTTTGCTTCTGGACAGCCACTCGAGCATGAAATCAGATATTCATGTTTTTGCAGAGCCAATTTAAGCATAAACCAAACAAAGCTACAGGGGGAAAAACTGAAGTTAAAGCATATTTAAAAATATATTTTGTATCATTTTATTACATTTTGTTTTTCATTTTTAAAAGATTAATAAAACATTTAAGAATTGTCAATGATGTGATATTCCTCGACAACAGTCAAATGAAAAGAAATAGTGATATGATAAAAAAAAAGATAAAAACATCCCTTGTGTCAAAATGTGTCAATAAATCCCCACAATGTGCGCCGTGCGTCGTTTATTTGTAAGCCACAAACAGATTAATCAAAACACTTCCGGACGCAACCGTGACGCCATCAGACGACTTCCACTTCTTAAAGGGGAAACAAAACATAACAGAACTTGCTTTAACATTATACACAGGACACACATAGACCTTGGTGACTTGTAAATTCACCCACCACTCGCTACACCCTAAACCTAACCTAAACTAGACAAACAACTTGATTTCAGTACAGTGGTACCCCGACTTATGAATCTCCTAGATAACAAAAATCCAAAGTAACAAAATGCCTCGCAGTGCAAATTTCGTCTAGAGTTCCGAAAATGTTCCGATATACGAAAAGAGCACGTCTTTTTCTTACCGCTAGCATGCATGGAGATAAGAGTCCATGTGTGTAAAAAACTCATTTAATCTTCACTCATTTAATCTAGTTTCAGAATTCTTGCTTCCAAAATATAAAATAGCTTGTCTTCTCCCTGAATGGCGATGTTTTTTTCTCTCTCTCCAGTCTGCGTCTACATCACAATGCTAGATGTAGAGCCGCCATCTTGAAACTACGTCATTCATTACGAGATTTCCATAATTTCGGAATTTGCTGACATTACGGAAATGTCTGGGATTTGCAAGACGTCATTTCAAGATGGCGGTAAGCGTTCATGTGAAACTGACTGTATTATTACACACTGTACCTTATAACACCAGCCAAAGTTCAAACAACTGTAACATGTTTCTTATAATATTTACTATCAATATTTTGTCATTTGTAAAGATTTTTTTGTCTGATTTTACAAAGTCACGGCACAGATTAGATGCATCAAAACGAAATTTTTGTTGAACGTCTCTCAGTGTGGGTTAAGTCGGGCTACTACTGTGTTTGAAAAAAAGCCGCCAACTCACCAATGAGGTACATGCCGATCCAGTCTCCAGCGTCCACCTCCTCCTTGATGTCCCAGCTGAGGATGATGTCCTGCGTCTGTCCGATGGTGTAGCTGGAGGTGCTGACCGTGAGGGTGGAGCGGCAATGGGACGTCACCAGGTCGGTGTCGCTGGTGGAGCGCTGGTGGAGCTCTTCTGGAACGCCGTTCTGGAAGTTGACGTTGGGAAACTGTTCGGGGTTGAAGCTGTGGCGAATGGGATCCTTGACCCGCCGCCGGCCCTGAGAGCCGCGGGACGGAGAGGCCATGGCTACGAGCCCGAGGAACCTGCTCTGGTACAAGTTCTGAGAAGACAGAGAGGAAGCAGCGTGAGGAGACTTCCTGCATCCGCAACAAATCCAGTTCATCCATGCGGAAAATGGAAATAACAATGGCGGCCTGAGGCGCTCGGACGCTCCGGTGATGGAGGATTCCTAATGGCCGGGATTAGAAAAGACTGGTTTGGAGATCAGTGTCCGGCGTATGAAATGCCCGCTGCAGGCGACTGAAGAGATCTTTCCATCAAAGCTGCAGATGCACTTCAGCGGACAAAGACAATATAATCGGAAAGACTCTTCGTGCTAGAACGAGATAAAGCGACATGTTGGTTTGGAACGGCTTCCAGCAAACAACCGATGCTTCCTGCCAATCCGAGGTCAGATTAGGGTTGATTAGGACGTAGAAAATACTACAATTTAACTGTTTGCCCTGTTTAGATAAATAATTAAGTTTTAAGACTTAAAAGTATGATAGACCGAAAATTTGTCCGGAGTTGTAAAAATGAAATATATTTTTGCTTCAATTCAGAGCTGCAAATAGAACCTGAAAACCATACTTTCGAATTTAGTATTTTTAAAGCAGGAAATGTTCTTTGAATTTTTACTTCAAAGTGTCACACATTTGAGTACTTACTTCATGTTCTGTCTTTAATGATCATTAACTAAATTCAGTAATTCTTTGTAATGTTTAGCTTAAAGATCTATGCTTTTCAGTCGAGTGTAAAATTAATATGTTTAAAATCAACTGAGCCTAGAATAAGATTTATGCCACTTAAGACACCAGAAATATAATTCCACAGTGTAGAACAGGGGTACTCAATAGGCGGACTCCGGTCCGCGTCCGGACCCAGACGCGATTACTTTTGGACCGACGGCAAAACATGCTACTCTTGTGATCAAAATCCAAAGGCGTTTTCAGTGGTCACGCAATTTTTATTCTGCATTGTTCATTCACACACACGCAACAACGCAAACGAATATATTTATAAATGTATATAATTTATCTTGAATCATTGTGCTCGTTTTAGCTGCGGGATTTGTCACAAGAGCAACTGTAAGAGCAACGTGACAACTACGTCATCCGTTTGCGCTCCGGCTGGCGGCATTCAGTTACTTTAGAACACGGCCGCGGCGCTTAGTCGCTCAGGTCTTCAGGGTAGCCAGAGCCAGGCGAACGGGCGCTCTGTCGTTTGCGTAAATCGAGAGATTTTTTTTAACCTTAAAGAATATGGCGAGCTCAAAGCTGGCCGTCGATTAGAAAAGAAAAGTTGACTTTGAAAACTGCGAGTTTAAGAGTGAGTGGACAGAATAATATGCATCCGCGCGGAGCAGAAAACCAATGTGTTTAATCTGCAACGAGACGGTCGCGATCGTCAAAAGTGATCGTGAAATGCCATTTATTACTCCAAGCACGCACAATTTGAACAAATTACCCTCCACGCACCCACACACACACACACACACACACACACACACACACACACACACACACACAGGCAACGAACGTCTCACATGTGTCCTGGGACACCTTTCTCTAATGCTGAAATAGTCAATGAGTGTGTGAGTGAAGTGGTGACTGCTCTGTTTGAAGGGACTCAAAAGGATAATTCACAATTTATGATCTTTCTCAGATTGTTTGATGAAGAAAAGGGAGGTGAACAATATTGTGTCAAATTTATAAAGATGTTTTGGGTCTTACAAACCTCACACAAGGAGGGATTACATTTAAGGATAAGGATAAGGAGGATAAGGAACCATACTGAATTTGTGCTCTGCATTTAACCCATCCGTGAAAGTGCACACACACACACACAGTGAAGTGAACACACACAAACCCGGAGCAGTGGGCAGCCTTAAGCCGTGGCGCCCGGGGGGCATGTGGGGTTCAGTGTCTTGCCCAAGGACACTTAGTTGCAGAACCCGTAGTAGGGGGATTCGAACCTGCAACCTTTCGGACACGAGTCCATGTCCCCTACCACTGGACCACAACTCCCGTTTTTTTTTTTTAATTTATGAAGTAGTGATTCAGATTCTTAGAGAACGAGACATTGACCTGAAGCATGTTGTTTCTATACGGATGACGTGCCATTCACATATCGATTCATATTTGCAACTTGACCGATATTTTTCCGGACCTCGGACTGAACGGAAATTTCGTAAGTGGACCCTTCTAGTTTATAATTGAGGACCCCTGGTGTAGAACATAGACAGTACAGTCGACACCGTTTAATTCGGCGACCGGTGAAAGGTGGCAGCCGCTTTATTTGGAAAAATACTAAAGTTCCAAAACGAATCGTATTTCATAACGCAAATTTTCGCAGCTTTATCGGGACATAAATGCTTAATATAGCGTTCGCATGGGAAATATGTGAAAACGAAGGTAAAAGCACATCATTCCGTGATAGCGCACGTAATCTGACTACATGTGCGCACACACACAGAGGTCTGAGAGATATTCTGCTCAGAACATTTTGTAAAATTGCTTTGCTTTTCTGATGTGTGTGATGAATCAGTCCTTCAGGAGAAAGCATCAGGGCAGATTGGACGGATCTTTCAATGCTCAAATTATGCGACTATTTAACGATTACATACCCCAAAACAGCCAGAGACAGATAGTAGCTTTATGAGTGAGTATTAGCTACAGCTAAGATTGATTTATACTGCATTAGAAAACTTTTTTAAAGAATCTTTTGGATTTATGCCGGTTTCCGTCGCTGTAGGCGTCATAAACCTGTTTCCGCCAAGACAATAAATACCGGTATATACCGCATTATTTACCGCCATGTAACCCTGAAGACTTGAGTACAAGTCATAAAATATCCAATTTTAAAAGAACTTCTTTACCCGTACTGACTTAAGGCTCAAAAAACACCTTTAGGTTTTGTTTTCTAATGTAGAAATGAAATATTATAATGAGAGTATTGTTCATGAGGTGACAAAACCTGACAATCAGCATCAGTGGGCCGGTCTACTACACTGTGTCCTGGAGCTGATTGGTCAGTGACATCACACAAAATCAACTGTGATTACATTTGAGCTTTACTCAAACAGTTATTGTTAGGAATACATCTACATATCAAACCAGAAAGCATTAAAGAGTTGACCATCTCACACTTGCTCCAGAAACTTAAATCCGTAAAGAGTGAAAGATAAAGACTTTTTCACAACAGACACACCCACAAACAGCAAACTAGTGCAAACTCAGCCACAATCATCAGCGGTTTTCACACTCACAACTTGGCTGCGTAACCTGGCAAACACTCTAAATGGATGAAACTGGGACCAGAAACCTGACAGAGTGAAAAACGAGCTGCGGAAACCCACCGCAACGCGATCAGCAGAGGAAACCAGAAAGACACATCATAAACATGTCTTCATCACCTGCAGTGACGCTCAGCCTGACATCAATATCACAAATCATTACTGTCGACGAAATCTGAAAAAATACAGACACCAAAAAAATGGATGTGTATAGTCAAAAAGAGTGAGAAACAGAGAGCAGAGGAGATGGAAGAAGATAGAGAAAAAATTAAGGAATTAAATGAAAAAGAAAGTGAGAGAGAAAGGTAGAAGTGTGAAAAGGGTGAGAGAGAGATAAAGGTAGTAGGGTGATAAAAGTAGAGAAAGAGAGAAGTTTAAAGAAAGCAAAAGAAAGAGAAAGAGAGTCAGAGAGTGAGAAGGAAAGGTAGACAAAGAGTGAGAAGGAAAGACAAAAAGAGAGAGAAAGAGAGAGAGAGAGAGAGAGAGAGAGAGAGAGAGAGAGAGAGAGAGAGAGAGAGAAAGAGAGGTAGAAAAGTGAAAAGTGTGTGGGGAAAGACAAAAAGAGAGAAAAAGAGAGAGAGAGGGAGATAGAGAGTGAAAGGGAAGTTTAAAGAAAGCAAGAGAGAGACAGAATGATTAAGATTTCTACCTAAAACAATGAAAGGTTAAAACGTGTGTGAAAAAGACAAAGAGAAAGAGATGCTTGAAGAAACAGAGCGAGTGAGAGACAGAGAGAGAGATCAATGGGGGATCCTATACCATGTACAATATAAATGTTTTTTTGTAAGTCAACGGTGAGACCCCTCTATGATATACGTGCAAGAGTGTGTGTGTGTGTGTGTGTGTGTGTGTGTTTTAACCAAGAATGTCAACGCTTAAAGCCATACCCACCTCAGAATAAAGAACAAAACCTTTGTAATTGCACCACTGCTTTTTCCCCACATTCACATAAACACATGCAAAAAAAAATTAATGTACAACAACTTTCAGGAAATGTCAAAAAATATAAAGTATTGATGTAATTCACTGAATCAGAGAAAATGGTCAGAGGTCACAACAGTTTTTTTTAACTAGATTTTTATAATATTAGTGAATCTTATGCAACTTCACAATGTCATTTCTATTTTCTTTTTGCCTGAAAGTAACTAAAAAGTGTTGGGCTGGTGGGGAAATAAAACACAAAATTTGAAATGTACTAACGTTCTGGCGGCCTACAGGCCTACAGCAGAAACACAGTGTGTGTAATCCCCCTGTGACGTCCCACCAACTACCGGCAAATCTGTAAATCTCTTCTCAAATCTCAGATGCTCAGGAAGTCGACCAAAAACCCACATGCAAAATATGTCATTCTCATATGTGTAATATGTAACTTTTTTGTTATTGTAATGGACGCCATTTTTATTATTGCTTGTAGAAATAATAAACAAGATCCGACGAAAATTCAACAATAAAAGTTTTGTACACGTTTAAGTAAACACAGTATATATGTACTGTATATATGTGTGTGTGTGTGTGTGCATATATATATATATATAATTAAAAGAATAATTTATAATTATTTAGAAGGCTTTCAAATTGTTGTTTTAATTAATGAATAATGAATTAATTCAAACAATATAAGTGTCGATTATATAATGGAAGACTATATTTAGGATACATTTTAGAATTTTCAATATATATATTCAACTTTATATTTTTAAAATAAAAATATATTATATAAATTATATAAATATAATATATTTATATTTACCAAGAATATATTTATACATGCTTATATTTGTAATATGTATACAGTTATTGTTACGATCCGGGGACGGGTGATGGTGATGAGACGAAGAGCCAGGGATCGAGGTGACATCAAACGGACATTTAATGACGAACACAGGACGATAAACTTACAGACGACAGCAGAACAGACGAAGTGCAACGTTAATGGCAGGACAGACGAAGTGCAACGTTAATGACTGACGAAGACCTAATGCACGGGTGAAGACTTAAATAATAAACACAGATGAAGAACAGGTGGAACTGATAACAGATGATGACACACCAGACGCGAACAGAAACACGGGAACATGGGATGTGTAGTCCATATTTGTGACAGTTATATAGCAAACATATTATAAATCAATTATAGTAATAATTGTGTTGTTTGTGTGTCTACATAAATACACTCTATTTAAATAATTATTTAGCAAAATAGAAATATGCAAATACATACTGTATTACATGTATTTATTTGATTTAGCATACATTTCATATTATGCCATTTTACATATATTAAAACAATATTGAATGAATACAAAATATATAAGAATGTAAGAACATACTTTAATAATCTAGTTGCTTTGTGAGTTTGTGTGCCCATATAAATACACACAAAAATTAAAATAACAAATGCTATTAAAAATGCGTAATAAAATATTCGATTTAATATTAATACCAGTGTGTAAAATTTAAATGTTGACGTGTGAAAACGTGTGTGCATAATACGCGCAGAAAGATTCTCTTACGGAAAGAGACGCATCTAAAAAAAAACATCCAGAGTAGATGTTCTCGTGCGCGTCATCGTGCGAAGCCTTTTAGCAGGAAGCACTTCAGCTGGTGAAAAACTAAACAAGGTCTTTGTCGTCTCACTATTCGGTCACTCAAGGCTGCTGATATCTGAGCGGATCAATAAGCCACCGGTCTCAGTCAATCGATACTAATCTACAAGGTCTCAGGTCTTCAAGACCCCCGAAGAACCAACAAAAGCCCCCAGGTGATCACAGAACTGACCGGCCCCTTCCCCTGACTGGTCGGGTAGGTGGACAGGATGGACGAACGATGGATGAATGAATAAAGTTTTAAATAAAGATGAAGCCGAAGACTCTGGTATTTCTCTGCCAAAAATCTAAAAACATCTGATCTGTTGTGCTCCACTGTGACATCATTTTGTTCCCAAGATTCAGTTTATTTTGTTTAGATTTGTTGGTTACTGTATTGCACCATCTAAATGCAATTTGACTGATTTTTCGCATCGTTATATGGTAATAATCGGTCAATTATTTGTATCTGGTTAGTCTGTGTAAATGCAAACCTTTGTAAAAAAAAAAAAAAAATAAATAAATAAAACAAAAAAAGCATGTAAAAACATGTTTTGTTTTTATGTGATCAGAAAGTGACAAAAAAAATTACTGTACATTTAAAACGAAAAAGCCAGAATCATGTTTGGAACTGATTATCAACTTGATAATAACTAGAATTATCAACTTGAGAGAGAGAGAGAGAGATATGAAGATGGGGGGGGGGGGGAGAACAAAAATATGCTTTAAGGAGTTTGACCTCTTCTGTTTGACTTTACACATTGATTGTTATGGTGACGTCACCTTTAACCTAAACGACTGGCACGTCTAGGTTGAGAGAGGTGCGCTTTAACATCAAGTTTATCTATATGAACAGTCTAATATATACGAAATAATAATCATCTACACGTATTTTAGAGAAAGTGGTTGCGCATCCTAGGCAAACACAAATGCACGTGCACGTAGCGGACGCGCGAGCGCGCATCAGCAGCACACAAAGCCGCGCGCGCGAGGCCGTAGTAAAAGAAAAACACACAGCAAATCACTGCAGACAAAGAGTGATGGCAATACTCGCTTTCTGAGCGCAATTACACACAACACTGCTAGTGCACTGACACCCCGCCACTACTAATAAAGAAGAGCACGGCTAGCTAACGGTCCACGCTCGCTCACCTGGGTCAGAATCACCTGCCGTTGGAGCATCACCTTCACCTCCACAGGACCGTTATCCGTCCCATGTTTACCCGCACGGAAGCCGCCCTCATCTTAGATGTGCCCTGTTTGCTAAGCTAACGAAGAAGATCCCACATCCTCCTTCTTGGGTACCAGGATCCTGTAACCAATGGAAACGCTCCGTCAGATTGATTTCTGTTTTTTTTTTTTCGCCCCTCCCCGTTACGAGCATTTTTGCGTCACGCGTCCCACCCGCACGCGCTCGCTAGTTCACGCGAGATGTCCGAAGCAGACTGGCGCTGAGCTGTGATTGGCTGCTGACCGGGGCAACTTAACGTTGATTGGACCAATGGATTCCGTGTGATTGGCCTCGCTCTAGTAGCATCTTGATTTTTGGCCTTTAGACCGTGAAATTACATTTTCTTGTAAAAATTGCAAGTCTTGTGTAATCGTGTCATAATGGAAAATGTATAATATAAATGCATTATCTTTTTTGCTTATCCAGTCCATTTATATTATATTTTTGTTATTTGCTATACACATTTGTCCAGTGTAGTTTTTCTACTGTGACACACACAGAGACACACGCACGCACGCACGCACGCACGCACGCACGCACACACACACACACACACACATTTTTTCAAGTTTTCTTTAAAAAATCTATCAAATCTGTTAAATCTATAAATCTTAAGTCTGCTTCATTTTTTTCTCATGAGAGTAACAAAATTTCAATTCTATATCTAGACGTTTCTACCAGTTTACAGTAGAATTAATAAATAAAGATGATTAAAAGAGAATTCAAAACCTAATCAAATTAAATTAAACCTAATAAAAGCCTTTACCTGACTAGTTTTATAAACATGAATCCAGTTAATGGTAGGAAAAAAAACTATATATATATATATATATATATATATATATATATATATATATATATATATATATATATATATATAAACGATATATAACACAAAATAAAAAAAGAACACTATTCACATATGGATGAGTAGATCACTCATTTCTCACACCTTAAACGTTTTAATACACACAATCAATATATATTTATATAAACAACAACAGCAACAAATTAACACATATTTCAAGAGAAATTAAAAAAAAAAAACAGTCTACTAACATCTTCAGAAGTTTGTTGCAACACGTTTTTGATAAACTTGCTGAAATTTCAAACATTCAAATTTAATTGAAAGACAATGGTTTATGTAGACTACGTGTTATGTGTTTCATAAAAATTGATTTACTTTGCTTGAGCAAATAATCTTATAGATAGACAGACAGACAGATATATTCAACTTTCAAAAACCTCTTTAATTCTCAGCAGTCACGTGTTGTTTTCAAAAAGTGTTTAAAAATTTAGTATGATTAAAATCTCTTTTCTTAAAGCAGATCTACAAAATATGGATATATAAGTATAAATATAGTTACAGCTAAACTATGACCTGTGAGCATATCATTAGATGATAATGGCTAGGAAAACAAAAACTATCTCTAAATAGGGATTAAAACTTGTACCATTTGCTTAAGTGTGTGAAACTCTCGCAGTGTGTGAACCCAAACCATCTCAATATAACTCAGAAATAAAACAACATACGTACGCAACTCTTAAAATAAAATTCCAGAAGGAGAAAGTGTGAAGCTCCACGTAAAAACAACACCTCCGTTCCTCAAAATGGTCATCCCAACTAATATTATCCATTACAGAAATATCAGAGCATATGCGTATAACAGATTAAGTAGCAATAACAGTCACTCAAAGAATAAAAAAAAACAAGTCCATCCAAATTCTCAATAAGTCATAAAGTATTTTTAATTATAGTAAAGGTCACAAAAAAAACTCTCAAGAAAAGATGTGTACATTAATTTTTTATATCAAAGACACAACATCAGGCAATAAATAAATGTGACAATAAAAACTAATTAAATGATAAACAAGACGAATCAGAAAATTATGTAAAAAAAAACAAACAAACAAACAAACAAAAAAATTTACTACAAACTTTTGAAACATTTGCTGTCTGTTCTGTTTTTTTTTGTATATTTTTTTTAATTAAGACTTGTAATTAAAAAAGAATTATGTAACACTGTATGTAACAGAAGCCTAGCAATGTATAGAAATAGTTCAAATGACGCTTTTAAAAACCAAAAGAAGTCATAAACTGACTGGGAGCTTCACATTCACAGAGGTAGTAGCTTGACCAGAGCAGTGCAGTGGAGACACAGAAAACCTCCACGGAAACACAAAACCTTCACCGAAACAATACTGAAAAAAAAATGAAAAATGGAGAAAAGTAGCTGCAATTCCTTTTAACTGGACTTTAACAGCACATAGGACTCTGCAGGTTGAAAGATGTTTCTGAGAAAGATTATAGAAACCTATCAGAGAGTGATCCTTCTATCTGAGACCATTTTAGAAGAATAAAAGAAATTCTTCATAGTCAAGTCAAGCTCATAAAAAATGTCTTCCATCATGTTTCTGAGCAGAAGAGTCTAAATTGTCACTTTCAATAGGATGAAGTTTCCGTCTTCTCAGATTAAAATCTTTGGAAAGCAACTTTTCTTTTGTTTTTTCACTAATCTTGCTCATTTTTGCCAACTTTATTTTCTTCTAAATTATTTGCGCATTTTGCAATTATATAATTCTTATGTGGCCTTTTTTCTTTACTTTTAATACTTTTTAAATCATTATATTACTAAATTACTAGCAATTTGTCTCTCGGTTCAATAAAATCAAAATTTCAAAAGTGTTGTTTTATAAAATAAAAAAAAACATTCACCATAGCATGAAAGATCACGTTATTGTATTTTAGACCACAGAAACAAGACAGTGTTCTAGTGTCGACTCTGAGCACCATACAAAGGCCTTCACAGAAAGACTAAAGAAATTCCAACATCCTGGTGCTAAAAGTTCGGCCCTTTCCGGAACGGATCATCTCGAAAGCCATAGGGTTGGTAGCAAGAAGACGGATCGCAAATACCCATGGCCCCCTGTGGTCCGCGTTTGCCTGGGATACCTGGAGTTCCAGGTTTTCCGGGGGGTCCGGAGGGTCCAGGGTAGCCCTCTCCATCAGACCCTCGTGGGCCTTGCAAACCTGTAAAAAGTACATTAAAACCATACTTGAGTAAAAGTATGATTATCGTGCCGTAAAAATTACTCCATTACAAGTTACCAATTCCAAGAAAACTTGAGTAAAAGTTGTAAAGTATCCAATTTTAAAAGAACTTAAGTATTTTAATCTTAAGCATGTACTTGTGCTAAAAAATCACCAAGAAATGTCGAAAAACAAGAAAACTCTTAATTTATAAGGTTTTGTTTGCCAATGTAGAAATGAAATGTATCACCTCAATGTTTTAAAATGGCGGAACAAAGTCGATAAAAAAAAAAAAGTCAGTCTAAGTCAAACTCAAATGTGCAAAAACGTGCAGCCGCTTATTCACGTCTTGTGATTTAGCTCATAAATAGTCACAATGTAACGAGTAATGGTACAATGGTACATGTCCATTCAAATGTAGTGGGGTAAAGATTACCGTACCTACTCAATTAAAAAAAGAAATAATAATAACAAAAAAAATTAATCAAGTAGAGAGTAAAAGTAAAAATAAATACTTTAGTAAAGTGACAAAGTCCATTTTCTCAAGTACTTTACGCCCAAACTTATTAAAAAGCAAAAAAGCAAAGATTAGATGAAGCATGGTTTTACCTGCCGGGCCTGGTGGACCTGGCAACCCGGTGTCACCTTGTCCTTTGGCACCTTTTAATCCAACTGGACCAACATCACCTGTGATAAACATTTAGTGTGTAAAACACTTCATCAGCAAAGACAAACATTCTTTTAAAGTTGAGTGCTTCACCTTTGACCCCTTCCGGACCCCTCATCCCCGGCGGTCCCGGGTAACCTGGGGAACCTGCCCTACCGTGATAGCCCGGGGGTCCGGCTGGTCCTACTGGACCTGGTACCCCAGGATCACCCGGAGGTCCTTTTTGGCTTTCACACTTCTGACAGGCTCTCTGGCCCATCACCTGCAGGAGCTGCGGAAGCTGGTCTGAAAATTGTTTTCAATTATTAGTTTTTTTTACTATATTATATTTTAAATTCAATATCATACTTTTTCTAACTACATACTCAGTAAAAGATAAAACACTAGATGAGTGGATAGTGTGTGAAGGACCTGAAACATTACAACTATAAACTACAAAATTTCAATTGTTAGAACGTTGGATGATGAAAGTAGAAAATGAATGCAAAATGTGTATTAACAACACATGTGTTTTAATGGATGAGATTAAGATGATGTAATTGTTATGACATTACCATAATATTAAAATGAATGGTTTTGGCCATTAAAGCAGAAAGTGAAAGCAGATGACAACGACAAAAACAGTTCTCAGTATATTTCTAGAAATATGTTTTGTAATATAAATAATAATGACGATAACAATAATAATAATAGAAATAATAATAATAATAATAATAATAATAATAATAGTAATAATAATAATAATAATAATAATACATATGGAAAACCTTAGCAAAATTTATGTGCCTGCATTTTTAACATATTGCCTTTTAAAGTAAAAAAAAAAGAGAAAAGAGAAAATTAGCTATAGCTTTGCTTTTTATTTTTTTTAACCTATACTGCATAACAAAAACCAAATAAATAGCCAATAATTATCTAAAAGAAAAAAAAACTCCGCTACTGTTGCTGGCAGTGGTAAAAGCAGATTGTGAAGCATTAGAAGCATGATTGTGAAGCATTTGAAGACTGAATATGACCACAGCTCTCACGCTGTTAGTGATTCGACAATTGATTCGACATTTGAATTGAAGCAGAAAAAAACCCCTGAAAATACATGAATAATTGGTGTAAAATTGTACTAAACAGACTGTAAATGGTAAAGATAGTAACAACCTACTTTGTAGCACAGAAGCACAAATCTTCATAAGCTGCTCTTCTGAGGGCGTTTTCCCCTATAACACAGGCAGACAATTAAAGAAACCCCCCCAAAAAAAATTCATTCATACTAACATGTTCATGTCAATTATCGAAAGACGTAGCATTGCTGTTCATCTATCTATCTATCTATCTATCTATCTATCTATCTATCTATCTATCTATCTATCTATCTATCTATCTATCCATCCATCCATCCATCCATCCATCCATCCATCCATCCATCCATCCATCCTTCCATTCATTCATCTGTCCATCAATTCATCCATCCATCATCCATTTCTCCATCCAATCAGCCACAAATCTCTTTATCATGCATCCACGATCATCCATCATCCATCTGTCTGTCTATCCCATCATTTGTCCATCATCTATGAATCTGTATGGCTATTCATCATCCATCTATCTAGTCATCTTCCAGCTTCCCTTTTTTATCTATCAATCATGACAAATATACAAATGAAAGTATTTTTATCATCCATCCATCCATCCATCCATCCATAATCTAGTCATGTAACTGTGATTAAAAAAACAAAATTTTGTACATTTTTACTCCATTTTGGTTTGGAATACATAATGTCCACAGCAAGTTTGTTTCTGGACAACCACTCAAGCATGAAATCAGACGTTCACACAAATCACACAAAAAAAAATGTTTTTGTAGAGCCAATTTAAGCATAAACCAAACAAAGCTACAATGGACTCCGTCACTTTACTTAAACTAGAAAAAACTATAATCAAAGGATCTGAAATTTTTTTTTAGAATTATATATATTTTTTTAACCATTACAAAAAAAATTAAAACCATTAAATTAAACCATTTAAGAATAGTTAATGCGCACTTTTAAACACACACACACACACACTTTAAAAAAATAATTGTTGTATCATCCAATTATCCACCCATAAGACTAGTCATGTAACTGTGATTTAAATAACCAAAAAATACATTTCTTCTCCATTTAGTTTTATATTTGAAACACTGTGTGTGTGTGTGTGTGTGTGTGTGTGTGTGTGTGTGTGTGTGTGTGTGTGTGTGTGTGTGTGTGTGTGTGTGTGTGTGCGCACTCCCTTTATATATCATTATTGGTCTCTCAGTATGAAGGCCTCTGTAGAGTAAACCAGGCGAGACTGTGATGTAGAACAGTGTAGAAGCATCTCATATTACTAATGGATTCCATAATTTACTTTACGATATTGATATAGATTTGAGTGAACGAAGAAATACATCATCTCACTCACCGGTTTTCCTGGATAACCTGGAAGTCCGGGCTGCCCTGGTAAACCATCCAGACCCGTGAAACCTCGTGATCCCGGTGACCCTGATGGACCCATGTCTCCCTTTTTCCCATCAGCCCCTCGTCTCCCAGGATCTCCAAATACACCAGGCTGAGAAATGATATTTATTTTATTACACAGGCTGAGAAATTAAGTAAGTAATAACGCCATATTAATAAATAATAAAACCCATATAATAAAAAATAAAACCCATAAATGTATAAAGTGTCAGTGGAACTTTCTGTGAATTTGACATAATGCAATTATTAACTCTTGCAGTTCTCATCACAGATTTTAAAAGAGTCGTTTACAGTGATTTTATGGTATAGCTTCACTGTACCTCTCCTTTGTTGCCTTTGAGACCCGGACCACCCTGTTGAAAATGACAGAAACGGGTTAAATCCATTTGGCTTGTATTTCAATACTCACAAACCAATGTCACAGTTACTTGACATCCAGGTGGCAGTTGTGGTCCAACAGGATTTCCAATGGTGTCAAACAAACAAAGTAAAAATATATGTAACTATTTTTTCACCTACTTTTTACTTTGACTCCTTAAAATTGTATGCAAATGTCTGCACTTTCTACACCTTGCATTTTAAAAATAGCCACGTTACTCCTATTTCCAATTCAGCTTATTTTATTTCTGTTTTGTCATCGATCTAAAAAACATCCAGATAAATGGCATCATGTGGTTACGGGGAATTTGATTGTGGTTGGTTCAGACATATCAACGCGTATAATTTTGACACCCTATGTTGTCCATCTTACCTACAGAACAGAACTTCACTCCAATAAAACTCATTGATGACAAGCTTTTGAAGTGTGACTTTATTACAATTACAATACTAGTCATCAGGATTTGTCATTTTATGATGCTTTTTTCATGCATTACTTTTACTTTCATACTTCAAGTAGTTATCAAACTTGAGTAAAAATTTTGAAGAGATACTTTACTTCCACGGGAGTCTTTTTTTTTAATCTCTCTAGTGTATACTTCTATACTTGAGTAATGAATGTGACTACTATTTCTACAAACCTTTGCAATTAGCTTTGATGGATGGTTTCCCTACTTGCTCACAACCAAAACTAATATTAAATCAAATATTTTAAAAACAAAAAGATCTAAATTTTGATTTTTTTTTTTTTTTTAAGTTTTGAGATGCAACATGACCCGACGATTCACAACAACAACCTCTTTAGTCTTCTATGACAATTGTTGATTTGGATTATAAAGAAGTTTCAAACATTGCACTTTCAAACATTGCGAATTAAGCGTAATTATGAGTGTGAAGCGTTTCGTTTTACGTACATGATTCCCTGCGACGCCAGGTTCTCCTTGATTTCCTTTTTCGCCCTAGAGCGAGAGACCTGTTAGTGAAACTCCTACTAGAGCAGTAGTGTAAAGTACTTGAGTAATTGGACTTTGTATTTTAGCTACTTTGTATAAAAAACAGTATCAAAAATAGAAGCAACTTTTACTCTCTGCTTGACATACATTTGTGATTTGATCTGTACTCTTTACACGCGACATTGTGATTTAGTGTGTGACAAGTCTGTGTCTTTTTTTACCACAAAAAACAAAGATGTCCCTGCTAGTGATATGTCGTTCGTGAACGATTCGTTCAAAAAGAACAAATCTTTCATATAACTTGTAATAAACGAGTTTCCTAAGTCAACAATTCGCTATATTTTTGTAGTATATAATTTGTTATACACTACATGAACGATAGTAGCGAGCGGCATTACTCAAGATCATTCATGATTCCTTGAAATGGACCATTCGTTCTTCGTTCACTTCATTAACTTGTCATGTGACTCGCGCTTTAAGAGCGTGGTCACATTTACAACGCCGCCAGTTGTACATAAACATGTGACTCGAAATAATTTCAATTTACGTTCAGTTTACTGTTCAAGAATTAAAGATCCGAATCAGTTAATCAAACTTTCCATCACTATTCACTGCAGTCTCACATCATTGAAAGGATTTAGTACCTGATTACCCTTCGGTCCAGGTGATCCTAAATCACCCTGAAAAAACAACAACAACAAACAATACAATAAACAATAAGCAAAGCACACACAAAGTCATTATCATTAGTTGCTGGGAGCAGGGAGTACGCCAACCAATCACAGAGCAGGACACACATTCACACTCACGCACACACAATTTTCCAGACTCACAATTGTCCAGAACATGTTTTTGAAATGTGTCGGAGACCCGGGGGAAATCCACGCAAGCACAGCATTAATTTACAGATCAGGTCTATTTAATTGAAAAGAGAGAAAGACAAACACACCTTATGACCTTTAAACCCTTGTAAGCCTCGGAAACCAGGAAGACCCTGAATGCCAAGATCACCGTCGGACCCCTGCAGAAAAGTGTGCAAACATTTACCAATCACCACAAATGTGCGTTATCTTTTAAAAAATACGCTACTGACCAATTCGATTTCCATTAATACGTCAGAAAACTAGTCTCCAATCGCTGGCATTAGACAGACTTATATTTTGTATGGATTCAGATTAATGCCAACAATTAACGTTTCTTTGAGAATATTTTATATTGAGAAGAAACGCTTTCACATTTTCATTGTTTTTTTTTTTATTTTTATTTTTTTTTTCAACGTTTTGAGATTTTTTTGAATACACAATTTTTGGTACGCTTCAGATTTTTGCGCTTGGACTTTTGGCACTAGTTTCCCATGGGGGCGGGCACTTGCTCTGATTGGCTGGTGGCTTAATCTGATTTCATAGTGTTTGTAGAATCCCACACACTGTCTAAACCTCCTCTCTGTCTCCGGTCCTCTTCCTCTACCTCCTACTCCTCCTCATCCTGTCCTACCGCAAAGTCATCACCTACGCTTTTAACCCCTTCCAGTTTGCCTTGTGAACCTTCAGCTGATGGCACAACTTATTTATAGTTGTCAGTACTATTGCTAGCAGTCGATCGTCAACTTATTTGAAGATTGATCACTTACTGTCATGATCTTCTGTCTAATGTATTTCTAGATATATTTCCTTTCTAGACAAATTGCTTCTGCACATTTTGTAAATTGCTTTGAATACAAGCCGCTGGCAAAATTCTGTAACGTACAGTAAAAACAAGACAAAGGGTCTCAATTACACAGGGTGACAAAAATGCAAGAAAGAAGGTGCGAGCCAATATTGATATTTTGTGAAAAATAGAGATTTGTTCCTCAAAAGTTTTACTTAAAAACCTCAACACTATATGATGAATCTCTCAAATACTACATTTTTTCAAGTTACAAGGTTTGTAATTCCCCGTCTCTATTCCCCGTCTCACTTTGAGTCCAGGAGTTCCAGGAAGTCCGTCCTGCCCACGAGACCCTGAAGACCCCTGCCAACATAATGCCCCATTTTATTTAAACACAAAAAATGCAAACAGGTAGTACAGAGATATGAATAAAAGAAAGACATTTGTTTCTTGTTGCGTTATTACCTTTAGACCAGGTAGACCTTGTTGCCCGGGTGGGCCGGCTGGTCCTGGGGGTCCCTGGATTGAAATAAAAATTACTGCGCAAATACAATTAGCTGGAATAAACATGCAAAACATACAAAAAGCTTTTTTAATGAAAAAAATAAACAAAGAGAAATGATACCTGATTCCCTGCTGGACCTGGAAACCCTACCAGTCCTGGTTTTCCTCTTTCACCCTGTTACAAAACATGTACCAATTGTTGTCAAAATGTTGCAACCAAAAAGCAGCTGTTACTGTAATATTATAAAGTCAAAACATTGTTACAACACAAAGCTGATTTACTAAAATGATACAGTGTAATGCTAATTTTTATGTAAATCTGTGAAAATGTATCATCTCTATGTGTGTGTGTGTGTGGGGGGGGTGTGTGTGTGTGTGTGTGTGTGTGTGTGTGTGTGTGTGGAGAGACAGAAAGACAAATGGAAAATTTGTCTTGGAATTCAGAGATATTAAAGCTGAACAGACTCATAGAGTTTGTAAAAGACGTTATTTTATGCTTATGTTTATTTAGGTATGTTTGTTTTGTTTATTTGTTTACAGTTGTATGCTTATTATACTTTCTATCTCTTCATTGCTGTTGTTAAATGCAATTTCCCCACTGTGGGACAAATGACGGTATTTTCATTTTATTTCATTTCAAACTGACAGATTATAATCTCACCTGAGGTCCAGCAGGTCCAGTTTCTCCCGGAAAGCCGCGTATGCCCTAAACACACAAAAATAATCAAATAACAAGAAATACTCCTGTCCTAGATGACCACGAGCCTCCCATCAGCATCTCCACATCCTGGTGGGATGGAGTAATTCACCCAGGACCAACGATAAAGGCTGATGTATACAACCACACCTATATTTATCACAGCTCACACACTCAAGAAAAGCTGATGTTTCCCTCAAAAAAAAAAACAAGACACTTTCCACAAACATGGAGACGTCAAACAGCAAATCCAAATCTTGACTAATGACATAAAGCAACTGGGTGTCCACCTGCTTCATGGAAGCAATTCATTCCCCCCAAAAAAACTCTTCTTCTGGAAGCCAAGGAACATTCAGAGGTCGACCACAACCGCTCCAGAAAATAAAGCGGGGTGTATTAACTCAATCCATCGCCTGATACATGACAGACGACAGCAAGTTTCCACGCAGCTGCTCTCAGCATCTGGACTTGGAAGTGGTCGGGGATCTCGCTTGCCAAGATCTTCATGTGTATATACCAAACCAAGCCGTGAAGAGCCCTAAATATTTACACGGAGAGCCCTCGCCGTATCACTCGATGCGATCAGCTGAAAGAGACTAAAGACTCCCTGAGCTAGACACATAAACTGAAGTCACCGATGCTAAACTTCAGCAAATGGGAAAGTTAGGAAAGAACACCAGACGGAAAGAAAACAAGCAAGCAAATATGAAAGAACTGCAGCGCCTCTATTTCGGATTGAGTGTGAAGAAGAAGGGCGGGTGAGAAGGAGGGGCTGTTTATTTACTCCGCCCATCTAAATCCAGTCACGTTTGATAATACGCCAGCTCATTATATAAGGTCAATGTCATGTCATTAAATGGTGACTTTTTACGCCTGAATTAAACACATTTGTGTGTTTGTGTGTTAATTTGTTTAATTGTGTGTGTAATATATGTATGTTTTTATAATAATGTGTAATTTATATACAGTATATATATGTATATATTATTCATTATTATTATTAATATTATTATTATTAATAATAATATTATCATTATTATTATTATTATTAAAAAAACTAATTACACATTTATTTTATTTTTTCATGAATAAAAAATAAAGATATTTTACTTAACAATTCTTATTACATAAGTTATATATAAATAGATGTGTATGTATATAGATCATATACAGATAGATATAATAATCAAACAATTCATAAACAATAATAAATACTTAAATATTAATGAACATAAATGTAAATATTAATTACAATTTGAATAATACATAAACAAACATTACACGTGTATTAAATAAACATTTAGCTAAATTAGAAAATCCAAAGTTTTGTCACATTTATCAAAGTTGAAAACAACTTACAAAAATGGCCAGAAATAAGGAATTTAATTCTTTGAATTTGTCAAATGTGAAACCTCCATTTCCACAAAACTATCAAGAGTATTTAGTAATGCTTTGATTCCTTTAAGCTGGTATTTCCAGGAAAATCATTAGGAAAATTAAGCTCTTGGTGGTCAGTTGGTGGAGTTTCAGAGTAATGGAGAGAAACAGACCCTGCTGTTGCCCCACAGAAGTAAACAAGGAAGTACTAATTATCAAGTATTTCCTCAGCAGCAATAAACGTTGCTACTGTAAACATTGTGGTTTCATCACATCTAAATGTGGAGTCAGTGACTGACCACAAAGTCCTGAAACAGGATATTTACCGGAATAATATTTGAGTGGACCAGGGTAGCGCTGCCACCTCAGATCAAAAAAGACCCGTCAATCCCATCATCTACCACTTGTTGGGGAAGGGTCGCGTGGACCGGATGTCCCACCCTCTCAGTACTTCCTCTTGGAGAACACCAAGTCATTCTAGAGACAAAGTCGCACCAGTGTGTTGTGAGACACCTGCCCATTACAGGACCAAGGACAGTTCTAGAAGAGGCTGCAGAACCACGGACAGCAAAGTCACAGGTGTGAGCGGTCAAAACTGTAACGAGGCAGCACAGGTGCTCAGCACAGATATCCGCAGAAGACTTTTGCTAAATAAAAAGGATTTCAGTTAACCAGCCGACGTCTCAGTGATTGGATTGAATTGATCCATTCATTAATTATTATCTTCAACTAATTCATTTTCTAGTCACTGGGTCTCTAGGCAACTCAGGATAAACACTTTGGATGGGTGACTAACCAATCACAGAGCGGGACACACAGACACACACGTTCACACTCTCACTCACAATTGGAGACCCAGAGGAAAGGGGAGATGTTAGGAGCTAACATTAAAGGATCTAAACAGGATATTCCAGAATTAAATACCGTATAAACTAAAATCAACAAGTGATAATGCCAAACTTCATTTAACACAAATTTCATTAATCATATACATACGTTTTATTTGACTCCAAATGATTTATTGGTTTAAAAAAAAAATCAATTCATTGTATACGAAACGTTCTATTTTAATGTAAAAACTAATCTGGAAGTGACAGTTTGTAACAAACAAACAAAAAAAAAAAAACACTGACTGGGATTCCGGGTCTTCCATCAGATCCTGATGTACAGTCTTCTCCTCTCTCCCCCTGCATGAACACAGAAAATATATTAATATTAAACAGATAAAACAGATTAAACAGAAAAAAGGAGTGAAAAAAGTCAACCAACCTTTTTTGTTACCACGACATATATTTAATTTATATTTAAGGACTAAAACACATTCAACAACTGTAATAACAATGATTTTGCAAAGCATGAAACTAGAAATGAACTCAAAATGAAGAAATGATTGTCGCTTTTTGTGCTTGGAAATTCTGTTTTCACATGGACAAAACCTAAAGTGCAGTCAGTGGTCTAAAGAAAAGAAAGAAAGATACCAACACATGTTATCCGACACTTTTGTTTGTCAATTCTCTCTTTTTTGTTGCAATTTTACCGGAAGACAAACCCAGAACCACTCGCACCTCAACTGTGATTAAGACCGAAACGCAATCATAACATTTTTGATCTTAGACATTTATTATTGATCATAAAAGGTGAGATTAGTGATTCTGGGTACATGCATGCGTGTGTGTGTGTGTGTGTGTGTGTGTGTTTTAAACATATACGGTATGACTCTATGCCTGTGCATACCATATAATAAATTACAGACTATTATAATTCAGTGTCTTAATTTAAGAAGAAAATTCAATTCCGCACGCCAAAAAGTGCTGCTATGTCCCATCAAAAGCCGAGCTATATTTGAAAATCCTATCATATCATCTATTTTTCCCTCTAGATAATATAATTAGAGTTTTGGAGTGTTATTTCAGCTAACACCATCCCTTTCTACACACTAATTAGAAAAAGCGATATTAAAAGCTGAGACGGTGCACATCTAAATGGCAAAGTATGAATCGCAGAACGGCCTGTCATTAAAATCCAAACACGCAACGCCCAACTGCTGCTTATCTGAAGACTTTCTTCTCACTTTCTCCAGCAGTAAATTACAAGGCGTGTGCGAGGAAGCCGTCCTCTGCCTGTCACGTGGCTTCACAAATAGTGTCTGTGAACGGAGAAAATACACCTGACGGAAAAATGCACGCACCACATTAAGCTTCAAGCATGTGGTATGATGAAAATAACATGCCGGCGCTCCACCGCACCACAACACATGCGATGCACGTTTCACACTGCGTCTGTCATGAAGTTTTCCGTCAACCTCCGTTTTTCTTGAAATATGGAAAACATGGGATGAGAGAAGTACAGAGCTTTTTTATTGAGATATTGATATATACTCACCAGTGGTGTAAAGTCCATAACTGCTTTGCTACTTTAGTATTTACTTATAAGTATTTTTGGCTGCTTTGTACTTGTACTGAGTATTAACATAAGTAACTTTTACTTTCTTCTTGACTTCTAGACTTACTGTCTACTTGAGTAGCCATACTCTTTACTCCACTACTTTTGAATGGACACATACAGTATTGTTACCTGTTACATTGTGAGGACCAAGTCAGAATCTCCACCACGGTTAATTTTAAGTTCAAGTTCTGAGCATTTGTAAGGCGCTTTTCACAGTTTTAAAAATTTCGGTTTATATCGCCATCTGCAGGATGCTATTTATGTGATTGTGAATTAGCGGTTGCACTTTTCTGCACATTTAAATTTGACTAAGACTGACTTTTTGTCCTTTTTTATCTATTTTGTTCTGCCAATGTCAGGTTCTATATTAGGAAATAAACTCTCATACATAAAGTGTTCTTATTTTTTCACATTTATGCTTTATTAGCCTAATTTCAGTACAAGGAAATTAGTTTGAAAATTTGGATAAAAATGTTTAATTATCTGTACTTATATGACATTTTTAGGCAAGTTTGCAAGGCATTATCATCGTCTTGTAAACTGCTTGCATGAGTAACATACAGACAAAATTTGAATCCCAGATTTGCTGCGAAGACCTTGATTTCGCCAGATGAAGCTAAGCTAAGCTAACCAGGCTAAACTGCTATTGACTGACAGATGCAACAACCAATAATAACTGTGTGTCACCTCAAAAGCTCAGTATTACTTGAATGAGACAGTGAGACAGCGGTGTGTGTTACAATAACGTACTTCACCAGACAGTACAACTTTACACTCTCTTGTAAATTCCCTTACAACATCAGATTCTTAAAAAAAACACACAGTTATTGAGCCGATGAAGACAATCAGTTTTCTTTTAAATGTGTTAATAGGTCAAACACACATTCTTTTGCAAAATTACAAAAAGCCGTTTGACAAGGCCTCACAAAACGCATGTTCTTCACACTACACAAACAATAATTGCACCTTCTCCCACTGCTCTTCAATTATATTCCCAGGAGCGATTAAGGGGGATTTATGAGACTCCACATGACTTTTAACATTTTACTCTAGTGGTGTTTGGACGCCGTGATTGCTCCCTGTCGTCCCGGGCTCAACGTCTCCAGCATCTGATGGAGTCTGAAGGCCCGTGTGTTTTTCGACTGCACATCTGCACGCATGTCTGTGCATGACATGATTACAGGCCGTCGGAAACCCACCCTTACGAGGAGCTTTCTTCTGGTAGGCCACATGAAACGCCACTTTGGCTAAGTAATCATCCCTCCACGGAGAAGGAAAACCTGCTGCTACCGCTGCTCTGTCTTCCATTAAAAGTGTGGAGAGCGGATTCGGATCTGATCCGGTGATCATCTCAACAAAGACACCCTCTGAAAACAACTCTTTTGAGTATTTGTTTACGTATGTCTCAAAATTGTGTCTCTACTCATTAATTAAACTTATATTTTTCGGGGGTTTTTTCAAGTTGATGCTTCAATCCAAATCAAAATTGTATTTATATAATAAATATTGTTATTATTGTTATTATGATTATTATCATAGACGCGGTAATTGTATGTGTCATATATTTAATATATCGATATAGTTTATCGATTATATTTAATTCATATATTTCGTACCGGTAAATAGTTTTTGTTTTCATTTTTTTCCTTTTTAAATTGTTCATTTTATTATCAAACTTTGTATTATTGATCAAAAACTAACAACAGTATAAATAAAGAAAAAAACATCAAAATCTCATTTTATTGTAATATCCAATATTGCTTTAATTAAATGTTAAACTTTGAGAAAGTATTAGTCATTGTTACAGAAGTCATTTTTATTTCTGTCGATTTTAGTTTGATAGTGAGCCACATTCTTTTAATAAAGCGAGCATCATCAGTAACTGCTTGAATGTTTTAAAGGTTATTTAATGGTGCAGCATTGTAGAACTAAATCTAAATGTCACAAGCCACAACCAAATGTTAACAAACAGTGATCTGCGGCAAAAATCAAAGTCAAAGTCCTTTACTGATAAACACGTTTGATTTAACGAGGCAGTAATTGTCAGGGCGGGGCAAATGTTGCTGAAGCGAGTGGCAAACAGATGCTGTCGAGCATCTGGAAAACTAACAACAAACACTCCAGACACCCGATAGAGGGGAAAGATAGTGAGCATCTCAAACTAAATAGTAGAAAAATCACCCATCCATATTCCATTTCTGGGTCACAGGGAGCTTGAGCAGAAGAATGGACACACCCTAAATAGGTGGTCAACCAACCACACAACAGGACACAGACACACACATTCACAGGCGCAAACAACTGTCTTTTCATCTACCAAATCCAGTACTTTCAGGTTCGCTTTTCAAAAGCAAACAGTGTTTCTGGTGGCATAAAAGCTAAATGCGTGCATGTAATATTTTTAAATCTCTCCCGAATTATACAGGGTAATTTGGCTGGAATCTGACTCGGGAAAGTGTACCATGTCATTGACCCATCAGAATCTGGCTGTTTGAGGGACTATTTTTAGGCTTTGGAGAAAGAAAACCGTCTCCTACGGGCAAAGCGCTCAGACAAATGTCAGCGAAAAGGACGCGGAACTTGAAGCCAGCATTCACAGGACATCAGATGTTTAACCCTGTGTTGCCTCCACTAACCAAAAGCGTATTTATGAAGTTCAAAGTCATCAGCAGGGCTTAAATTCTCAAGGTTGAGGAGGTGGTTTTCATAGGTGGGGTCTCCTCTAAATATATAGCATGAAAAGGTGCGTTCAGGCCGCTGCTTAATGTGGCGCAAAAATAGTACAAACGTATTGACAGAGCAATTCCATCCCACACCCATGAAGCCAAAAAGACCTCTGGATATTTTAGAGCATCCAGATATATCTGGGCTTACCTTTGGACCTGCTAATCCAGGCAGACCAGGATGCCCATGTTCACCCTGGAGAAGAACCATGTTAGAAGTCCGATAATCATAAATGCACGAATAATAAAATAAAAGAACGTGGACACTTCTCACCTTCGGTCCAGGATTTCCTTGAGGTCCCATTTCACCTGGTTCTCCCGGTTCTCCAGAGATTCCCTGGAGGTTCATGGCAGTTGCGTAATTTGCGATGAAATGTGTGTGTAGAGTTACCTTTGTTCCTTGCAATTCAAAGTCGTTCAAATCCAACATTGAAAATCCAGTATCCTATATAATATTTAAGAAGTTCACAATGTGTTCTTCAGTGATTTAATAATTGAAACACTCACTGGTCCTGAAGGTCCTGGTGGTCCTGGTGGTCCAGTTTCACCCTAAGATATTTGTAAACAATTAAAGCATTTTTTTGTAATTGCATTTTTTTTATTGTAATTGATTGATTTATGCATTCGACCAGGGATGGAATTACGTTTACAGGCAACAAATAAAACTCAATCATAACTGTCATACATAAGTTCTTTATATCACCTGAAGTGGACGCTGTAGACGAACAACATTTAAATAATGATTTGAATGATTTATGTTTTGCACTAATTTGTGCACTAATCAGTTACGTTTAACCCAAGATTTTACTAGTCCGTGGTTTTTAGTCTTTTCCAAACCAAACTAGTTACATATGAATCTATGGATTCTCCATGTCCGATTTGTATATAAAACAAGGATCGTAAGTGCACACAAAGCATTTGATACCAGAAAACGTGTTGTTCTACTTTTGATTGGTAAGTTGTAGTGTATCTTAATTTACTTTGTCGTTTTAATTTGTGTCCTAATCTAATCAACAGCAAATCACTGAGTTCAGCTAAAAGTATAAACGCTTGTGTATATTGCATTAGTCGGAAACAGTGGGGTGCGTTTTTTTCTTTTTTGAGAGATTTTTTTAATTACAACAATAAATTAGTAGGTAAAAATATTATTCAGAATGCTGTGTCTCAAATTCACAAGTCAAGTTAAAAGGCATCAGACAGTTTGCACAATGAGGTCCAACAGTGTCCAATGACTTGGCGACATTGCTTTTTTTTTTTTTTTTTTTTTTCAGATAAATGCAATCAGCAATAATTAAAAACCGAACTTACTTTGGGTCCCTCCAACCCGCGTTCCCCCTTCAGTCCTGGTTCTCCTGCAACACCCTGTGATCGGAGTATTACAGCAAAAAGGTGACATAAAGCTCTGAAATGTTTCATTCAGACGGAAACAAAAAGCTTCTTACTTTCTGTCCATCTTGACCGGGCTCTCCAGATGCTCCCTTGTCTCCTGGCTTGCCCTGTGGAGATACAGATCACAGTTGACAGTTGTGTGTCTTCTTTCAAACGGTATATTTTCTGGCTTACAGGTTTCCCATCAGGTCCTGGAGGTCCTTCTCTGCCCTTCTCACCCCTAAACCCCTATGGTACAGCAATTGTTTAGACAGAGCAAGGTATCCTACGTTGGCTTGTGGACTACAGAGGGTCTTACCATTGGCCCGGGAAGACCCTGCAGGCCTGGTTTACCACTGGGACAATCACAACCATCTACAGCAGAAGCACGATCCAAAGAACACTGGAAATAACGCAAACTTTTCGTTAGATTAAGCCAAATATAACACAGATTGACACCAAACCAACCAGCAAACAACGCGAGAAGAGTGTAGTTGGTCGCTTACCCTGTCATCCTCCTGTAAAAGAAACACAAAAATAAATTATAGAGCGAAGGAAACCAGCGGCTGCAGAAAACACGTAACATGATTCGCTCAAGATGTTCCTGGATAATCCCGACATCAAATCAACTTTCATGTGGCAGAGGTCAACTGTCCGAAATTTAGGAATAGAGATTAACATGTTTGCCAACAGATCTTGTGTATGTACTTTTTTCAACTTAATGAACGTTTCCAGTGACACAGCAATACTAGGACCGATACCTCATAGGCCCTTAGTCTTTCTTAAAAACACTGTCTTTCTTCACTTTTTTGCCCAGTACATAAACATTGATTATAAAGTTGTCAAAAAAAGTTATATTGAGGAAGGCTGTACCACACAAGTGTGTGTGTGTGTGTGTGTGTGTGTGTGTGTGTGTGTGTGTGTGTGTGTGTGTGTGTGTGTGTGTGTATGTTTGTGTGTCAAAAAACACACAAATCCAGTTGAAAGGCATAAACTAAAGTTTTTTTCAGATATATAAGACGTTTGTTAAACTAAGGAAGCCCTTTGAGCTTCGCAATCAGCAATAATTACAAACTCTTCTCCCCACTACACACGGACAAGGCAATATCACCATCTGCAGGATGCTGAAGGTACTGGATGCTTTTTTTATGAGCGTGAACATAAATTAGCAGTTGCACTTGAGTTTGACTTGGACTGACTTCTTTTTTATCGATTCTATTCTGCCATCTTGAAACATTGAAGTGTTACATTTCTTTTCTATATTAGGAAATAAAATAAATTAAATACAAGTTTATGGTCTTTTACATTTCCTGGTGTTTTTTGACCCAATAATCAGTACTAGTAAAATACATACGGTCTTTTAAAATTGACTTCTACTCAAGTCATCTTAGAAATGGTGACTTGTGACTTGTTATGGAGTGACTTTGACAGTAATGTATCTGTACTTCTACTCTGTACTTTTAAGTATGGTTTTCAGGTACTCTTTACACCTCTGGTCTCTTTGTGTGTGTGTGTGTGTGTGTGTGTGTGTGTGTGTGTGTGTGTGTGTGTGTGTTTGTGTGGGAGTGTGTGTGTGGTATACAGACATTTGGGTCAAAGTGGAACCCCAGACGCAAGGTTTTTGAACTTGAACTTGTTTTTGAGCTTGAACTTGAACTCGAACTGGAATTAACCAGAATGTGTACATTATATGGACTGGAAACTCCTGTGTAGAAGCTGTCAGTTTTGCTGTCAGAGAGTGGGTTTGTAGGTTACACTGAGGGATTATTAGCATGAAAGAGTTTGGACTGGGATTACAGGAAACCAATGTTATTTTAGCAGGAGCGGGCGGCGAGCTAAAATGGTCTCACCACAGAGTAAATCTCACACGCCGTCTCGCGCTCACTCTGCAGTGGGTCACAGTACAGACGGAACTTCTGCAGCACAATCTGAAACAGAATTCCCAGAAGCTCCGGAACACACTCAAGACACAACAGGAGCAGCGGGTCACACTCACTGGGGCGGTGCTGTCGAGATTGACTTTCTTGGCCACTTGAGTCTGTCCGTTGATGTAGATAGGAACAACGGGATCTAGGAGCTGCTCCTCCACATACGCACCATCTACGAAACAAGTGATGCGCTTGGGTTTCACCAGGAACTTCAGCTGATGCCAATCTGTGTCAAAGAGCCTCTACGGAGACGATTTTTATGGTCAAGCCAATGTCGATCTCATCATTTGTTAGAGAAAAACACATCAAAATCACACTGCAAAAATTCCATGTGAAACAACGAGAAAATAATAAACAAAATGAGTAAAATATGTAATCAAGTACAATTATCTGAGAAAATTTGGGGTGAGAACATTTTACTTGGTAAGACAGCTTGAAACAAGACAAAAACATCTTGTTACACTGTAGATTTGTTTCTGCATTTCAGCTCTTGTTCTCATTGACTTTTGTTTAAAAAAGTAGCTAGTTTCTTAAAATTGAGAAACATTGTGTTCTTAAAATAAGAAAATGTCACTTTACACTTCTTGTTTCAGGAAGTTCTGTGTAAAAACGTAATGTCTACTTTGAAAAATGTCTCGATTTAGTGTAAAATATCATCGGAATTAAGCAAGAAAATTCCTTTTTTCTTGAAATAAAGTAATTTCTCAACTCTTAATCATAAAATTGTTCATTTATCTTGGAAGGAAAAAATAACAAGATTCATTGTCTAATTTCATGATTCTTTAGCTTATTTTTTTTTTCTTTTTCTTTTTTTGCAGTGCACTGGGACAATCAAGTGACATTTCACAGACCTTTATTCCTCTGTCGTTAAAAATGACCGTCTGTTCCGTTTTCAACGTGCTGGTGGAAGTGAAAGTGACCGACTTGTCTGCTCCGTTCACAGTCACGGCGACCTGCTTGACCTTGTCCTGAGACACAACCCGCAAGAGGTCAAACTTCATTTGGTGAGCTGGGTTCTTCAGGCGTAGTGTGGCCACGAGAACATAGGCTGGAGGAAGACCTTCAGGAAAGATCTCTCTGCAAAAAACATCACACATGGACAATTACGCTCACTCATCGATGACGAGAAACATGCACCAGCCTTAGTGCTGCATTGTTTTCAATTGATGGATGCATAGATGAATGGACGGATAGATGGATGGATGGATGGAAGGATAGATGGATGAATGGTTGAATGGATGAATGAATAAATGGATGGCTGAATGGATGGATGGATGAATGGGTGAAGAGTTATACAGAGAGAGACAAATAATGAATAAATAAAAGCAAGAAAGAAAGAGAGAAAGAAAGAAAGAAAGAAAGAAAGAGAATGAATGAAAGGGAGAAAGAATGGGAGAATGAATGATTGAATGAAAATAGAAAGAGAGAATAAACTAATTAATGACTGAAAAAGAGAAAGAAAGAAATGAAAAAGAAAGAAAGGAAAGATGAATGGATGGATGGGTGGATGAATGAATAGGTGAAAAGATAGACAGAGACAGATAAGTAGGAAGATTGAATTGGTGAAAGAAAGAAAGAAAGAAAGAAAGACCAAGAAAGAAAGAAAGAAAAGAAAGAGAAAATGAAAGAATGAGAGAAAAAAGAAAGAAAGAATTAATGAATGAAAGAAAGAAAGAAAAAAGAATTAATGAATGAATTAATGAATGAATAAATAAAATAAGAAAGAAAGAAAGAAAGAAAGAAAGAAAGAAAGAAAGAAAGAAAGAAAGAAAGAAAAAAAGAAAGAAAGAAAGAAAGAAAGTATGATGGATAGATGGACGGATGGATGGATGGATGGATGGATTAAAAAAAACATATCAATGGGACAGTCAATCAAGTGTGTACAATCAAACGTAATCAAGTGGACTTATAATCACGTTTGAATTCAGACAAATGTTGCACAGATGCACAGGCAGAGCAAGAGTCACCTGGTGTTCTGCGTGAGGTCAGTACTGGCGCTCAGAAGCCACGCCCGCTCTGACATCAGAGACCCTCGCACTGTCTGTCCCGCCGACTCGATCCTCATCAGACTCATCAGATCAAAACCTTTCTGATGGTTCACTGTGTCAGAGATCCGCATCGGACACACCGATTCTGTGCGAAACATGCAAACACACAGATGCATCTCATTTGTCAATTCTCACTTTTATTTTTGAGTTTTTCTCTAATAGAAAAAATATGCTATTTGTAGCAACATCGAGGATGTAATCTGCACTTTATGGCCAGAAAGAATGACCGTATTGTGCGGTAATTCAATATAAGTTGTGTCTAAGATGAATATACCCAAGTTATTCACAGATATTGCTAGAAAATCGCTTTAAATCTACTAAAACACTTAGTAGAATCTCTTTAAAAAAACTTTTAACAATTGTAAACTTTAATGTGCCAATTATAAACTATATTGTTATTGGTAGCTTGGATGGGCCACAGTCTTAAACATCGCCTTCTACTGGATGTAAATTAAAATACAAGCAAAAGGTACATTTTGCCATTTTAGGATGTTAATTTCTACTTCTGTAGTTATTTTGGTGAAAGTAACTTAAAAGTAAAACAAATGTAACACATTACAATTCCGAGACAGTAATATTGTTGTGTAACGGATTACTTTTTACAAACAGTAACTAGTAATGAATTACAATTTCCAAGTAACTTGCACAACACTGTTCACACTGCAAAAAATGAATTATGGTCAAGATAAAAGGTCTAGAAATTACACAATAAATCTTGTTATTTTTAACTAAGATTTTAAAAAGATAAAATAACTAGCTTAGAATTAAAAGTAAAAGAGTAAAAGGTTAATTTGCTTGTTTCAATAAAATTGGTCCTGTTTCAAGTTGTCATACCAAGTAAAATTTTCTCACCCCATTGGCAGATAATTTTACCCGATTGTCTTTTTGACAAATTTTGTTTTTTATTTTCAAATGGTTTGCAGTGCAGAACACATCGGCACTCACCCTCGCACAGCTTCTGCTCCATCGGGTCCCATATACTGGCGATGGAGTTGTAGTCCTCCACGTGGAGAACGTAAGTAGACGGTGGCTTGTTGGCCATGGAGACCAGCTCTGCGTTGGTGATCTCGCTTCCCACTCCCACCGCGAACAACACAATGTTCTGCGCTCTGGCCTCCATGGCGGCGTCCACCACATCATCCTGAGAGCGTCCATCGGTGAGGACCACGGCGATGCGGTTCCTGGACCCGGTTGAGGTGCGGTTGGGGGTCCCAAAGACGTGATCGGTGGCGAACTTGATGGCTCGGCCTGTCCGTGTGCTGCCCCCCAGGTACGGGATGGAGGCGATGGCCTGTATGAGCTCCTGGTTGTTCTGGTGGCGTCCCAGTGGGATCTCCAGCCGAGGAGTGTCGCTGTACTGGACCAGCGCCACCTGAGTGTGACTGGTGCTCACGTCGAAGCCGCTGGTGATGTTGATGAGCCAGCGCTTGGCCGTTTCAAAGTTCGAGACCCCCAAACTCGACGAGCCGTCGATGATGAAGGCAAGGTCGTTTGGAGTTGTGCTGCAACCTATTAACGAGTAGAATATGATGGTTGAGAATCAGAGGTGTAAGGTACTTGAGTAAATGTACTTTGTTTCTTTTGTTTTCGGCTAAATATAACCTCATCAATAGAGTTTTTTCACATTTATTTGTTTTATTTCAGCCTAAATTCAGTATGAGTAAAATACCTAAGCTCTTTTAAAAATCTATACTTTGCTACTTTGACTCAAGTCTTTTATAGTGGTGACTTTCTACTTGTAATGGAGTAACTTATACAGTACGTATCTGTACTTTTGCTTAAGTATGGTTGTCTGTTACTCATTACGGAAGAATATCCATAATGTTCGCGGGTCAATTTGACCCGGGGACTTTTATTATGCATATAAGTGTCAGAAAGCTAAAAAGACCCTTAAAACCACGTAAACGTGTGTGCGTGTGTGTGTGTGTGTGTGTGTGTGTGTGTGTGTGTGTGTGTGAGAGAGAGAGAGAGAGAGAGATTGTTGCAAAGACACAATAAATGTTTGAACTCTTTGACTATTTTTATCTTCCATTTTGTCTGAAGGGTTAAATTCACATAAATTGACATTAAATTGACATCGAGCATTATCTTTGTAACAAAACCATGTAGCGGGGTTATAAATATGTGAACTGGACCATTTGTTGTTTATATGTAGGTTACACTAATTAAGGTAAGCAGGAGAAATTACTGTACATTTATGTAAAGTAAAGTACAGTGAAGTAAAGTAGAGTAAAGTTAGTGAGATTGTCAATATGGTGAACCATATCGAAATTAGTGCTCTGCTTTAAACCCATTTTTAAAATATTTTTATACTTTGAAAACGGGTCAATGTGACCAGAACATGATAGGGTTTAGAGAATGAGACAAAGAAGTTCAGGGAGAAATTGATATTTTAAATTGATTGACATTGGCAACAAATGGTAACTTTGTTAATGGTGAAATATGACGCCTATTATAATTGTCATGTGTACAAAAAGTTCTCAAAGTGTAAATTAAATGTAACTTTTAGAATTATTTGTTTATATTTTGTTACATTTTTATTGAACTGGTCCCAAATCAAGAATCTTGGGAGGAGCCTAAACTCCTAATCCATCCATTTTCTTTATTGCTTTTACTGGAGCCAATCCCAGCAACCCTGGACTGTGGCCAACCAATCACAGAGCAGGACACCCACACTCACACTCTTTCTCACACCTGAACATTTTCGGGAGTATAAGCGGGAGAGGACAAACCAGCTTGCGTCTCCTCCTGCAGGAATCCCCTGATGTACGGCAGAAACACACAGTAAATCAAGCAGCCGAGTCTCAGAGTCGTCATTGTGTGTGTGTGTGTGTGTGTGGCAGCAGGACGTCCAGACAAGCAGAAGAAAGAAACAGCTGAAGAAGAAACACAAGCAGAAGAAAGAAATGTCAAACAGTTAATAAACACACATGTGTAATACAAATCTATCTATCTATCTATCTATCTATCTATCTATCTATCTATCTATCTATCTATCTATCTATCTATCTATCTATCTATCTATCTATCTATCTATCTATCTATCTGTCTTTCTATTGTTCTATCTATATGTCTGTCTGTCTCTCTGTCTGTGTTTCTGATCTTTATTTCTGTCTGCCTGATTTTCTTTCTTTCTTCCTTCCTTTATTGCTTACTTTCTTTTTTCTGTCTATGTTTCTGTTATTTCTGTCCTTCTGTCTGTGTATGTATCAGATATTTTTTTTTTTTCATTTCTGTCTGCCTTTATTTCATTTTTTTTATTTTGTTTGTTTGTTTGTTTCTGTCTTTCTGTCTGCTTGGCTTCATTTATTTCTACCTTTCTTGTTTCCGTCTGTCTGTCTGTCTGCCTGCTTTTCTTTCTTCCTTTCTTCTTTTACTGCTTTCTTTCTTTATTTATTCCATTTATCTGTTCTTTCTGTTTGTCTGTCTGTCACTATATCAGATGTTTTGTATTTCTGTCTGCCTTTTATTTAGTCCTTTTTTTCTTGTTTTTATTTGTTTGTTTGTTTCTTCCTTTCTTCCTTCCTTCCTTCCTTCCTTTCTTTCTTTCTTTCTTTCTGTCTGTCTGCTTACCTTTAATCCATCTATCCACCCCCCCCACACACACACACACACACAATATGTATAAAAGGCCACTGACCAGTAGCTTGAATCTTGTTTATCCAGAATGTTCCCACCGATGCCTCCTCATCCCAGTCCAGCACTGGAACCCAGTGTGCAGAAGGCAAGACACGGCAGAGGAGGCTTTTATATCTGCACCGGGAGTGACGTGCGTACAGTCTCCCGTAGATGGCATGAGCGAGAGGGAGGAGAAACACCATCTTCAAAGAAAACCAAGCCAAACGCCTCAAACGCCACGAATAGCTCGGTCCAAAGACTCTTTATTTTCTCTGCTGTAATGCATCGAGTTATTTAGAAGAGTCCGTTGACTTTACATTAACATGTCTGCATGATGCCAACGTTCCTCCATTCGCACATGGTCTGGTTTCATCATCTTAGGGCCAAGGACTTAAACACAGATGTTGGCACCTTTGCGATTGTCCCAATACTGTGAAATTGGACCACCGTCGTTCTCCATCGCTCTATTTATGAATGGAGAAAGGTTTACAAAGAACGCAAACTTACTGGACGGATTTTGACCACATGACTACCTGGCCAAGGGAAATGTACCTGTAAGGAGCTTTGCCGACCGGTCCCATTGTATATATTTATACACCACAGACTTGTACACAGATCTGCTGTTCAAACACATTCATGTACTTCGAATCCGAGGTGGGCCCTGAGAAGGCATATGGGACTGAAATAGAGGAGACATAAACAATATAAATTCTGCTTAATGGTGCATAGTGTTTCTAATATGATGTAATGACGCCAAACTGCTTTGTTGTGTTGAGGACGATGCAATGGAGACTGGTTTTAGTTTATACCCAGTTCTGAAAGAAACATGAGAATATCAGCTGACTGATTTGTAATGTTTACAACTGTTGTGGCGTGTTCAATGAGGACGGTGACGTTTATACAACGGCGCCCTCTTTTGGAAAGGGTTGGCGTTGCGCTTTTGTCCACTGATTTATTTCTTATTTTACTTATGTTTTACTTAGTTTACCTTATGTTCTTCAGGAGGAGAACTGCAAGAGATTCACTCAACTTAGCGGTGAAGCATTTTAGCCTTAGCAGCACTTATTTAGTACTAAATTAAAACGATAAAAATAAAAGCATTTTTTGTTTTATTGTTAGTTATAAAATAAATCTGTGTGCCGCTCTTTCATCAATAGCTTGCTTATAATCCTTATCTCGCTCTTCAATTAGCCCAGTTTAAATAATTTGATCAGTTTAGATGTGCTATCTTCTTTTGTTAATTTAGGTGAAGCTATTGGGAAAAACAACTGGATGGCTGCACTTGACAATTGAACAAAATACTTTTTTAATCACTCTTACTTTACTAATACTTTTCATAATTGCGCATAGCGACATTGCGTTGGTCTGGGACTGAAAATCGCTATATAAATAAACATTAACTTGAACTTGACTTATAAGTTATTATTATAATAATTATTTATATAATCGCATTTATATATCGCATAATTATTTTGCATAGTCCGGGCGTCGTAAGAAGTTGCGGTAACATTAGCGCCCCCTAGCATGAGGCAGGAGTACTGCTCGCCTCAATACTGGCGGTCACCAGGTGTTTTAGGATTGTTTGACGTAAGAAACACGTTACACGCAAACGGTTGTTTACAAAAGAAACAAACACTACATTATGCACACCACTTGCACAAAATTAGTTCAAAAGTGTTTGAACTTAGTGCTGTCATGTAATTTTTTTAAACTAATTAATCGCACTTCCCCGACCAAATTAATCACGATTAGTAGCAAATAAAGAACTGAAGCTTGTAATATTGCATTTTAAAGGGTAAAATGTAAATTAATCTAAGGGAGTGAGATTGTCAATTGTCAGACTTTTTGTTCAATTTACAATATATTTTTAATCAACACACCTAGCGTAACCATCAAGAACCTTAAAATGCAAAAAACGCAAAATGCAAAATAACTTTTTACAACAAATCACTGAAAAGAATAATCGATTTTTTTTTTTTTTTTTTCATTTTCCATAATTTTTTATTTGCTTCCGTGACCGCGCGTTACTTACTGATTTTCATTTTAGTATTGTAATACACTGTAAAAATAAATAAAAAAAGAAAAATAAAAGAATACACAGTACTCCAAACTCGAGGAGCTTTAGGACCGGGCGCGGGGGGCGAGTGGGCGGGTTCACGGGTGATTGACGGGATTTTCTGGGGGCGTGGCAAGAAGAGAGTAATCTGGCAAAGCGACCACAGCCACACCGTCACGCAAACGACGGCAAAACACTGCAAATTCCCACTCGAAACGGGAATTTCCTCGCATTTTGATGCCGAAATATTCCCGGGAAGGCGCCACCGATGGACTTGCCCCACTGATGGTCGAGTTTGAGAGCTGATAATGATGAAGATGAAGCTGCGAGCGGTGGGAGGCGAAAATCACCGATGCGACCTGAGCTCCGTTAACGGAACCGGCGCGGCTCGGCTCGACAAGGAGGCGGTGTTCGAGTGGTTCGGCTTGCAGCTGAGCCCGGCCGGGCGCGTGGAGCTGCTCTGCGGTCTGCTGCATATGTGTCAGCCGCTGGAGCTCCGCTTCCTCGCCGCGTGTCTGGAGGATCTGGCCCGGAGGGATTTCACGGTCCTTCGGGATTTTGAAATCCGGGCCAACTGCCCGTCCGACCTGGAAGGACTGGTGGACGTGAGCGACCCGGTCGTGCTGTCCAAAATGCTGGTGTATCTGTCTCTGCTGGGCTCCAAGAGCCGCGAGTGCGCCGGGATCCTGTTCCGGGCGCTGAGCCGGATGGACGCGGGGATGTGCGGCGCTCTGCCGGAGCCGGAGACGCTGGACCAGCTGCGGCTGCTCTTCACCATGGGCTCCTTACACCCGGCGTTCAGCTTCCACCAGAGGGAAGAGCTGCGAGCTCAGCTGGAGCGACTCCAGAGATGGGTGTGTGTTGTTTATTTCACATCACAATCCAATGTTTACGTGTCACGTACATATGCATACATGGTATGACACGCCGTGTAATGCTTTTAACAATCGCCCAGCTTTTTAAGGAGGAGGAGGAGGGGTGAAGTTGGGAGTAGTGCAACACTCAGGAGTAAAAAGGGAAAATAAAATGCAATACAATACAATACAATAAAACACAAGTCGATACGTAAAATGAAAATACAGTACAATAAAGATGCGTGAAAAAAAGCTGTAAGTGGAGGTAAAGTGATCAGGGTGTATTTCCTCACGTGTGTATTTTACTCTACAAATCACAGCTTTATCATACAGATTGTTCTGGGCCTCTACTTTCATAAGACTTAAACAAACTTCCTGAAGGACATGCATCGGTTGACTTCTGGATCATCTCGGTGTGATGATGCGTGTGAGTAAAATGGTTGTCATGGCTGGTGTATCACACTTTTCCGAAAGCTGCTCGTGCAGAGCTGTGTCTGCTCTGTAAGTGTGAAATCACACAACCTGTTAACCACAGCAACTCCAACTATGAGTAAAAATGGGGTTTTTGGGCATCATATTGTGTTTTTCAAACTATAAAATGCACCATATTTTGTGCAATTGGGCCAAAAGAACATTTTAATGCGATTACGTTATTTATTTCTTTATATTTTTGCCCTTGTGGTTCACTGACAAGTTTTGTAGATAACTATGCTCACATATTAATAATGGGTGATCTTTTAATAAAGTGTGCATTACTTGATTTTAAAATAGTTGAAGGAAACAAGCACAGATCTGCTATATGGTTATTTATTGAACATCAAAAACTGAAATGAAAGCAGACGTTGCCTTCAAAAAACAATCACTTTGTTCATCTCAACAAAAGTAAAAATGAACAACTTTAAGATGAAACAAAATAAATAGTTTTCCTTACTTGCATGGAAAATGAGCAGTTCTCTTCTAAATGAAACAACTCTTGTATATCCTGTGCCTTTCTTGCATCTTCTGTAACCAAATAGTTTAATGTGCAATGCATCAATGTAAACACTGTTGCATGAGGTGATTTTGTCATGTCAATATGAATTTACTCAGTTCTTACTAATAAATGTGAGCATGTTTAACCCTTTAAGGTTTCAGACAGGGCAGGACCTTTCAAGCCGCTCTGACGAGGAGCTACACATACTTTACACGTCGCGACTGTTATTCTGCAGTGTTACACGTGACTTAATATAGTTCTATGTCATCCTTCCTGATGTCAAAATGTGTCCAAACGACAGAGACCGCGTCTTGTTTTGTACGATTAGGGTCACGCAGAGGTTTTTATAAAGGGAAAGGAATTTAACTAAACGACCTGGAAATTTAAGAATGATTATAAGGTCTGAATTTCGATTTCTATTATTTTTCAATTCATCGCCTAGCTCTACCATATTAGAAAATACACCATCAATAACGATTGTCTTTGAATATTTAAATCACAAACGAAGCTCCAGATTATGAGGCGAACAAACCAAAACAATTTCCGAAAACAGCAAATTCCACATTTTTCCATTGTGACGTACAAACGAACACACAATATGCACATGTTTTTAGTTTATTTATTTTCCACAAACATTTTTTGCAATTTGCAAATATATACAGTATACGTATATCTAAAAACAAAATGTATCATCACATTATAAAACTCACAGCTGAGTGTTGAAGGAAAGGAAAGGATTTTAAGTGCGTCTTGTAGTCATATATTCAATATATCATCACTCCTAATCAGAATTGGATTTATCTGACCAAGCCGAATGGATGAGGAATGTAGATCAATTAGTTTAGTTGTCTTGTTGGGTTCTGGCTCCTGATCTGTATTTCAATTGCCGATCTCTTTTGATCCCAACGTGAATGACTTTATTGTGGTCTGCACACTTTGAAAATGAGGCCAGGGGTCTACACTCATTAGACCCCATCTCCAGGAATCCCGCTTGTTTGTTATTGTCAAGTCAAAAGTGATGGTAATGGCTTAAATGACGGTTCTTTACTTTACAGTCATTTTGCAGATGTTTTTATCCAAAGCGACTCACAGACTGAAGAGTATTAGAAGCAGCATGTAATAAAACCACTAAATGCAAATAAAAAAATGATTTAAACAAGAAATTCTCTATTCATAACAGTCCGTAAAACTTCTTGGGGTCTTTTTATTACTTGAGCGTTAGTAAGGTGCGGGCGAAAGAGCTCGGACTTTAAGACTTAAAAATAAAAAAACAACGCGGTAGAGATTCTAGCTGGAATGGATCAGTAGTTCCACCAGAGGGCAGTCAAACAGGAAAAAGCTCCCATAAGTTCGAACCTCCACATTCGAATGACTGTTAATGAAAGTTTCCTTTTGCCAAGGGCGTCGTCGAGAAAATATTGTCTCTTTTTACGAAATCATTTCACTATACGATAGGCCAAATGTTGTTCCTACAAGAATGTAAAGCAAGTCTTTTTCTTACCACTAACATGCAGGGAGATCTTTCGAGTGAAACATTCTTACATCCTTACAGATATATTACTTCCGGAACCGTTTCACTTGTGTTGTCGAAGCTGCGCTGTTTTGTTGTGAAACTGCGACACCCAATGGTGGAGAAAGGCAATGCAGGTGTAGTTTTTTGACGAGACACGGAGATATAAAGTCTTCAAGTGCATCCAAACGTTTTGTTATTTTTCAGCAACAACATTACAGAGAGAAGACGTTCTGAACATTGTCAGTGCCGTTTCATCATGTTTACGCACAAAAGTACAACCCGAGTGATACGCTAGGCTAACATCCTGAACATTCTTTTTTAATTGGATCAGATTTACGCGCAAAATGTGGCCCAATTTTACAAAACAGCTGTCGACACAAATACATTTTTTGAAAAGAGATACGACTGTTTGTAGTTTCGAAATGATTCTGGAAAACTTATTTGTTTTAAGCTGTTTTTTGACTGTTAAACTTGCATGGGGGCACCCCATGACTGTTAAACAAGACTCAGTGGGGCACTAGTGGTGAGAGTTGGAACCGTGTCCAAATATTGCAGGTTCGAATCCTGGACCAGTAGGTTACACAACTTGTCTTTGAGCAAGTCACTGATCTCGGATCTGTTCGCCAAGTTCCACTGCTTATGGCTGCCCACTGCTCCTGGCTTTTCATCACTTAATGCCCCTTTTTCTGCCTAATGATTCTTGTGTTACTTTACCTATTGCAGAACCAGTTCTCATGTCCGCACCGGGAGAACAGTGTGGACTGGACCGTCTGCAGCGAGCCTAATGGACACCTCAGCGGTCAAACCCAGAGAGAAGGTATTCAAAATCGAAAAAACACTGGAGCTGTGATGGCTCACCAATGTTATCCTCGATTGTGCAGTGGTGCACATTAAGAAGATCATCTTGAAGGACATCACCTTGGGCGGAGATGGTCGACAGTACAGTTTTGAGGTGAGTTCTTATCAAGAGCTCCGTTCATTCAGAATCAAACAAACGTGAAAACAATCAGAAACGTTGGCTTCCATTGTTGGATCCAAACCCCATTCCATCACTGTGTTTAGGTTGGCCACTTTTAGGCCTTAGAAAATGCATTTTTCAAGCTTTGCCTGCTCATTTGCATTTACCTATTCAACGAGCCGACATTCTTAGACACGAGAATGTTTGGATAGGTGTACTTTTTTTGTAAAATTGATTCTGTTACATTAAAATTAAGTTTGTTTTTGTTCTTCTATTTTCTAATCTGCACCGAATGCAGAGCAAGTGCTTTGAAGGCTCTGGCTGTCTCAGCATTTTAGATTGTTATATATGTACTGGTATATCCCATTCTATAGAATAACTTGGAAATAAAAAAGGGAAGGGGGCGTATTGGTGCGATAGCTGACTGATAAAGGGTTACGGAGAAGCCTAAGATTCTGAGATTACAACCTTCAGAAAGATATATCAACATTTTAGATTTAGTTTTCCCGATAATCCTGAAAGGTTCCGAAGAAGTGCAATGGTCGATCAACATCCGAGATTACAGTGACTACTCGCTTCGGATTCTTCTGTTTTTGTAAAAATAGTGTCTCAACGTTCTCAATTTTGTGCTTCTTGTTTTTAGACGCTTTACCAATCAAGACATTTCACTCAATGCCTTTTTTTTTTTTAACAGATCTTAGGAATCAACACACACTTGTTTAAGTCTCAAATTTATAGTATCATATTTATGCGAATACAAACACCCATATTTAGCAGCTCAAAAGCGTATAATCGCCGATTTCAAATATAATGCACGTAAATATAAACGCAAATAGACAAAGCCTCCCATGCGATTATGGGCCGTGTAGTTTCGATCGCTAGAATAGATAATTTTTTGTTATTATTTTTAGGTCGAATGACATTGAAGTGATATGAGTCACAGTTTAGGCTTGTTAAATATAGAAATTAAACGGTAATTTAAAGAGAAAATTTACGTAATTTAGTCAGAGGAAAAAAAACACCTTATATTTGATTTGTGCCTGAAAAATTCTCGTATTTGCTTATATTTGTGAAAATACGGTTATAGTAAAGTGTTTTTCACAGCCATAAACTGTCTGAAAGCCGCTGCACGAAACAAAAAAAACGTTGAGTTGAACTATGAGGGCAAGCAAGAAAAAAAGACACCAGTGGCTAGGAAAGCAATGTTATTCTCCAGAATATTCCTAGGGAGGAGACGACTTGTCTCCTACACTGCAAAAAACGAGTTCTTGACAAGCCAAAAAATCTTAAAACTGGACAATAAATCTTGCTTTTTTAAAATAGTTAAATATTAATTAGCTTGTTTTGAAAAAAAAAAAAAAAAAAAGCCATCTTACAAAGTAACATTTTTCTCACCCCATTGGCAAATAGTTTTACCTGATTTTTTTAACAAATATTACTCTTGTTTTTTCATGTGTATTTTTTGCAGTGTAGTTGACGGTTTGAAAGTTATTTCTAGGACTTCTAATGATACACTTAACACACGATCCTGTGGGAATTCACTCACGGAATCGTCATAGTTGCATCCCGGAGGTTCTCCTGCTCTTTGCGGGATAGACGAGTGAGGAAACATGCAAAGCCGGAGCTGTAAACATCCGGTTGTTGATAGTGAGTTGACAGTCTGACCAAAGAGGCTTTGGCTGGGCTGGCGATGAGAGTATGGACCAGTGCCAGATCAGGAAAAAAAACCACTTTCCTGCTTCACGCTTTGTGTGATTTCCATGGCTGGTGCTGCTCGGGGATTCTTTACTACGGGTTTAGAAGGAGACCTGGATCTGGAGGAAGAAAACCACTTTTGAGAAGATGTTCGACGTTACCAGAGAAAATTGAAATAATTCGTTAAAGAAAGCGATATATCCGTGAGTATGTTTAGCATCTGCACAGTTGTGTCTGGCCACGATTGCGTCTTTAGTTTATCTGTTGAGTATTTATTAGGACTTTTTGGACTGGAAGGAGAGTTTTTAGGCCTCGATAAAAATATTTTACGCGTTTATAGGTATGTCATTAAATCAATCTGGGCCTAAAAACAAGTTCTAAGCATTTGTAAGATGCTTTTCACTTTTTTGTCTCAAAGCGTGTCAAGAAGTAAGAAGATTGTTGCTTATAATTTATTAGTTGGTGTTAAAAATATGGCTATGATTATCACTATGACTATGACATAAAAACAATATTAATACATCAAAAAAAAAATTTATTTTTCGAGACGTTATGAAATTTTTTTTGTCATCTTTCGTTCATTTTTGAGGTGTTGGTTGGATAATAAGACTTCCAACTTCAAGGTAGCGTGATGCCTGGTCGCAGCAGATGTTCTGGATACAGAATTGATACTGGGCCAGACGCCTGGTTCCCACTTCAAAAGCCAGAACTTAAGGACCAGAAGCTAGAAATTCTGATTTGATTTGCAATTTTTACGCAAATTAAATCACAAAACACTCAGCTACTGTTCAAAACAATAGATGAAACAATCAGCAATGGTTCTTTTATAGATGCCACAATCATAACATTTTACACGTTACATTTTATCGAAATACAGTCATTTTTAATGTCAGAGACCGAAGCCGAGTGTTAATTGACTGAAAACGATTATTAAAGCAAACATTTTGAAAATTAAAGGGACTATCATGTTTTTTTTATGAGGTAAAGTTTGAAAAATAATAGATGAGAATTAATTTAGTCAGCGTATGTATGTCAAATCAGTATTTATCCTGATTCCTTATAATAAAAACCATAGGATTCATGGATTATGCCAGGGGTGGCCAACCCGTGGCTCTTGAGCCTCATGCGGCTCTTTAACTAGTTTCATGCGGCTCTTATGGAGCTTTCACCTGACGTGAGTCCAATATAACACAATGTTAACTGTTGAAAAATAACTAATATTATCATGTTGGTGTGGTTATTGTCATTAAATCTGGCTGAGCAGAGGTCTGTGTGTGTGTGTGTGTGTGTGTGTGTGTGTGTGTGCATACAAGATTAAGGAATTGGATGATGTTTATGTGTGCCCATGTGTATGATGTGGCTCTTTGTGGCTCTAACACGGAAAAAAAGTGGCTCTTAGTGTCTGTCTGACTGGTTGGCCACCCCTGGATTATGCCATACTTGCCAAAATGTTCACAATAAATATTATACAATAATATTGCAAATATTTTGCAGGGTAAAATGGCAATATTAAGTTGAAAATATTGAACATATGAAAAATATTTTACTGCTAAAAATGGAACTTCCAAATTTCAAAATCCCATCAGAATGCAATAGTTTTTTTTTTTTCTGGTATGTGTATGTACAACTATGAAATTGTAATTGTGCGAATGTAGTTTTTGAACCAATCAAAATTCGCAAAATATAACGATGAATGAAATTCCATTTAATAAAAAATCTGAAAATGTAGCAATTTTTTTAAATAACACAAAACTGCAGTTTTTTGTTACTATTTCATTTATTTTTTTTTTTCACCTATAATAACTTAATTAATTGCACAATTAAGATGTCAAACAATCAGGATCACTCACAGATTATAAACAATCTGAGCAGAAAACGGCAAAAATGTAGCTTGCACAGGTAGCAATAAAAAAAAAAACTAAACTACTATAACCACGTATATCATTCAAATGGTATATAAAATTGCCAAATTATTATTCCTGGTTAAAAATGCCATCTCGTTGTTAATGTACAATTTTTGGCTAAATCCAAGAATCTCACTATGTATTGACAATAGTCCATAAAGCCACAACCTAAATGACTTACTTTAAAACTACTCTCACCGTCACCTCAAAAAAAATAAAATGGCAAAAGAAGTGTACGTAATTAACACCGGTGCGGTGTCACAGGCAGACGTATCCCCCCGTATCCCCCCGTATCCCCCATCTTTCCCAGGCTCACCACTCAAACATCAGTATTCAGCTGAGGGCGGCCGCGCCGGGTGCCAGCTCTTGTTAGACTGAAATATTTACTGTGTGTGATGGGCTGCCCGGGTGTTGAAAGAACAGTTTCGTGGTACAAATTAACACTTGGACAGCTTTTTTTTGCCAATTCTGATATGACGTGTTGCTGCCGACTCAAATTGAGGGTTTGTTTGCCAGAAATATAGAGAAATTCAATTTGCTAGGAGTTGTATTCTTCGTGGGTGGCGTGTGTGTAGTCTTCGTGGGCAAGAGGAGGACCTGTTTGAGACCTTTCTGTGTGGCGTTTGTGCTTGCATTGGTTTCCTCAAGGTCTGTGATTTTCATCCACAGTCCAAAAACATAAAAAAAATGGAAAATTGTTAGCGGGTGTGAACGTGTGTGTTCCGCTCTATGATTGGTCGGCCACAATCTAGGGCAGGGGTTCTTAACCTTTTTGACCTCAGGGCCCACATTTTCTCAGATCAAAGTGGCGCGCGGCCCATTAAACAAATTTTATCTCAGCAAATCCAAACGAACAAAAAAAATGTAGGTTGTATCTAATAACTACAGGAAGTATAATTAGCACAGAGTTTACCAAGCTAAAACTTTGCTAAATAAATAACACGATGCACCATGACTACCTGGAAAGCATGTATTTTGTACATATGTAATAGAGCTGCAATTCTGGTTAAATCAGAATCACATTTTTTTTGCTTAGAATAAAGATCATGATTCTGTGAAGCATTTCATTGAAACGTATGTTTGACATTTTTGCCATTAAAATAAATGTACGTATAGAGGTTGTAACTTTAATCTTCATTTGTTTCTATCAAGAACGTTTCTATCTTCAGCCAAAAGTTTGCAGCTACTGACTTACTCTGCTCCTGCTTATTTAAGCGTGTTAATGTTAACACCTCAGTGTCACCTAGTGGTGAGGAGCTGCATTGTGGTTCTGTGAACCTTGAATTGAATTGAATTGAAAAATCCTTTATTAGTCCCACAGCGGGGAAATTTCACGTCACAACAGCAAAAACAAATCCAAGCAAATAAATAAACAAACATCACCATAACGCACTGCACACATCATAATAGACAAACAAACAAACACAGACCATAAATGAACCTGCCCGTCATAAGCATAGTTCCAGTCACCAGTTTAAATTTAAGTTCAAATTGTAGAGTCTAATCGCAGCAGGTAGGAAAAACGAACATTTTTCTTGCTCTGGTCCCAAAAATGAGTAAAAAGCCGCTCTGAAAATTAATGAATGTATAATTTTTTCGTCCCAGGTCTTTGGTTGGCGTCTAAAACGCTTAAGCGCTGGATTAAAATAGTGTAATGACCCAGTTTGCGAGACTTTCTGGGCTCGTGCTCCGGTGTTGATGTCAGAGCTGTTGAGATATTTCAGAAATGCAGAGATTGTAAAGGATGTTTTTTTTTTCGACCATTTCATACAACGCGATATTCTGATAACAGTTGAAGAGATAAAACGACTTGTTTAGGCGAAGTGCACATTTACGACTAACCGAATCGCACAAAAATGTTGTTGTGCAGGTGATGTGGTCCGACTCTTCCTCCACCACCATCACGAAAAGTCATCGCGAGCTGGAGGATTTCTTGCTGAAGGTGAAGTCTCACTCGTGTTTGTCTGTGGCACACGCTAGCGTGCCAACCAGTCGGGCATCGTGCCAACCTGTGTGCGCCAGCGAGGGACATTATCCATCTGCTTCCATTTCTGTCTCCTTCTGGAGACGGAGATATTTTGAAAAGCACATAAAACATGTTAATGCTCCATTTATTCTAATGTGTTTGGTTTATTCTGCCGTTGTCAAAAAAGGCAAATTTCTTAAAAATGTGTTACTTTTCTTAAAAATTCGGGCCTGTTTTGCAGGTTCCGAAAGAGCAGAGCCCTGATGGCTTTGAGAAGGCCATCGTAAGGCTGCTCAGTCGAGACCAGTGCGAGTCCAGAGATCTGGAGACAAACCTCAGGTGAGTCTGATCATCAGCGTGTTATTACACCATTTAATACACCATGAGTAACATTGGATTTTTCTTTAGAGAAGAAATATGTCTGTTGAAATTGTTGAGTTGAGTGTGGTTTAGCGGCAAGATCTCATACATTTAAAACATCAGTTTAAAATTTGGATTGAAAACATTTTAGAATTTTGCAAAATGTGTTTTAAAATTAAATGTTATTTCTTTAATGGAATGTTAGTGTAAATTGATGTATGTCATGATCTGTATCAAGCTTAAAGGAATAAGTTTGATCTGTCTGGAACTTTGTTTCTGTTTTGTTTCTGTTCAGAAATGTTTTTTTTTTGTTTCTGGTTTGATTTGTTTATGTTAAGAAATGTTAGTTGTTTTCGTTTCTGTTTTACTTTGTTTCTGTTTTGATTTGTTGGTTTAGAAATGTTAGTTTTTTGTTTCTTTTTAGATTGTTTAGAAATGTTAGTTGTTTTTGTTATACTTTGTTTCTGTTTTGATTTGTTTCTTTTTAGAAATGTTGGGTTTTTGGATTTTGTTTAGTTTCTACCTAGGAGATTTGTTTTGTTCCCGTTTAGAACGTCATTTCTGTTTTGTCTCGTTGTTTTTTTTTTTTTTAGATCTCTGCTTCTAGTTATTTTCTTTCTGTGTAAAATTTTGTTTTGTTCTTGTCTAGAAATTTGTTTTCTAGTTCCCTATCGAGCTGTTCACTACTGACACCACAGATGGGGAACAACGTTTCCTGACAATACAAGTGAAGCAATAGAATGACGCAGTAATAACTGCAGCCAATGGCGACAGAGCGCCGCCCCTTGGGCGTGGCCAAGCTCGCCCAAGCAACCGCTCAAGCCGCCATTTCCTCAGTACAATTTTCTTCACGAAGAGTGAGCATAGCGAGACGCTTGTCTCTAGCTTAGCTTAGCGGTTAGCTTGTTAGCTTAGCTATGGATGATGCTAGAGGCCCCGGGCTTGAGTCGTTCCTCTCCCGTGGAGCGACGGCTCGGCCCGGGAATAGAAGTTGTACGCGATGCGGGGGTCCCGTCGAGGCCGACGATACCCACGCCGAATGCATCGCGTGTTTGGGGCTTGCCCACGCGACACGCGCTCTCGACAGATCCGCCGAGTGTCGAGACTGTAGAGAGCTGTCGGTGGGCACCCTGTGGCGCCGGATCGAGATCGTCAGGCAGGCGGATGGCCGCCCTTCCTCACCTCCTCTTCCCTGCGTGCAAGCCAAGGAGCCGCGACTTCTCTCCTGGGGCTCACAGATGGACCTAGCGGGCCTGTCGCGGCACGATGCGGTGAGTGGAGGGCATTTTCCGGCTGAGGGTGACCACGCGGTCCGGCGCCTGGCGACGACGACGACGGGGACGGCGGCGGCGACGACGATGACGCGCTTTCGACCACGGCGTCTCAGTCGGGGTTCCGAGAGCACGCGGCGCCGGGCGTCGACCGCGTGCTCTCCGACGACGACCTCGCGGACTGCCTAGCCGAGGCCGTGTCTCTCATGGGCCTCGAGTGGCAGGCCCCCGCGGCTCCGGTGGAATCCTGGCTGGATGGATCCAAGACCAGGTTGGGCGCCCAAGCCACGCGTCTCAGGGCGGCCCCTTTCTTCCCGGAGATCCACAGAGAGCTAACACGCTCTTGGGGAGCCCCCTTCTCGGCCCGCGCGCGCCCAGCGGGCTCCCCTATGATAACTTCTGTGGACAAAGCTGAGGAATCTGCTTATACCAGGATCCCGCGGATTGATCCTGGCATGGCCTCCCAGCTTTGCCCCAACTCGCATTGGGGCAATACCCTCCTGCCGTCTAAGCCTTGCCGCGTGACCGCGGCGGTCGCGGACAAGGCTTTCGCCGCGGGAGGCCACGCGGCCGCCGCGCTCCACTCGCAGGGGGCCCTGCTCGTGTTGGCGGCTAGCCTCACTCGTCGGATCCAGTCGGGCGACGACGACCCTCAACTGCTGCCCCGCCTTCTGCGTGTCTTGGACCACACGCTGGAGGCCACCGGAAGACCTGCCAGGGACTGGGCCGCACCATGGGCGGACTGGTGGTGCTGCATCGCCACCTGTGGCTCAACCTTGCCGAGGTACGCGAGGAACACAGGAAGAGGCTCCTCGACGCACCCATCGAACAGGCCAGTTTGTTCGGCTCGGCGCCAGAGTCCTTGGTGGAAGGGGTCGACGAGGCGCAGAAGAAGGCCAAGGCGTTCGGCGGGGCAACCGCAGCCCCGCCCCGCTGAGAAAGGACGTCCCGCGTCGTCCACACGCCGCGCCGTGCCATGGTCCAGGGACCGCCTTCGACCAGGCCAGCGCAGGAGCCGTCTGTTCGTCGGCCACAGGGCGCACGGCAGCAGAGGGCGCGAGGCGCCGCATCCCAGCAGCGGAGAGACCGCCCCTACACCAGTGCCGGTCAGCAACAGCAGCAGCAGCAGCAGGGCTCCTGACGTGCGGCCGGGCGCGAAGAGGTCCGCGCCTCTCGCCGCGCCGTTCCCGGCCAAGAGGTGTATGGTTCGTGCCGCCGGTCGGGACCGGTTGGTCCCGCCGGCTGTGTTGAATGTGGCAGTCGCTTGTCCGCGTGTCTCGGGGCATTGCGAGCCGTTATTAAAGAGTGTGTCAGCAAATGTGAGTGTCGTTCCTTCCTCGGTGGGGGTAGTTTCCCGACGGCCTCTCGGTCAGGCCCAGGGCGAGTGCAGCACAATGAGCGCGATTATCGCGACACGCTGCGACACACACACACAACTCTTTTCCCCGCCCCGAGCCTCGGTCGGCTCGCAGGTAAGACTCTGCCCAGCGGACTGCGTGCAGCAGTGGAGGGCCCTCCCCCACGTCTCCAGGTGGGTACTGGGCATCGTGGAGCGGGGCTATACACTCCAGTTCGAGCGCAGACCCCCCAGGTTCAGCGGGGTGCTCGAGACGGAGGTCAGCCAAGTGCTGGCCCCCCTGATGTGGGAGGAGATTGCTTCCCTCCTGCGCAAGGGGGCGGTCGAGCCCGTTCGGGACGAGGCAAGGAGTGCGGTCTGTACAGCCGCTACTTCCTGGTCCCGAAGAAAGGGGGCACTATGAGGCCTATTTTGGATCTGCGGCCGCTCAACAAGGCGCTGGTCACGCGCCCGTTCCGGATGCTGACCCTCAAGCAGATCCTCGCTATGGTCCGGGCCGGGGACTATTTTGTCACCGTCGACCTGCGAGAGCCTATTTTCACATCCAGATTGTCCAGAGGCATCGGAAGTTCCTCCGATTCTCCTTCCAGGGCAAGGCGTTTCAATTCAGGGTCTTGCCCTTCGGTCTCTCGCTCGCGCCGAGAACCTTCTCACTGTGCGTGGAGGAGGCCTTGAGGCCGTTGAGAGAGCAGGGGATGAGGATCTTCTGCTACTTGGACGATTGGTTGATCATGGCTCAATCGCCCGAGTGCCTGAGGCGGCAGACGTGTCAGCTCCTGTCTCACTTAGAGCAACTGGGTCTGAACGTCAATCTCGAAAAGAGCAGGCTGACCCCTACTCAGGCCACGTGTTTCCTGGGGGTCGAGCTGGACTCTCGGTCCATGAGGGCTTGCCTCTCTGCCCCCAGGGTGGACGCAATCCGACTCGCGCTATCGGATTTCAGACTGGGGCGCTCCGTGTCGGTGAGGCAATGCCAGAGGCTTCTGGGCCTCATGGCTTCGGCGACGTCGGTCTGTGTGCTGGGTCTGCTACACATGCGTCCGTTGCAGTGGTGGCTGCGCGACAACGTCACGACCTCGGCTTGGGACGGGGGCCGGGCGAGGTTCCGCGTGTCACCGGGCTGTGTCAGGACGCTCGCTCCGTGGAACGATGGTCGCATGTTCGCGAGGGGGTGCCCTTGTAGGGTTGTTGTCTCCACCGACGCATCTCTTTCGGGATGGGGCGGAGTGTGCCACGGGACCCCGGCTTGGGGTCGGTGGCCGGAACGCCTGGCGGGTCGGCACATCAATCAGCTGGAGCTGAGGGCGGTGTCCCTGGCACTGAGGGCATTCTTGCCGCAGGTGAGCGGGAGGCACGTCCTTGTCAGGTCGGACAACACGGCGGTGGTGTCTTACCTGAATCGCCAGGGTGGTGTGAGGTCGAGGGCCCTGCACCGTGGCGCCAGGGAGCTTCTGCTATGGGCAGACGAGGAGCTTCTGTCGTTGAAGGCCATCCACGTCCCGGGGAAGGGGAACGTGGGGCCGGATCTCCTGTCGAGGGGCGGTATTGTCCATGGGGAGTGGAGGTTACACCCCCAGACGGTTCGTCTCATTTGGGAGCGCTTCGGAGAGGCTCGGGTCGATCTGTTCGCTTCGAGGGAGAACGCTCATTGCGCGCTGTTTTTCTCACTGACGGAGGCTCCTCTGGAGGGGGATGCACTCTCGTCGGTCTGGCCCAGCGGTCTGAAGTTCGCTTTTCCGCCGGTGAAGGTCATTCCGGTGTTGTTGGAGCGGATTCGGCTGCAGGAGGACGCTGTCCTATTGGTGGCGCCCTACTGGACGAAACAAGCCTGGTTTCCAGAGCTGGTAGGGATGTCGTGCGGCCCCCCGTGGGAGATCCCGCTCAGGGGGGATCTTCTTACGCAGGCGGGGGGTTCGATTTGGCACCCGCAGCCCGAGCTGTGGAAGCTCCATGTGTGGAAGGTGGTCCCCTCCTAGCGCGGTCCTTGGAGCGCCGGGCGCTCGAGACTGTGGAGGAGGCGAGGGCCTCTTCTACGCGCAGGCTGTACGCGTGTAAGTGGCGCGTGTTCGTGAGATGGTGCGAGACGGCGGGTCTGGACCCGCGGGCTTGCGGGGTCCACGCTGTCTTGTCGTTCTTGCAGCACCGGCTTGAGAGTGGGGGTTCCCCTTCTACGCTGAAGGTGTACGTCGCGGCCGTGTCAGCGCATAGGGGCGACTTTGAGGGTCGCCCGTTGGGCAGGCATAGGTTGGTGGCCGGGTTCCTTAGAGGGGCGAGGCGTCTGAGGCCGGCTCGTTCTCGGTTGGCCCCCTTGTGGAGCCTGACCTTGGTTCTGGAGGCGTTGTCGGGGGCGCCTTTTGAACCGTTGGCGGACTGTAGTCTGGCGTTGTTGTCGGCCAAGACTGCTTTCCTGCTGGCGTTGGCTTGCGGGAAGCGGGTTGGTGACTTGCACGCTTTCTCTGTTGATCCTTCGTGCCTGTCGTTCGGTGAGAACGATTGCGTGGTGAGACTGGTTCCTAGACAGGGCTATGTCCCCAAGGTTTTGTCTACGCCGTTTTTGGACCAGGTGGTTACTGTCCGTGCATTCGGTGCGGGGAGTTCGCTTTTGTGTCCAGTGCGGGCGTTGAGGGTGTACGTCAACAGAACGGCGGGTTTTCGTCAATCCGACCAGTTGTTCGTGTGTCACTCAGGTGCGAATAAAGGGAGACCGTTGTCTAAGCAGCGGTTGTCGCATTGGATTGTCGACGCTATAAAGCGGTCGTATGTGTTGCGGGGTCAACATTGTCCGGATGACGTTCGGGCTCATTCCACAAGAGCGCTGGCGGCGTCTTGGGGATGGGTGCGGGGCATGTCACTGCAGGACATCTGCAGGGCCACTGGTTGGGCGTCTGAGGACACCTTCGCTAGGTTTTATAACCTTGATGTCGTTTCGTTTGCGCCGCATGTGTTGCTGCAGAATCAGGACGATAGCCTCGTTCCGGCGGAGCCGGGGCCGTAGAGGCAGGATGCTTTGGATGGACGTGGTGCGGGTTTTGGCCATGGACTTGGGTCATGGTGCTGGCTCGGTGCCCGGCCCCCTTGCGGCGGGGATTGTATTCGTCCCCATCTGTGGTGTCAGTAGTGAACAGCTCGATAGGGAACTATATAGTTACGTATGTAACTCCGGTTCCCTGAGAGATGGGAACGGATGACACCACATAGGTTGCCGCAAGGGGGGCGATAGGAGTAGGGGTGGTTGGGGAGGCTCTCCTGTCGTTCATTCATTGTACTGAGGAAATGGCGGCTTGAGCGGTTGCTTGGGCGAGCTTGGCCACGCCCAAGGGGCGGCGCTCTGTCGCCATTGGCTGCAGTTATTACTGCGTCATTCTATTGCTTCACTTGTTTTGTCAGGAAACGTTGTTCCCCATCTGTGGTGTCATCCGTTCCCATCTCTCAGGGAACCGGAGTTACATACGTAACTATATAGTTTGTTTGTTTTTGTGTGTCTTTAAATTACACATTTCTTGCTTTATAAAACCATATACTTATAGAAGTTCAAACTTGAAAATGAATGGTAAAATATTTAATATAATAATAATTTTCAAATAAAGAACATACCACTTTACATCTGAATATGTGTGTACATCTGAATATGTTTTCATCTGAATATGTGTGTAAAAGGAGGAAATTGAGGGAATCTAACTGTGTCAAACTCTCAGCGCTGTCACCACATTCATCATTATCTCTTCTCTGATTCCACCGCAGGGAAAAGTTCCTGTCCTTATCGCAGGAAGTCCTTCACAGATGTGACATCTCCAGCTTCTTCCTTTCGGATTCGCCAGTCCTGCCGTGCCGCCGCTGTAAGGAACAAAATCTTTCAGTCACTTTGTAAATCAAGAAAATTCACATCGGCTCATGAATCACAGCCATGCAAGTCCATTTATGCAGCCGAGAAGCTGTAATGTTTTTTTTAAATTGGTCATTATAATTTAAGAGAGTTGTAACAGATGTAAAATTTTAGAATAAACACATTGATGAATTTAGGTTAAGTACTTTTCTAAAATATAAACAATTTTAATATTTCTAAAATATTAAAAAATAAAGGCGTCTGTGACTATTAAATAAGAAATATAAAGAGTGTCGCCCTAATGAGAAAAAAAGTACACTTGATGAGAGTCCTGATTAGTATTTTGTTGTTTTTTTTTGTTGTTGTTTCTTGTATGTTGTAAAGCTGATACAGTAAAAGCCAGCAAAAGCAGTGTTTCAACATATTACTTGTTTTTTTGGTTTTGGTAAATTTTGGGCAAATTGCTTGCGTGATTGAATAAGTCTACTGCTATGAAGTACCAAATCTGCCAAAATCAAATATAAAGGACAAGTGAAATAAATATACTTGTGTATAAATATATACAGAAATGCATGCGTGCAACACAAATGTCTGCATATATTTATGTTATTACAACAAATAGCAAATAAATGGCAGTTTGCAAGCCAAGCTTTTGATTTATTACCAACACCTCAGTTAGTTCATCTTCATCCGGAGTGATTTGATTGCTTTTAACTGAAGATTGAAAACACGCCCACTCATTTGCCTACGCTTTGAGAAAAAGAAAAAGGGCAACGCTCCTCGATAAAGATAAAGGGATTGAGTAAAGAGAAAAGCTAAATGGTTACATCTATTTATTTTTATATTTATTTGTTGTAATGACAAAAATATATGTATTTCTACATTTGTTTTGCATGTATGTATTTCTGTATTTATGTGTACATAAGTACATTTATTTCATTTGTCATTTATATTTGATTTTGGCGGTTTTGGTCCTCTTATACTAGTGTGTTTTGACCAAAATGAAATTAATGTTTGTGTGAATTCCAACAGCCAGGAGACGGATTCTCGGGTGCATTAGTCGCATTATAGCTCATTAGTATGTGTGTGTGTGTGTGTCGTCTCAGCAGGTGCCAGCTCGCCCATCGCTCGAATCCATCAGCCTGAGCGTGGCTTTTCTGAGGACTGCTCGGAGACGTCCAGTCTGGAGGAGGGTAAGAGGAAAGCACATGTTTGTCCTTAAATCACACGGCAGCTAAACGTCTCTCTCTTTCACAGACGGAGAGACTTACCAAGCTTCTGGACGGAGGTAAACATTTATCAAGCTCCATCGTTCATATAACGACACGTGATTTGGACATCAAGCCGACTGGCACACAAGAGCACGACCTTTTTATTGCACAAGCAGCGGGGTTTATTGTTTTTGGGGGGCGATTTGAATCGTTGTAGTGCTCTGTTTAAGATTTCCTCTTCCTCTTCTCTTTAAAGCTCCATGTATGTGATTAATATCTGCTCTGTCCAGCTGTAGCCATTAGTATTTTTCTGTCCTGCAATCCGTCTTCCTGTGTTTGTAGTCACCAGCACTCTGAAAGCCAGAGGAGAGCAAACTGTGAGCAGAACGGAGAAGGAGTTTGGAAAAAAGATGGCGAATCGGAGCAGGTGAGGCCGCGAAACACGGTGTGAAGACTGAGCGAAAGAAATATAAATGTGTTATATTTATTATGTGAGCTTTTCATACTAGTCAATATCTGTAAATATTACAATAGATTAAATATCTTTGTTTATTCTGTTCACAGTATTTACACAGCATTAAAGTCAGATTTTCACTAATGAATGAATACAATATTGTTTTTCATTTATAGAATGTGGATTTCTTTGAAAAAAACATGTTTTGTAATTGGACATAATATTGTAAAATGTTAATTACAAGTGAATGTCAAATGCAGTAATTGGATTAATCATGTTAATCAAATAAAGTATTAAAAAAACAATGAAGTTTAATTATTTAATAAAACAGAAATCAATACAAACAGTGGAACTGACACTGTGTGAACGAACCCTACAGTCTGCAAATAACAATATGTAGACGTACTTATAATTTTATTGAGAAAAAAAATCCACCCATTTCCAATATACACCACTTACTGGATCATTTTTGGTTCACAGGGAGCTTGAGTGTGAAATAAATATGATTGTGCAAATTATTGTCATGAAATTATCGCCCATCCTTGAGGTTTTGGTTTGTGTGTGGAAAAAATCTCAGCTTCGGCCTGATAATGTGTACAAGCTGATTTTTCTTTGAGTCTGCAATTGATCACCTTGTTCCACCATTTTTAATGCCGATTGGTTTTCTCACGTTTTTTTAGAGCTGCACAAACGACAGACGGATTTTCACAGCTGCCCAGAAAAGCAAAGCTCGTCCCGCTGGCAAAAGGTGCCACACAGTCACACCTCGAGATCTTGAAGGCTTTAGATCTCTGCTGAAGCCAAAAGAGAAGTTCACTTCGGCCTGACCAGGTCATCGGCTCAACGGTGACGTTTGTGCTTTCAGGGAAAGAGGTCGGCGAGCGAACGGGCCCAAAAGTTCCAATGGAATCCAAAAACCTTCCGCAGCACTGATGCTCAACCAGGCAGCTTGCAAAGGTGGGGAAACGCGGTGGAAAATTGCCAGATGTTGCAGTGGATCTACTGGCAATAAAGTGAAAATTAGCAATTTGTAGTTTTTGAAAGTTTTGAGGTTTTGAAAAGTAGCGGTACAGTGGTACATCACTTTATAAGATTCATTCGTCCAAACAGCAATTTGGTAAAATGGAACTTTTTAAAAATGGGCCGCATTTTGCATGTAAATCCAATAATCTGTCCCAATCATTTGTAAATTCAGACAAAATGTTTGTATAATGTGATAAAATATTGTAACAACTGTATTAAAAACACGTTACATCTGCCATCTTGAATATCACGATAGCTTGGATGGACCCTGACATCACTAAGACGTTAGCCGAGCGTATCACTCTGGTTGTACTTTTGTGCGTAAACATAATGAAACAGCAAATATTGTTGTTGCAAAATAACATGACGAAATCTTGCTTAATTCATCTTGCTACAGCATTTGGCCTATCGCATAATGACATTATTTTGTAAAAAGAGATGATATTTTCTCAACGATGCCCTTCGTAAAGTAACATCTTTTGTCATTCGTAAAGTGAGGTACCGCTGTATTATGTAACTACCTTACTGTATTTACACAAATGTAAGCGCACGTTTTTCTTCCCTGCATAACAATGGCAAAACAATACTTCGCCACAATCGTCTCTACACTGCGGATGGCAGTGCCAAGGCGCTCTGGATTGTCTGAGAATTCTGGGAGATAAAGTTCCAATCACTCGAATCACCTTTTTTTTCTCTAATATTCACATAAAACAATATCGAAATGATACAAGTCACAAGTTAGGTTTGTTAAAAGAAGAAAATGAAGCATTTTAAGAGAAGTATTTAGCCAGAAATTATTTTGTTTTGAAATTTTTTCTTTGAGTTTTTTTTTTTTATGCCTGAATAATTAGGGGGAGTGCTTATATTCTTGGTGTGCTCGTAAACACGATGTTTACGCAAATATTAACACACTGCAATTATAAGCAAAAACTACTGTATAACCATGTTTTTGAGCTTCTAAATTTACGGATAGTTGTTCCAACAACTTGAAACCTGAAAGCAAGAGCTGATTTATCTCAGGAATCTTTCGTTACTAGCGGCTGGTTTTCCAGAGAGTCTGTGACCAGACAAGTGAAACCCTACTATAGCGAAGGACGCTACACTGTGCCATTCTTCCACACGGTGGAGTTTCAGCACGTTGATTTAATTATTGTTAATTGACGTTAAAAGTCACATTTTCTTGGATTTATTTAGCATTTAAAGCAAAAATTAAAACATCTGATTCACCATCTTTGAGATTTGTTATAATCGTGTCAAGAAATAGTTTTAATACAAAATTTGAGCAATAGCTCACTAAACACGACGACAATACTTACCAGATGATAACCAGATTCGATCTCTTTACGTTCAGCCTCCTCTGTTTAATAAAGGTCCTCCTCTCATTAATAAAGGGATTAATAAAGGTTTGACTATTTGCTTCCAGACGTGGCGAGGGACCGCTACGTGGACACGTCTTCTGAAAGCTCCAACTCTGTGCCATCCAGTCCTGTTCACCAGAAGAGCCTGGAAGACCGAGGTGCCCAGCTTTCTCTGTTTTACATTACTAAACGATTCATCTGTTCACTCTGTTCATTGTTCATTAGTGTCTCTGTAATTACGTATATTGGTTGAGCTGATGTGTTGTGTGTTCAAGAGATGAAGACACAAGCCATTTTTTAAAACCACTTCCTTTTAATATCCCATATAATCGCATATTAATGTAGTATTTGAACTTTTATTAGTGCAGCGGTAGCTTGTCTTACAAGTTAAACTGGATATGAGCTTGTGTCTTAATTTATTCCTGTCAGATAGATTGTCCCCACTGAAGATAATTCAAATTTTATCATTAGTTGCAACTTCTGTTTAACAAAATGCACCAATAACACAGTTAACCGACAAATATATATATATACATAATTAATTAATTATGCATTGATTGGGCGGTTATGGCCAAGTGGTAGAGAATTTAATTTGTCCAAGAGGTTCGAATCCACGGCTTAAGGCTGCCCACTGCTCCGGGTTTGTGTGTGTGTTACTTTACTGTATGGTTAACTGCAGAGTTAAACGATTGTAGATGGTTAAAATAGTTACTTCATTTATAGACATGATTATATATGCAGAGTGAGGGAAAGCATTGGCCACTGGAGGGCGCCGTGACATGACTCTCAATTCTGAAGCGCACGTCTAAACAAAAAACACACCATGTACCTCGAAAAACTCCTGCGTCAAGTCACTCTTGAGTCAAGCTATAACTCTGCTACTTTTTTAAATCGAACGTCGTGGTAAAATTTATAATTTGTTGTTTCTTACAATTTATGAACTTTTAGCTGTGTCTCAGTATCAATTCACTTTAATAATGTATCAGTTTTTAACTTCATGATGAAATAAATAGAATAAGAAATATAATTGTTTTTTTTTTTTTTTTTTTTGTGGGAAGGTGGACAGACTTTCCTTATTATATAAACAATCTCTCTATCACTTTCTCTCACTTCATCATTCTTTCATTTACTTAATTAACTTTCTCACTCTATCTCACTCACTCACTTGTTCTCTATGACTAATTTCTCACTCTCTCTCACTTGACTCATCCCTCACTTACTCTTTCATTCAATCACTGTCTTATTCCATTCCTTATTCATTCCTCACTCACTCACTGACTCACTCACTCTCCCACTCACTTACTCTATTTATCCATCCATCTCCTTTCTCACTCTTTTTATGGACAGACAGAAAGACAGAATAAAAACTTCTTATGAAAACATGGAACTTATTGGCTGATGATTATGGGCGTGAACCCCGCAATTGCAGCTTCATATATTTCCAGTTTTTTCACATAACGTGACCCATGTAATGAATCGTTCATAATCCTTTCATTGCGCCCGGGTTGAACTGTTCCTTAAAATATTTATCGCATCTTCTCCAATGTGATCTCCTCAGATACAGAGAGCCAGTCTGACAACTCCGCTGAAAAGACGCCCCTTCCCAAAGGTGTTGGCGGGAAAGCCGTCGCCTTGGTGAGCCCGCTGATGGCCGACGCCCAGAAAGCTGGGGCGGCGTCCTCGGGGGTGGAGCTTGCCCTGACCGCCTGCCTCCCCTACGCCCTGCAGTACGCCACCACTCAGCGGGACCCGGGGCAGGACAAGCTGACCCCTCCCACTCAGACCCCGCCCACGCCCGAGCCGGCCACGCCCCCCGCCAACACACCGCCATCACAGCAGCCGCCACCGGGGGCGTTCAGCGTCCTCTCGGCCACGCAGCCCGTAAAAGCCAACGCCCAGAGCTCGCCCTACCCCAGCCACACCCCTGGCCCCGCCCTCACCCACGACTCCTTGTCCCAGGGCGGGATCTTGCAGCAGCAGGGCGGCGGCTGTAACGCCTGCGGGTGCCGCGGCTCCTGCTCCGCCCACCAGACGCCCGGCTACTTCCTGCAGCCCCACCCCGCCCGGCAGATGTTTGGGCCGCCGCCCTTCTTCCACCTCCAGCCGTCTCTATGCAACACTTTCGCCAGCCAGAGCAACGGGACGCCGCTGCCCTTCTACGCCCCCACGGCCCCGCCCGCCGCCGCCTTCCTGCACCACTCGGAGCACGTGCTGGGTCACCAGGCCGGCTACACTCTCCCTCAGATACACGCCCCTTTTCGCCGCTACTACCAGCCGGTGTTTTCTCCGGTGGGCCTGATGCCCGGCGTGAAGAAGCCCAACAACGTGTCGTGTTATAACTGCGGCATGAGCGGCCATTACGCCCAAGACTGCAAGCAGCCCTCTATTGACGCCGGGCTGACGGGTAACTACTCACGCACTATTCAGAAAACACTCTCTCTCTCTCTCTCACTCGACAAAGTTCTCTCTATCACTTACTCTGTCTCATTTTCCCTCTCTCTCTCTTGTTCTCTTTCGCTAATTTCTTACTCATCCACTTTCTCTTTAATTCACTCACTCGTTTACTCACTCTCTTTTAGAATGTACTCACTCTTTAACTCTCTCTCTCTCTTTCACATTCTCACCTTTTCTCACTCACTCTCGTTACTCACCTGTCCTTCCACTCTCTACTCACTTATTCTTACTGACTCTCATTTTCTCACTCTAAAAAGTTCTCTCTATCACTTACTCTGTCTCACTTTCTCACTCTTTCGTGTTCTCTTTTACTAATTTCTTACTCGTCCACTTTCTCTTTAATTCACTCACTCGTTTACTCACTCTCTTTTAGAATTCACTCACTCTTTAACTCGCTCTTTTTCACATTCTCACTCTTTCTCACTCACTCTCGTAACTCACCTGTTCTTCCACTCTCTACTCACTTATTCTTACTGACTCTCTCACTTTCTCACTCTAAAAAGTTCTCTCGATCACTTACTCTGTCTCACTTTCTCACTCTCTCTTGTTATCTTTCACTAATTTCTCACTCATCCACTTTATTTCATTCACTCACTCGTTTGCTCACTCTCTTTTAGAATGTACTCACTCTTTAACTCTCTCTTTTTTTCTTTCACATTCTCACTTTTTCTCACTCACTCTCGTTACTCACCTGTTCTTCCACTCTCTACTCACTTATTCTTACTGACTCTCTCACTTTCTCACTCTAAAAAGTTCTCTCTATCACTTACTCTGTCTCACTTTCTCACTCTCTCTCTTGTTCTCTTGCACTAATTTCTCACTCATCCACTTTCTTTCATTCACTCACTCGTTTGCTCACTCTCTTTTAGAATGTACTCACTCTTTAACTCTCTCTCTCTTTCTTTCACATTCTCACTCTTTCTCACTCACTCTCCTTACTCTCCTGTCCTTCCACTCTCTACTCACTTATTCTTACTGACTTTCTCACTCGAAAACGTTCTCTCTATCGCTTACTTTCTCACTTTCTCACTCTCTCTCTCGTGTTCTCTTTCTAGTATTTCTCACTCATCCACTTTCTCTTTCATTCGCTCACTCGTTTACTCACTCTCTTTTATAATTCACTCACTCTTTAACTCTCTCTCTCTCTTTCACATTCTCACCTTTTCTCACTCACTCTCGTTACTCACCTGTCCTTCCACTCTCTACTCACTTATTCTTACTGACTCTCTCACTTTCTCACTCTAAAAAGTTCTCTCAAATCACTTACTCTGTCTCACTTTCTCTCTTGTTCTCTTTCACTAATTTCTTACTCATCCACTTTCTCTTTAATCCACTCACTCGTTTACTCACTCTCTTTTAGAATTCACTCACTCTTTGACTCTCTCTCTGTCTCTCTTTCACATTCTCACTCTTTCTCATTCACTCTCCTTACTCACATGTCCTTCCACTCTCTACTCACTTATTCTTACTGACTCACTTTCTCACTCTAAAAAGTTCTCACAACCTGTTTCTTACTCAATCTCTTCTCTCTCTTGTTCTTGTTCTTTTACTCTCTACTCATTCACACTCACGTGCTCACTAATTTTTTCACTCAAAAGTCTTCACAAACTACTGTTCTCTCTCTCTCACACACACAAACACATTTTCTCACTTACTCCATCACTCACTCGTCTTATTCTCTCTCAGTTTCACTGTTATTCTCTATTTTTCTCTTTATTTTTCTTCTCTAATCCCCTTTACTTTCTCCCTCTTTATTACTGTTTATTTTGCTCTCTCTCTTTCTCTCTCTCTCTCTCTCCTAATGTACATAGTTTGATACTTTTTTTCCTCCCCCCTTCATACTAATATGCAGAGTTTCATAGTTTTTTTTTAAAACCACAATTTATTCATTGGTATCACAAAAATGTTCATCAGTGTTTTTAAAGCTCACACACGCATTTCCTGTGTTTCAGGAGGATTCCGGCTAAAATTTGTTTCCCCAAACTCAGAAGCCGTAGACAAAACGGACTGACGAGAGGCTGAGGCGAATCCCGCCGAATCCCGGACTCGATGGACTAAGACGAGTCGCTGAAGGTTAAATAGCTTCTTCTTCTTCTCTTAGGAAAGAAACGGTCTTAGTGTTCTACGTTAAATAGGACGGATGGCAAGTTTTTTTTTTTTTTTATTTTGTTTCAGGTTTAGAATTTGTACTTTATTATTGGCCGAAGACTTTAATACGAAGTGACACGTCGTCACGGTTTCGATCAGAGCAGTGTTTCTTTACGGTTGAATTTTTGTTGTTGTTGTTTTTAAATCGCTATATTCTAAATACTGAAAACTAACCTTTTTTTGTTTGGCGATTTTCTTGTCGCTGTCGTGGGTAAAAAAAAAAAAGGCGGATGTTCTCGGGGAACAATTGCGCTTGTCGTGTTGCTCTTGTGAATCGAAACGCCCTGTTTTCAGTCTGGACGTCATGCACTATATCTGTTGTCTTCTGGGAAAACCGTGAGTCAGGTTGTTTGTAAATGCACTGAAATGAGCAGATTTTTTGCAGCACTGCCTGTTACTTACAAGTTCTGTCCGCTAGAGGGCGCCAGAGCGCTGTTTTCGTTCTTTTTTTTTAATGTGGCTTCAACCCCGTGACTTAAGTCTTAATATTTTGTAGTGTTTGAAGTCAACTAACCTTTTACCCTCGTCCATTGGAAGCCTAAGGCACCGTTGTGTTGAAAATCAATGTACGTACGATGTGAGACGCAACGCTTCTGTGGAAGGAGAATTTTGGAAAATTCATATTCGAAAGTATTGGAATGAAATGTTGGTTTTATTTGGTCATAGGACGACTACGAGGATTACGTGTCTCGTCTGTGCAGAGTATTTAAAAAAATATATCATGCTATTTTGTAAAGTCTTAACGAGATTTTGCCAAAGCAGCCCCGGTGTGTTTTAACGCGAGGACGTTTGGCGTGTTCGTACCTTGGAGAATTTTTATTTCGCTGATCTGTGAAGCGTTTTTTTTTATCCGTTTACCGGAGCGGTACTGTACGGAGGAGGTTTACGTTTACTGTATTTCATCTGTGTGTGTCGATTCATGTGTACTGAGGTCAAATTAATTGGATGCATTTGCAAATTTTGGGGGCGAATTGTGCATTTCTGTTGAGATATTAGCAATAAAAAAAAAAAAACGTTTCTTTGTTCAGTTTGTTTAAGCGTGTGAATGATGCGAGTCTGTCCTTTTCTCTCTCTCTCTCTAACATTGTGTCTTCCTGTCTTTCATCTAATAATCTGTTACTCTATCATTTCATGTTCTGTCTGTCTGTCTCATCGCTTGATTTGTCTGTCTGTCAATCATCTATTGTTCTGTTTGTCTGTTCCTCTATCATATCTGTCTGTTCCTGTCATGTCTGTCTTCATCATCTAATTGTCTGTCTATCTGTCTCTATCATCTAATGTTCTGTCTGTCTATCTCTCTATAATTTAATGATCTCTCTGTCTCCATCTAATGTTGTTTGTCTATCACCTAATATCTGTCTTTCATATTTTACTGTCTATAATCTGTCATCTATTGATCTGTCTGTCGTACAAAAAAAATTAAATAAATTGTACAATATGATGCTATTTAATTTGTGTGTGTGTGTTTCACTTCTGTCTACAATGAGTAAATTGTACGTATTTTAAATATCGAAAAATAGTTTTAATTAAATGACTGATTTTGAGCTTATAAATGGTGGTGAGCGAAATGTGGGGACAAAAATCATCTAAAACACACACAGATCCTTCCCTTTTTTGGTATACAATATTTGATAATGTACAGTATGCATATATGTAATGCATCATTTTTTAGTATCATGTGTGATGTATCAGTCTGTGTGTTTCTCACGTTAGTGTAAGTATAGATCTCACAGTATAGATTAAATTTGTATGTATGTGTGTGTGTGTTATATTATATACATTAAAAAAATGTTTTTTTTACCCTCACACCACATTCTTGTAAAATGTACACACACACACACACACCACCACAACACACACACACACACACACACACTATCAATAATATATATATATATATATATATATATATATATATATATATATTATGAGCAAAATGTGGACCAAAAAATCATCCAACACGCACAGACCATATTTTTCCATTGTTTTATTTGATTGAAAGCTTTATTTCTTGTGATACGCCGTGTCATTAGTGAAACAGGAAGATTCGGAGCTGATTATACTCGCGCGGTCATTTACCGATCGCGGGCGGTTTGCTGCGTCCTTCCTCTGACCCGCTGACACGCAAACCACCCGGACACCCCCCTCCCCCACACGCGCATGGCAGGCGAGCGCTTCCGAACGGGGTGATTCTATATTCCGGAGGTCACTGCGAGCGGCCCGGCTACTCCTAAGCGCGGCGTCTGGTGTGTTGTGTGTGTGTGTGTGTGGTGTGTGTGTGTGTGTGTGTGCGTGTGTGTGTGTGTGTGTGTGTTGGTGTTGTGTGTGTGTGTGTGTGTGTGTGGTGGTGTGTGGGTGTGCGTGTGTGACGTGAGTGAGTGTGTGAGTGAGTGAGTGATGATTGAGATGAGAGAGAGCTGAGACGAGAGATGCGAGAGGGGAGAGAGAGAGAGAGAACACGCATGATCTTTGTTTATCCGTGTCACCGATCAGAGCTTGTAGGGAAAACACAACAGATTATATCGGCGCTGAAAAGGCTAATGCAACGAGCCTGTTCAATTATTACGCTCGTTTATCAATAATTCACAACATTTCAATTACAGTGTCAAAGCATCTTTAGATTTAGAAAGAGCGTGAAAAATTTATTTTGTTTCACTTTCAGTTGACATCACGCCTCAATGTTACGAATGATTGTAGAACAGCTGCAAGCGGCATTAATAGCTCCGGTATGATTTTCGTTCGTGTTATAGCGCCGCCTGTGGACTCGCGTGAAACTGCTTTGGTTTCGATAGACTGGAAACTCGTTCATTTCTTTTTAACTCTTTAAATTTACTGTATTTAGATTTGGTGATAATTCAGTACAAATAAAAGTATTCGGCACACCATTATAAAGCACAAAATAACAAAATTAACTATATCTGCCTAAATGTAATGAAGTTTACTTGTCCAGGTTCATTGAATATATGAATCTGTTTTTGGACAGATTATTGGCCCAGATATAGACATAGCAAATTAGCAATATCAACAACTCAGCTTAATACTTCAAAAATTATAACTAGCTGAGCAAAGTATTATTTATTGGATAATTATTCATGAGCATGAGTCTATGTTAGCTCATTAAAATTTTTATAATAATTATTATTATTATAACGGGAGTTCAAGCCAGACAAAAAATTCCTTTAAGTTAGAATACAAGAATAAGTTACAAGATTAAGTTACGTCACTCATCAAGAATCATTTCACTGTGTTATATGTGGTTGAAATGACAGTAAAGTTTTTTTTTTTTATCTTGCCGTGACTTTGAATTAGCAATAATTCACCTTAATTCAAGAATAATCAGCCGACGACTACATGAACGAACTGGTTTACAACTCAGACGTTGAGCGAAAGACACAATATACAGTATTCTAGCCGAACATTTGAACTTCAAGAGATTTGTTACAATTCTTTTACATTAATAATGAGACTCCATACATTCATATGAAACTGACTGAGTTTAGACGAGACCGAAAACCACAGACTAGCTTCCATTTGGGTCAAACTTTTAGATTTATGGACACTGGTTTGAGCTCATGATTTTAAAAATGATCTACGACAAGACCCGATTTCAAGTCATTCAAAAATCTTAACAGTACAGAAACCGAGCCTACACGACTACTGCACTCACAAACTCCGGCCAGCTTAAATTACAGTGAAAATCTCCAAAATCTACAAGGGAGGAAGATCCTTTACATCCTTAGCACCAAAACTATGGAATGCTCTGCCTAGTCCAATTCGAGACTCAGAATCAGTGAGTCAATTTAAGTCTAGACTGAAGACGAGTCTCTTCAACGAAGCATATATTGACCTGTAATAATAGCACGTCGAATAAGTTAATAAAAAATTAGAAATTATAGAAAGGCTGCCTAGTGTAGTTCTTCGGAACCGAATCACACCTGCACCTCCTGAAACTGTCTAAATCTTTAACTATTTCATTTCATGTTTGAATAAAATGAATAAAATGCAACAATCTTCTGTTTTTTTTTTTTTTTTTTTTTAATATTCACACATGCGCTTTGAGACAGTTGAAATTGTGAAAAGTGCATTACAAATGCACTGAACTTGAACTTGATTATTTCTTGGGATGAACATTAACGGTTAGTGTCGTTTCTATTGGTGCGAAAAGTCAATGGAAAATCCACGCAAAAAGCCACTTGATTTGCTGGGAGCAGAAATAGTTCAGTGAGACTTTACTTGACTTTACAGTCATTTGGCAGACGCTTTTATCCAAAGCGACTTACAAAGACGTCACGCTTTCCGTCATCATCAACTCAGCGGGTCTTCTCGAGCTGTCAAGCTCCAAATAAACCATCAAACCATGAGGCGTCTTTACCGCGCTCACTTTACAAATATAATCTGTGACTTGTTTTGTCCTTGAAAACGTGAGTTTGACTTTTATTAAGCTGGGGAATGAGGCGAGGTTTAATATCGCCGCCATCTCTCTAGTCGTGATTTCCAGCGCCTGACCACTGGAAAAAAAAATCGTAACGACTCTCGATAATATTCCATCCACTTTAATAAGCATCTGTACAGGGTCGTTCATCAAGACAATCGCATTCATCCCAAGGGCGAAGAGTTTCTCGGCCTGGTCTGGGAGGGGTCAAAGGTCATCTCACTTCAGCAGCTTCGGCACAGCCATGGAGGTCATGGCGGTCATGGACATGGTCGGCACGGTGATGTCCTTAAAAATGGGCTGGAAGACTGAAGAAGTGGACGGCTTGTTCTGGTTGAGGGTCTCGATGATCATTTGGCGCATGTCTCGGCTGGCGTCGCCGCGGACGGCTAACAGCGCCACCACGTGTTCCTCTCTGAGGGCAGAAAGCCAAGGGCATCAACCCACGCTTATCGTAAACATTCAATTCCGCCACGGAGGATGAAAAACATGAGCGCTTTTATCATCTAGGTCACAGGTCGGCATTCTTTAAACGTGCGAAGCTGATCGTTCTAGTGGCTATGAATTTCGAGTGAGAAAAGAAAGAAAAGAAAAACGTGAAAGCAACAGAGAGTTCGAAAATTCCACAGGTTGGCGAACTTAAATACGAAAAATCGTAAATACGAATAATCGGGAATGTTGCTAAATAAATCAGAATTCGATTAATCGTACGGTAATCCACTAGTGAGCCTGGCTAAAGGCGGAGTCCACTGGAAGGTACACGTTTGCATATTTTGGCATATAATTATCAACATCTACTTCTATAAAAATCCCTAAAATAAGCAAATATAAGCAGCTGCTGTTTTTTTCAGGCACAAAATAAAAATTCCATTAACAGGCGAACATTTTCCGGCTGAAAATTTCCGGCTAAAACTTCTCTTAACAAAACAATTGTTTTACTTCTTTTAACAAATTCTAAAGAAAAAAGGGACATTATTTCTCACTGTAATAGACTACTAGATAAAAATAGATGTTATTTCTAACTGTAGTGGAGCATATCTCCAGTAGGTGGTGCTATGACTCCACTTGCCATGTCCATATATGGGCGCATTCCGAAATTTGCATGTGAAGTACATTAATAATGCTTTATGTTTTTGTACTCGTTTTAATATCCATTTCTTCCAGTGTTATTTAGCCACTGTGAAGTGTCGCTGCGTTTTGTATTTCTGTCATTCAGACAAATGTGTTATTTTTATATTATATTTTAATTTTGCTGCATGTGCGGTGCAGTAGCTTGTTATTTAGCCACTGTTAAGTGTCGCAAAGTGATCAATTTTTCTCTGTTTCCGTTATTGAGACACAACGCACACATAAAAACGACTTAATTCCATTTATTTGTGATTGCTCCTGACTTAATATCTGGAAAAAGTGTTGCGCTTATATTTAGCTTATATCATATACAGTGGTACGCCTATTTGCGAAGTTAACTCGCAGTTTCGTTCCGCAAAAATTAAGCTAGCTGAGCCGCTTTAAAACAAAAATGTAATCCATCGAATCCGTGCCATGACTTCGTAAATTCAGACACATTTTTTCAATACAATAAATGATAAAATATTGGCAATAAATGTAATAAACATGTTGTGAATTTCATTACTATATCTAGGACATTTATAAGTCGGGTTACCACTGTATTTGACATGTGCATATTAGAACCCCCAAATTTGAGCTTGTAAAATTGTAAAAACGGTGTGCTTATATTCGCGTGAATACGCTATGATTATATACGGACCTGATGTCGGGATATTTGGAGACCAGAGTGGAGACCTCCAGGTAGAGCAGAGTGGGGTCGGTGAGCTTGAAGACCTCTGCGATGGAGGTGATGGAATCACACAGGCGGTCCGTGTCGTCTCCCTGGGAGGAGGGAACCATGAGATAAAGCCATCAGAACCAGGCGGCGCCGAGACTCACAGCAGAGAGCTTCCTGAAGAGGAACTTGAACTGGTCTGCTTCCTTCATCATCCTGTCAGCCCCGTCCTTCCTCTCCTCTGCGTTCTTGAAGGAGATTCGCTTCTGCATGATGGCCTTCAGATATTCCACCACCACACGCCTCAGAGCCTCACTCGTCATCTCCTGTCAGTGGAGGAAACGCACAGTGAAGCACAACACACGCCATTCTAAAATTCTCTGGTAAATCAAAATTAGGGGTTCCACAGCCAATCAGCATCAGTGGGCGGGTCCACTGTGAATGAAGGGGAGGAGACGTGGAAGGGAAAAAAATTGACTCAAATGTATTCAATTTTAGCCGTCTGACGTCTTGAATGGGCGAATAACGAATAACGTCACTGCCCAATCAGTTCCAGTAAATTCGACCCGCCCACTGATGCTGATTGGCGGGTCAAAATCAATCAAATTTGTTTCATGAACTGACCTACCAAAAATAGTTTTGAATTGAATTTGTGTTTGGTTGGATATTTGTCTGATTCGGCCAAAATATTGCTCTCTACATTACAACATATCTTGTAATATAGATAAATATAAGTAATCACACACTTACAAATATGAGTAATCACACACTTTTCTAGTCTCTTTCATGTTTTTTTTTTAAATAAAACGAATTTCTGACGATTATCATTGAAGCCCAAAATGGAGACGCGCACCAGTCAGACATTCTGAACATTATAAGAGTTAAAGATATCGCATAACAATAAAAACGGAAAAAGTCGCAGGCTTCGTCGAGAAAAGCTCCCATTTGCTCCCAAACATTTTGCAAATACACCCAAGAGAGTTAATTGGCTTCTTTCAAACATCAAACAAAAGTGTGAAGAAGACAAAGGAAAACACAGGTCAACACAAACAATGACAAAGTTGTGTTTCGAAACAAACCAGTGACTTTGATTTAAGCTCATAGGACGTAAAAACCAAACCACAATAAAGGCAGTAGTGTTTAAAAGGAATATTCATAATTAAAATTAGGACTTACATTTAGAATTCTCATTTTAAATAAATATAAAATTGTAAAACTTCTAATAGAAAGCCACCTCTTTATGATGGAAGGGAGGGAAAAATACAACACCATGTCCTTCTATTAGCGGTTTTACGGTATTTCTATATAAGCTTTTTCTTTAACTTTAACAAACCAAACATCACAAACCAGAAACGATAGATAAAAATGACTTAATAGGCGCTTCACAAACCTGATTAAAAGGCTTTTTGATTTTGGCAAAGTCATTGAAGTAGTCCTCCACCGTCACGCAGATGGTGTCCACGGCGTGAGAGCCGACTAGCCACTTCCGCGTCAGCAGCTCGTTCAGATGATGCTGTGGGAGGAAAGAAACTTAGAAGTGTGGCCACGGACCCTGATTCACATTTACCTCCAGATCCAGGAAGACCTCGTCCAGGAGGAACTGGCATCCCTGCTTGGCCACCTCGCTCAGAAGCTTGTCGATGGCTGCGTCGTTCTGAGTGGGTTCGGTCGACTGAGAATACTTCCTTTTCAGGCTGTTTATTGACTCCCTGATGGAGAAAAAGAACGAGTAAATTAAGTTTGGATGTCATGTTCAGGAAAACTTCAGTTGTGGTGCCTGCTGGTCCAGGATTCGAGACCAAGATCTTTAACTCACAAATGCGAGTCCAACTGGGCCAAAATAAGGCCAAAATTAAGCATTAGAAAGCCTTCTACTGTACATCTAGTCAATAGTTACAATTAAAAGTCAGTTTAAATCTAGATTGAAAAAACGTCTCTTCAATGAAGCATATTTATACCTGTAATAATAACAACATGTTCAATGACCAATATTAACGAATAGGAAGGCTGCATAAGGTAGGATCCCGGAACCGAACCTCACATGTACCAAAGCATCACTACTATTATTATTTTCGTAGAGCCCTTCAAAGTGCTAATAGCTTCTTTCTTGCTTGTTACACTCCCCTGCCAAGGTCCTGAGTGATCCACATCCCTGCCGCATATTTTTTTCCCCTCCTTATTCCGCATAGTGACTTTGCGTTGGTCTGAGAGTAAGAAAGTTTTTTTTTTTTTTTTATTATCCTCACGCCCTCTTTAAATACAAAAGCTTGGGTCGAAGAAATTCGCAATGCGGTAGGACACTTTGACATGCTCTTTATAATTGCATAATGATTGCTACGTCTGTGAAAAACGACAGAGCAAGACCGGCAGAGAATCAGACCAGGATGAGCGTTTTGGGAGACGTACGTAATTCTGGACCAGACCGGAAAAATACGCAATTTAATAAAGCGTTTAAATTTGTTCATGGTGGGGTCTACTGTATATTTGCAATTTCTGAAATTGGAAACAAACAGCCATTACAGAAAAGTAAAAAAAAAAAAAAAAGAAAAACGAATCATTGTGGAACCCAAAGTCCAAATCCCATCACTTTTCTGCACTTTTCTGTCAAGATCAAGTTTTTTCAGTGCTTTGCTTAGTCCCAGACCAATGCAGAGTTAGGAAGAAAAAAAAAAGTCTTTTGAAAAAAAAATGTCCATTGTTCATCTGTGGGGCAGGGCACTTTGTCAGGCTGCCAAAAATTGCATAATGATTGCTACGTCAATGGAAAACGACTCTGAATCAGACAAAGAAAATAACGCAATAAAAAATGTGTTTACATGTGTTCCTTTGTCAAATGTTAGAACCCAATACGGCTCTCGGCACAGATTAATTTTGTAAGTCGGGCTACCACTGTATGATTCGGGTTCTGTCAGGAGACTCACTTGAAGGTCTGGCAGTTGTTGATGATGGCGATCATGTACTGGACGTAGCACTGCGGGAGCTGGCGGTCCTTCAGATGCTCCTCTTTATAAGCGATGGCCTCGTCTCTGTACCTGCGAGCAGGAGCAGCGTGAGCTGAAGCTTGGGTGATGGCGTCCGCTGAGGAGACGGTACCTGACCAGGAAGGAGTTCATCTGCTTCACACACACTCGCAGCACCTGATCCCTGAAGATCTCGTTGATCTGAGCCGCCACCTGCAGGTTCTGCTCGAACATCTGCAGGAGGACACGAGCGACTTAGAGGACACCTCAGGCTTACAACAAGTCCTGACAACAATGTCATTTACTAAGAGTCTTTTAATTATAGCGTAAAACCGTTCAATCAGCAAAATTGTTGGCCAAAAGTGTTGTTCATTTTTCGGTTTTGGCCGAAAGTGTTGTTCATTTTTTTGGTTTTAGCTTCGGTTGACAGCCAAAAGTGTTAATTTTTAGGTTTTGGCCAAAAGTGTTGTTCAGTTTTTTGGTTTCGGACGAAAGTGTTGTTCATTTTTCGGTTTCCGTTAAGAGTGTTGTTCATTTTTTGGTTTGGGCTTCGGTTGTCAGCCAAAAGTGTTGTTAATTTTTTGGTTTTGGCCAAGAGAGTTGTTAATTTTTTGGTTTTGGACGAAAGTGTTGTTCATTTATCGGTTTCCGTTAAAAGTGTTGTTCATTTTTTGGTTTCGGCCAAAAGTGTTGTTCATTTTTTGGTTTCGGACGAAAGTGTTATTCATTTTCCGATTTTCGTTAATAGTGTTGTTCATTATTTGGTTCTGGCCAAAAGTGTTGTCATAGCAATAATAAAGCTTATGTGAATATTAGTTCTGTCAGTCTGTCTTGCTTCGGTCCAGACAAATAAACGGCGTCTTCTGCTCCACCCAACCTCCATTTCAAACTAGTTTTGCAAATCGGAATTTCAGTGATCATTGCGTTGATCTAAATCCAACTGCACTTTATGCGAAGGCAGAACTGAGAATAAAAGCAATGGCCTTCACATATCGTCTAACTCAAAAAGCAAATCAGCAGGTCTACCTGGAAGACAATGGCAGGTAAGGTGGTCTGGTAGTACCCGTCCTGATCTGCCTCGGGTTCCGTTTCCTTCTGCCAATCTTTCTTATCCGTCTCCAGAGCTTTGCGCAGCCAGCCGATGATGTTGGACTGGGCAGAAAAGACGGTGTGATGCACATGTCGTGAGAAGCTTTGTGATGGGACACTCACGGTGAAGGTCTGCAGGTATTTGCCCAGTAAATCATCCACCACGTGTTCGGGCAACAGCGGCTCCAACTGCTTCACGTCGCACTCCGGCTGCAGGTCCGGGTGCCCCATCATCTCCGCACTGCGCACACACACACACACGTCATCTCACGTCTGATAATGCGGAACTATGGGATGGAGAATGCAACTGAAAGCATGGAGAGAAAAACAGTGTTATAAATGTGACAGAAAGACAGATACTGAAGCTGATGCTGTCAGGATGGATGGACGAACAGACAGAATAGACAGAAAACAAACAGATTAGAATACTGAATGACAGATGGATAGATGGCCATAGACAGACAGTGACTGATGGATAGACAGATAAAAAAATATAGTCGGATGCATGGACAGACAGGAAAACAGACAGATGGACAGATAGACAGTGAAACAGACAGATAGACAGATAGACAGATAGACAGATAGATAGATAGATAGATAGATAGATAGATAGATAGATAGATAGATAGATAGATAGATAGATAGATAGATGGATAGATGGATGGACAGATAGATAAAGGTACTGACCGACAGAATTACAGATTTATGGCTAGTCAATTGATAGACTGAAAGACAGACAGATGGATGGACGGACAAACAAATAGATAAAAACAGATGACAGACAGACAGACAGACAAACTGAAAGATGGGAGGATGAACAGAGAGACACAAGCAAAGATAGATATACAGTACAAGACAAGATAGATAAAATGAGGATGAATAGACGGACAAACAGACAGACAAAACGACAGATGGAATGATGATCGATAGATAGACAGACAGACAAACAGAAAGATGTAAGGATGAACAGAAAATACAAGCAAAGATGGATATACAGTACAAGACAGATAGATAAAATGAGGATGAATAGACAGACATACAGACAGACAAAAAGACAGATGGATGGATGATCAATAGATAGACAGACATACAGACAGATGAAATGAGGATGAATAGACAGACAGACAGACAGACAGAAAAACAGACGGACGGAGAGACTGATTGCAATATACACTAACAGATGGAGAGATAAAAGAACTGATAGACAATTCAACAGAAAAATAGATATACAAACAGATAATCCATTTATCGGTTTGCATATCTATTTTTCTGGTAGATCAACAGATGGACTGACTGACAGACAGACAGATTGATGACATCATATTTGAAGAATATGATGGCGTATGAATAGACAAAGAGAGACAGACAGACTCGGACAGACAGACAGATGGAAAAAATGCGGATGTATTCATGAACAGACAGACAGATCAAAGACGATGATCAAAACGGCGAAAACATCAGATAATCTACATTTAAACTCCTGGCAAACTGTCAGTCGCCATTTAAACCCCGACAGAATCTGCGGCGTACGTCAGTGAATCAAACCGCACTCAATGTCAGCGTGACCTGCGATACGGTGACGTCACAGGACTCCCTCGCTCCTGCTCTTACTACAGCTAAACCCATCAATACTCTCGGCTCTAATCCCGCCGGCACACGCAACCACGCCATCAATCAGATTACACACAGAAAGAAGCCGCGTAGCTGGACACACTGATCTGCTGGCCAAAAAAACCCCAAAAACAGATTTACTGCAGCACAGTGAAGGTTTCTGCTTCAAACCACTGAACCAGAATCCATATATACAGTACGTATATTAGAGCTGCAAAATTCATCGTTAAAAGATCACAATCTCGAATCTACCCCCCTCGCGATCTTAATCCAGCATTTATACGATTCAGCCAAACTCGTCTCAATCTCTTCTGCTTGAGAACAAATCGCTTGGGGACTTATTTGACTCCTTGCTCTGATTGGTCAAAGCAAAAAATCGGTTGAAAATCAGTCCTAAAAATCGGTTGAAAGACGTTGCAGATACAAAAAGGGTTTAAATAAAATGTAAAAGATTTTTACATCATTACTTTTACATCACATGACATTTTTTTCCCTTACATTAATTTATATTTAAAGCAGAGAGTAATACAGCACATGTTATTCTATTGCTGTTGGACAACCTGATGTTCAGCGTGAAAAGAACCGTAATCTTAATAAAAAATATAGATTATTTTAGCGAGAATCGTGCAGTTCTAATGTGTGTATATATAATGTGTATACACACACACACACACACACACACACACACACACTAATATTATTATTATTACTCAGATTAATAGAATCCTTGAGAATAACATCCAAATGAGTCTGCTTGTACTTCACTGAAATAAATTACTCAACTAAATCTAAAGTCAAAACAAAAACAATATAATCCGCCATTAAACTGTGTAAAAAAAATACAAAAAAAGAAATACGTATAATCCATTTCATTTTCTAAACCACCTTTCCATTTCTGCTGAAGCCACTCACAGCAACTCTGGGCCTGAGGAGGGACACACCCCCTGGGCTGCTGTCCAACCAATCAAAGAACAGGACAGGCACAGAAATTCACACTCTCACTCACTCCTAGACAAAACAAATCTAAAACCGAAGATCAAAATCTAAACACTGTTTATACAGCGGTATTCAGACTGTGGTTGACAAAATTTCGTCCCAAGTTCTGAAATATTTCCACTACGAAACGATGCCTTATTTACGTTTTTTTCTTACTGTTACCAAGCACGAAGATGAGAAAGTGTTGATGTGTATAAAAGAGTCGATTAGTCTTTACGCACATCAAATAAACCACAACAAACACACAAATTAGTTTCAAAAATCTTGTGTCCAAAATATGAAATAAAGCTTGTATTCTCCCAGAATGGTAATGTTTTATCTCTCCTGTCTGCTTCACAAGTGTTGCCAAATAGAGTCACCATCATGCAAATCTCTGAGATTTCCATAATCTCGCGAGAACAGTGACGTTCATGTATCGTAGCTGTATCATTATATTTTGTACATCTATAAACACCCACCAAAGGTCAAACTAAACAACTGCTATGTGACGTGTTTTTTATTACATGTATTACCAATATTTTATCATTTATAAAAAAATGTTTGTCAGAATTTACAAAGTCATGACACGGATTAGATGGATTACATTTAAAATGTAAGAAAACAAAATTATCGCTGAACAAAACGACTCTCGGCACTCTCGGGGTATCACTGTAACACATAAGTATTGAATTTTGTAAGTCGGGGTACCACTGTACACAAAAAAAAAAAAAAAATCAACTATGAAGCATGTATTTTGCATACGCGTGTATAAGGCTGCCTAGTCTTGTGGCTCGGAACCGAAATCTTTAATTATGGCACTTCAAGTTTTTCTAATGGCTTTGTTTTTTCTGTGTTTCACTCCTCTCCTGAGTGCCGAGTGCCGTACGACAGGAATCTCCTAGGAGAGGTCCTAGGTTCACCTTCTCTATGATCTCTATGATGCCTCCTGGACCTCTGTAGACCTGATGACGCTGTTTACGTGGAGAAATGGAGACGCCTCTTTCTCCACTGAGGAGGGAAACACCTAGACAGGTTTTTACCTGGCCACTGTTGCATATGTGCTTGCTCACTGATCTTTGTCTTTGTCATAGTGATAATAGCCATTTACTTAACACCAACAACCAGACGATCAAATGAATAAAAAGCAACAATCCTCTCACATATTCACACGTGCGCTTTAAGACGGTTAAAACTGGGAAAAGCGCCCTACAAATGCTCAGAACTTGTATTCACCTCTTGTAGGTGTTGAGGACCCACGTGAGCAGAGACACGATCTCATTGGCCTCCAGGTCTTCAGCGGCGAGCTCCTGCACCCGTGCCGACACGGCCTTGTGGTAGAGCTGGAGGAAGACCTGGAAGGTGTTGTAGTGTGGAGGAAAGCACTGCACCATCAGGTTCTTCACCACCATCAGATCGTCCAGCACGTACTTCCTGGTGATCTCCAGCAGCTTCACCAGCCACATCTTGTCCGACTCGCGCGTCTCGGACTGCGTGCTCTCGATGCGGCCGCTGACCGTGCCCTCCAGGACCTGGTTCATGCGGCTCTTCCAGCACTTGGGTCGTCCGGGCGGGATGAAGCCCGTCTGCTTCTTGCGGTCCAGCATCTTGCGGTCGATCTTCTCCTCACGCTCGATGATGCGGACCACCGACACCAGCAGGGTGGGATCGCGGCGGACCGTGACCAGGGCGCGCTGGAGCACCATCCACAGCTGCTTGGAGAGCTCCTCCGACAGGCCCTGCACGTGGCCAAAGTATCCGCGGATGAGGTTCATGTCGTGGACGTTGCGGCTGTCCATGCGGTACTGCTCATACATCAGGTCGTCACGAGAACACTCCAGGTCCATCAGCTTGCGGTGGGCTTGAAGAAGCTCGCCCTGCTCGATCAAGCCCTCCGTCTCCTTCACGATCTCGGGGACTGGTGAGGAGAAAAAAAAAACACACAACGCCTGTGAGAAACTGCAAAATGATGAAAAAACACGGTTACCGAAACGTTCTAAGGACAATCGATGTCCGCACTATCAAATCTCTCAAACGCACGGCAGAGATTCGGAAGGAAATTGCAAAAAAACGAATTTGTATGGAATCAGATTAGTGCCAAAAATGAGTTGGTTTTTTATTTTTCGCTTCAGATTTTTTCGCTCGTTTCATTTTATTTCGTTTGGACTTCTGCAACTAGCTTCACATGAGGTCCTTACTCTGATTGGCTGGTGAGAATGTGATTGGCAGCAGTGCTGATCAGGAAGTGGGGGAGGAGTTCAGGAGCATGCACCGTGTCTATCACCGCTTTTTTTATATTTTAAACTGCTTTTAATTACAAAATAAAGCATGTCACAAAGTTAAATAGTAAAATTTGGTGACCCATGATTTTTTTTTTCTCAAGTGAGTGGGATTGTCAATATGGCCACTCTGGACCATATCGAAATTTACTTGCAGTGTGTTTATTACTGTGATGTGTTCGACTTTGAGGTAATTATAATGCAATCAGTAATTAACATTTCAAAATAAATCTGGTATTTTTGTTACTACAAGATAGATTTTAGTAGATTAATCTATGAATGCCATGGCTTAATATTCAAATAATAATTTTATTTTTACGACTATGGTTTTATGAAAGAATATGGTTATTCTTATATTTAAAATGTATGTGTTATATATATATATATATATATATATATATATATATATATATATATTTTATTATATAATGTTTTATTACATTACATATAATTAGTCTAGCTTGATTTTTATTTTAATACTCTAATTAATTTTCAAACACAAAATGTTTATTTTTTTATATCTTTTTAATACTTGCGTGATTTTGATTTAAAAAGTGCTTTAAAAGTCCCATAAACTAGAGAACAAAAGAAGTCCAGACAGCCCTTAGAATATTAACTTTCTGAAACTGGTTCAGTTCTCAAAAGCTTTTCTGGCTCTTCAGCTCATGATCCGAGAGCCAGGACATTATTCACAAGTTCAACAAATAAGAATCACATAATCCCTAGTGAGTTCAAACTAAGTTCAGTTATCTTAACACAAAATGACTTACCTATTTATTTATTTTCATATCAAAAAAGCTTTTATAAGCTTTTATAACTGACCAATCAGAGATGTCTGCGGTTATGTCATTACTGCTACTCTGACAATTTAAAAAATATAACGCGTTCAAAATAATGAACGCAATTAACACGGTTGCAGTTTTTACCCACTTCCTGTGGTGGCCATCGTTTGAGTTCCACTTTCCAACTTTGCCAGATGGATCCGCAGATAGAACAAAAGTATTGTGTACAGTATTTTGCAAAGCTGAAATCACGGCGCACTTCGTTAATGAAGAAGGGATGATGCAATCATTCACACCGTCTTTTAAACGACTGCGAATGTGCAGGTCATTTTTTGGATATCATTGAAGAATGAGGAATCAAGTGGTTGCTGCAGCAAAAATATTTTTATACGTCGCTTATATTTTTTTATTGCCATTGATTGTTTTGAAGTTCAATTGACACTCTTGCGTTTTTTTCTTTAAGAGAAATGCCTTTCAAACCAACAATTAATTTCGAGGATCTTGGTGATTTATTGCAAACATGTTGTTATGACACAGAGATAATATATTGCAAATTGGACAAAAAGCCTACTTAATTAAATTATGATATTTAAACAAGTGTTTTCTTAGTGTTGAGTTTACATTAATTTGAATTTTACACTTCAATATTAAATAAAACTTTAGTCATTTAATTGCGATTATTTTGGTTGGGGAAGTGCGATTAATTAGTTTCAAAACATGTATTGATTGACAGCACTAATAAAATTAATAACAACAATTAATATTAACAATAAAAAATATTTTAACAATATTTGTATAATATTATAAGAAATATAATGTTATTTTTATAAAATGTGTCTAAATGTTAAGCCATGCTTTATATGTTCGTAGTGCCACATTACATTATTAGTTATGGTCATTTTTCACAGATGTATCACAGAAAATCCTGATGACATTTAAACTTTGAGATACAGTGGTGCGCCGACTTTAGAATGTCTAGATTCTTAAGAAAATCCAGACTAACTGGAGGAAATGAGAAAATGTCATCCTGAGTTCCGAAATATTTTCGCCAAAGGAAAGGATTTCTTACCGCTAGCGTGCATTAAGATAGCAAGCGTCGTGACGTCACAGTTCTCGCGAGATTACGGAAATCTCAGGGATTTGCATGACGTCATTTCAAGATGGCGATAAATATTCATGCGAGATTGTCCGCTGTAAAATTATTTTCTGTAACTTTATAAACTTTATAAAATTATCTGTCAAAGGGCAAACTAAACAACTGCTAACATGTTTTTATTTGAGTGAATACTAATATTATATAAATTATAAAAATTTGTCTGAATTTATAAAATCATGGCACGGATTAGATGGATTACAGGGACAATCCAGTTTACAAAATTTCAGCTAACGAAATGGCTCTCGACACGGATTAATTTTGTAAGTCGGGCTACCACTATAGCAAAAAAAAAAAATCCTATAAGAACAGTTGGAGTTGAATAACAGCTAAATAACAGTTTTTTAAATAAAAAGTTGGAGTTTATCATTAAGGTGTGGGTTTTGAACACAGACCTGAGAAGATGTTTTTGAGGTTCTCCACCGCGGAGGCGAGCTGACTGTGCTGCACCACCGCGTCTTTCACGTCCTTCAGGTTCTCGATGGTGTTGATGCTCTGCCTCCAGTCCTTGCTGACGTCGGCCAGGGAGCCCTGGATGTCCTTCACGTCGCACAGAGCGTTATGGAGCTGCGTCAGGCCCGTCCGCACGCCGTCCAACTGAGACTGAATGGCAGCCTGAAAAGTGTAGAAAGTGGTTTGCGGGGCTAGTTCAAGCAGAAATGACCTGAAACCAGGCTTGCATGGTTTCCGCTGCATGGTAGTAAATATTGCTGTATTTTTACCGTGTCTGCACTAACAGGTTTATAGCGCTTATAGTGGTGGAAACGCAAACGATTCTTCATTTTCCCCACAAATTAATGAAAAAATATTTCTAATGCAGAATTAATCCATTAGCTGTACCTAGAACTCACTCGTAATACAATTGTCTGTTTCTGGCTAGTTTGTGATACGAAATTTTGATAATAGTTGGATGCAGCAATATACACAGTCTTATTGGAATTAGATCTGGTGTCTTTAAGTGTCATAAACTATCAGAAGTTAAACATATACTATTCTACGCTCAGTTGATTTCAAACATATTCCTTTTACACTCAACTGAACACCTTAGGATTAACTATATGCTAAACATTTCAAAGAATTACTGAATTTAGTTAATGAGATTTAAGTGTTTAAAGGACATGAACAAGTACGTACTAGTCTTGTCACAATACTAGGAATTTCTTCAAGCCAGGAACATGAAAATGTGTCGAAATGAAGACTCCCGAGAAAACTAGCTCAATCTTACAGATTTTATAGAAAATAAAAATAAAAAAATGTTGTAGATGTTTTACCATTAATATTGTGACATGTGTCTTGGCTATCATCACAAAAAATGCACGTTTTAAGAATCCTTAAATCTACCAGAAATATACCGTATTAACGTGAATATAAGCACTCTCCTGTTTTGTCAAAATAAATATTTAAAAAATGATTATTATTTTTTTTATTAATGTTTCCGGTTCGATTACATTATTATTCTCTTAAAAATACTATTTTATTGTGACTTGTAACTTGTGAATCGTATCGTTTTGATATTGTTTTACTTCAATATTAGATAACAAAAAGCCAATTCAAATGGTCAGGACATAATTTCCCAAGATCCTTTGCTCCAGTCAGACTCTGCACACGCGGAGAGCAATTGTTTCAAGCTCAGGCCTGTTTTAAGTTCTCCGTTTATCCGACGCCATAGCGAAATATTACTATGCCCTGTGCAGTGACCAAGCGTTTTGATTGTGTCTGTTCCTTGCATTTTTTTTTACTGCTTTCACCATTTTTGACTCTTTCTGGGATGACACATTGGACTTGCTTGTAGCTGGATGCGCTAAGCTACCCGGTCGTTGTTTGTAGTTTCTGTTTGTTGTAATATAAATTATTGTCGCGGCGTGTCTAATGTTTCTTTCTGTTACTGAACCAATAAAAGCTAATACTGTAGCACGTCGGCCTACGGACCAATGTTTAACATTATATAGACACACACGCACGCCGCTGCATAAAGACGACGCGTTTCAATTTTAATTGTGCTTGTTCCTGACTTGAAATACTGAAAAATGGGGGCTTATGTTAAAATCACCGATTTTAAAGTGTCGAAAATTTAATACAAAGGGGTGCTTATATTCGCGTAAATACGGTAAATCTAAATTTAATCTGCAGGCCTACCGAATTTATATGCATATATATGTAACAGAAGTACACTATAACTTGATCACAAGTCTTTAATACAAGTTTCTGACACCTCACCAGATGTATAAGACAGTATCTACCAGGTTTCCGCCGGCGTAAAGTGTCATCAACCTAGTTTCTGACAGCTCACGCCACTGTAAATGTAACCCTGCCTGATATGTCCATAAAGTCGATACTAACCTTAAGTCGGGCCTCCACAGAGGCTTTCTTCCGGGCTTCTCTCCGTCTGTACTGCTCCACCTTGTCCAGCTGGTCGGAGCGCTGCAGCATCCCCGCCACCCTCTGCACCGCAGTGGCCACCGCCTCTCGGTTGGTTTCCTCCATCACAACGGATCCCCAAAGGGTTAAAAGTACTGAAATACACGTAAGTGACAATTAACTTCAAGATAATACACAGAATCAACAACAAAAGAAGCGTGATAGCAAACGCCTGTTACTGTGACAGAAAAGTATAAATATGACTAAAAGGAACTACCAAGATTAAAATAAAAAATTAAGATAAATAAAATAAAATAAAAATATATAAGACTGAAATTCACATTACTTTGATTGCACACAACTGACTTTTCAATATGGATGATGTGATTTAAATCTATTAAATCGAGGCAAGCTGTTAAAAAGCATAAAAAACTAATTCATAAATTCCAAGCAGAATGAATCTCTCATATAATTGGATCAAATTTCTAAGATCAAAAGGTTTAACACGCAATCAGTGTTGATTAAGATTTTGCAAAGATATGGTTATGGAACCTTCGGGAATATAAGGCGCACCACAGTTGGCAGTCTAATTTGACTGGTGTGTTTTAAATATGTAACTCTGCTTTGAATTTAAAACGTAAGAAAATAGATCTAAAAAATAAGGCCTAGTGGCTGTTTTGTGTAAGAAAAATCCATATTTTGTGGAAATGGTGTTGACATCAAACTGTAAAAAGTACTTTTACTCAAATGTAAAGACAATGCGATCACAATGATTCCACTATTTTCTTTTAATAAAACATTAAAAATGTTTCTAAAAATGCTTGACAAAATGTTCACTGATTTCCCAAAATGTTTCAAATCAGCTGTTAAAGGCTCTAAATGTTTAAATACTATAATTCTCTATTGTGTTACAATTTTTTTTACCATATTGTATTGTAAAAAATATGTTATTACTGTATAATAAAATAATATCATTCTTATACTATTATTATTATTATTATTATAAAGACATTTTATAATATATATGATATTTTCGTGTATAATGGTTATCAAATAAGGGTCATGTTTATGATGCGTGCAGTGTCATTTATGGTTATGTTTATTTGTGTATCCTAATTTGTTTTTTTAATATAGATGTGTTAATTTTTAAATTCACTATTCTTCTATATATTCTTTCTGCTGGTTTAAGATGCAATTTCCCTACTGTGGGACATATAAAAGCATGTTCAATTAAATTCAATATTTATAGCATTCTTTTCAATTTCATATTCAAATCAGAACTAATAACCAAACTAATCTTTATTGTTTCTCTACTAGCCAGTTTGGAAAAGCGTTTTACATAATCTAACAATACATCTTGAACAAAAGTCTGGCAACACATTTCAGAGTGAAAATATTTAAAACCTACAAATATTGAATTTATCAGTATTATAGAGCCCTGTATTATTTAATCATATCGCCCAGACAATATTATTTATTCATATGTTTACCTTTATTGTCATCACTTTGTCACATTTGTTTATTGTATTCCTCTGTCTTTTTTCTTGTCTATTATGATGCCTACTGCAGTAAAGTATAAGGGATGCTGGGGATACTGTAAAGATCTGTCTGTCTGTTTATTTATTTGTGTTAAAATGTCTTGATTGAAAGTTTTGCCTAATATTCTACTGTCTGTCTGTTTTTTTCTTGTCAGAGCGTTAATTTCTTTTTGTCGATTTGATTCGAAGTTCAAAATCGTGACAGTCACGTGCTAAACACAATCCAAAATTAAAGGAAAAAAATAGCGGTGAACAGGGGAAACATCATCAGCACAAATTAAAATACGTAAAAATGCCAGACAACTAAAAAAAACGCATACGAATTTGTGTACAGTATGTTTATGTATGTGTTGTTGTTTTGGTCGGCTCGTGTGGATGTGGCACGAGCTAAACCGAGCTAAAGTTATTCTTTACACAGGCAAAACAAATTTTATTACAACGTGTAATTACGTGTAATAACCTAGAAAACGTCCTTTAACTTCAGAACACACAGTTTGTGTGTATTTACATGCAGGAACCTAGGACCGCGCACACTAGGCGTTTAGCAGTCTTAGCACTCACAGCAACATCAGATTTCACCGAAATGTGTTTCTTTTGAAGTATTGTGTGTGTACTCACCCAGCAGAAGAGTTTATTTTCCAGGATTTGGGCTGTTTAGACGTTCATTTAAATGCTATTTTTTATTTACCCTCGCAACTGCGTCTTCCTGGTGCCGCCCAATACTCGAGTCATGTGACCACTGTGCGCGAGGCCTTTCCGCCGAGAGCGTTAACTCTGCGCAAGATTTGCGCAGAGCACTGCAGGCGTGTTCAACACATCTAAAGCAAATTTATAAAAACTCGTTTTAATTATTTTTTAAAAAGATATCTCTTAAAATAAATTTAGAAAAAATCCCATGTTAAAAAAAAAGTTTATTTTGCAACGATAAAACATATAAATTGTTTACTTCGATCATATATGTCTTTAAAAGGAAAACATTAATTAATTTTCTTAACAGCATTTCTGGATCCAAATCTGCCAATTTTTCACACTCCAGAACATGCTTTTAGACCATGTGAGGAAAACGGTCAGAAAAGACATGGACCAGGCCTCAAATTTGTTTACCACGCCCTTTCAAACTAACTATAGTTTAATTTATTATTTTCACATTTAATAATAAAGCACAGACTTCCACACAGCAAATACTAAGTCATTTTACATGAAGAGACACAACACAACCTTAAAACTATTTATTTCATTTTTGAACCGTGGGAACCAAATGAAATTCAAACCATTGACTACCAAAGCAAATTAAAACACACGTTTTTAGACAATCTTATTTAATAACTCAATTTAACTAGCAAATAAAAACTATGAATTAATTAAATCATTAGGAAAACACACTAAACTTACTAAAAACTAATTTTGCTAATCATCCACGTTTGCATCTGCAATCTGGTGCACTTTAAATTGATTCAAAAACCTCACAATAAAACAGAAAAAAGCTTTATTCAATTTTCAAGGAATCAGATTAGTGCCAAAAATATCAATCGTACATTTCTAAGAAATGAACGGAAATGCTTCACATTTGTTTTTATTTTTTTTCCCCGCTTGCTATTGCAATCTTCATATTTTCACATTTGAAACTCTTTTTATTTTCTGTTCAGATTTTTTTGTTCGTTTGATTTTTTTCATTTGGACTTTTGGCACTAGCTTCACTCCCTTACTCTGATTGGCTGGTAAGAATGTGACTGGCAGCTGCTTGACCAGGAAGTGGGGGAGGAGTTTAGCGAGCGCTTGAACACATTCAGAATCGGATTTCGGCTCTAATCTGATTCCATAATATTTTGACCGTCCATTGCAAATTCCATCCGAAATTCCATCCAAAATTCCACACGAATTGTGATTTCTGGGCATTGATTCGCAAACACACAAGCAACAAAAATCCAGCACAAAGGCTTCCCTGGTTAGTATCGACTTGTTAACTAAAAATCACGATAACACACACCCACGAGAGGCATGGAAGATTCCGGACTGCAGCCAGTCACTGCATGTAAACGTACGGACCGGTCTTATGCACCAATGAGTTTGAGGTCAAGTTGCGCTGCACAAACCCCTGACCCACATCTGACCACAGCGGGGAGTCGACAGGCTCCTGCTTGATGCTGTGCAGAAGGTTGTGGCTCCTGAACTCACAGGTCAGTCGGAGGTCCTGTGGCATGAAGCTCTTATGATCCGCCGAGGCGTTGGCGTACAACGAGCCGTCCTGGCAGCCAATCAGAAGGTCGGAGTGATTGGGGTCTTTGTTCAGGACGCACGCTAGAGGCTTGTGGTGTGTGTTTCCGGCCGGGCTGATGGCGGCTTTGACCCTTTGACACGAGGTGTAGTAGTCCAGATACTCGGCTTCCGTTTTCACCGCCGGATATTCGGCGTTCCAGGGCGTCTCGTATGCATGGCACCTGTTCTCGGAGTCAGAGTCTTGCTCTGTTTTGATGGCGGCTTCGGGAAGAAGTGCGCTGTAGCATTCGCCCTGCATCACGTATCTTCTCTCGCAGCCGCCCTGCACTTCAGGCAGCTTTTGCGAGTCCATGTTGTAGCCCATTTTGAGTTTGGCAGGGTGGGCGTGTTTGTAAAAGGTCCCCGTTTGGTAGCCGTCGCTGGGTTCTGAGCCAGACACATCACTGGTTTGAGGCCTGGAGCAGTCCACGTGGAAGTTGAGCGGGTCCTCTTGGGATCTGAACTTCCGATTGGCTCGTGGGGACCAAGAGCTGTCAGGATGCAAAGAGTTTGGCCAATAAGAATGCAGCGAAGCATCTCCGACGTGACCCGTGCAACCTTCTTGGCTTCGATCGTTGCTAGAGAAGAAAAGCAAATGGAAGTGTTGTGTTAAAATAGTATTGTGGAAGTATTGTGGTAAAATCTGTGCAGGATCAAACTGCCTGGAAACAACACACAAATAACAACAACACACACACACACACACACACACACACACAGTGTGTGTCACTGGGATTAATTTTACTGTAGTAATTGAACAGTAGATCCCCATTATCACAGCTGTACAAAGCATATATACAGTAAAACCTCTAATAGAAGGCCATGGCGTGCGTTACTTTATGGTGGCCTAAAGTAGACTAGAGCACGTGTCAAACTCAAGGCCCGGGGGCCAGATGTGGCCCGCGAGAGCTTAAAAGTTTATCTAAAAATAAATACCAAAAAATTAATTAAGAGCGTGCATTGATCAAAAACTACATTTCCCACAATGCCTTTCGACAACAAATAATTACCTAAAAATTCTAAAATAACAACACATTAATCATATTAAAAAATAAAAACACTCAGTATATTCACGTGTTTGTATGCGTGTACATATAAATCACGGTATTTACGTGAAAATAAGCATTCCTCTGAATTTTCAGGCACAAAATTAAATTTCCAAAAAAAAACATTTTTTTTGTTTTTTTTTAATTTCTGGTTCAATTACGATATTGTTCTCTTTAAAGTCGATTCTAGTGGGCAGAATTTCATTTCCCAAGAGCCTTTGCACCAGTCCGCGAAGACGCAGAGCAACTGCGACAGGCTCATTGAGTTCTCGGTTTATTTATGTCCTCTGTTTAAACTTGTACCCCCCAAGTTTTTGAGCCTCAAAAATTCGATAGATTTTGAAAACACATTATAACATTCTCAAAATAATCTATATTTGCAGAGATAAAATGTAATATTATTATAAAATATGTACCTGTTGGCAGGAGTCTTGTGCTTGTTCTTCATCATCACGGTCTTGACCTTCATCTGAGCGCTGGAGGGCGGCAGGAGCGGGACAGCCAGGCAGAAGAGGGCGAGCTGCGGTGGCATAACAGCTCCACACTCCAGCTTCCTCCGCTGACCCTGCAGGAACTTCAGGCTTCCTTGAAACTGCATGTTCTGACAACACACAAGCACACACACATAAGTTCACAGACATCAGATTTGAGATACAGTTTCACAATCCCATTGGGATTAAACAACCCCGTCATTCACGCAACAGTTCAGATAAAGGAATTGCAAGAACGTGAGATTTGGCACCAGAAATCCGGAGGTGCTGTCTAACAGGCATCGGACTCGAGCGATGAAGCAGCGCGTCAGGAACGGAGACATCTGAGGATGAACGCCGTCCGACTCTTGACCGGCGTAGAGCTGATTCAGCACAGCATCATCTGCTGGAGAAATCACACAACACACACACACACTGGGATTAACTTTACTGTAGTAATTGAACAGTAGATCCCCATTATCACAGCTGTACAAAGCATATGCACAGTAAAACCTCTAATAGAAGACCATGGTGGCCTTCTACTAGAGGGTGGCAAAGTATTGTTAGGGAAACTACAGAAAAATGTTGGTCATAATGAACAATTTTTTTATTTTGTGGCAAAAGGAACAAATGTGAAACATTAAACATATATTTTGTGAACTCCTTTACAAAAGAGGCGTTGGCTGAATAACAAAAAATGTCTTGAATTGCAGGGAATACAAAGGTTGTGGGCAAAAACAAACAAAAATCTTCTGTCTGTCTCTTCTTTCAGACTACTTCTTCTATCATCTTTTTTTTCCAATGCAGCATTCTTGCTTCTTACTTCAAGACGTTCAGCCTTCAGGCTTCAGCAGAAGACATTCAAGATTTCCCTGATCACTGTCCATGGTGCTGGAATGGCCAGGTGTCTCACAATTATCTGTACAAGGATGACTTTCTAATAGAGGTGGCCTTCTCATTTTCAGCCCTTCCGTCATGGTGGCCTTCTAATAGAAGTTTTAGGGTAAGCGTGGATTATGCACTATATTGCCGTAATATTCTCTCACCAGCTCGACTGGTTTATGAACTCATGTGACACCACTTTCCTACATAGGTCGACCTTTTGCAGCTATGATGCTTCAAGTCTTCTGTGAAGGCTTCTACAAGTCTATAAATAAAACATTGGTTTATTTATTAAGCACTTTTCTCGGTTGTAGACCGCAAGCTGCGCTGTGAAATGAAGTCATTGCTGCATTATATATGGTGTTCGTCGACCTTTTGACCCTGGCTATGACCAGTGAGGACGAGAGGAAAATAAACCTAGGGGGAACCTGGACCACTGGTGCCAGTCTTACACATCTTTGTATTGGTGGTAACGAATGATGAATGAAGCGACTCCATTTTTCTCAGAAAAGATGCACCAGGAATTGCCAATGGTCCAGAGCGGTGACATCACAGATCTGATGATTCCAGAGAGAAGACCATCCAATGCTCCAGAAAAACAGACAAGCCCTTCCATCCCGACATTAGAAGACACCATTTCCCCATTTTTGAGGTATTTTTACGTTCCTCACGAAGGTGAAGACCTGACTCTTCTCAAATTCATCATAAAGGTGTTCTGTTGGGTTGAGACCAGGACCCGGACCAGTCAACATCATTCACACAAGTCTACTATACCTTATCAAAGTACTTCTGAACAATGTCACTTCGATCATCTCAGTCATCGCCAAAATATCCTCACATAGATGTGACCGTAGAATCGTCAAAAATGTCTTAATATGCTAAAACATTCAGATTTACTTCTAATCCTATGAAGCCCTCTAAATGTTCCTGAGCAAATCTGAAGGACACATGTTTGGGTGTTCGGTTTCAACTTTGATTTGCTGTCATTCAGTCACACACATCTGCAAGCCCAGCTGCTTGATTAAAAACACCTGCTAAAACAGAAGTGAATGAAACACCTGATTGCAATTATTTGGACAGGAACTGAACAGTGCACACTGGGAAATGTAGTGTATATTCCATATACGTATTATAATACGTAGATAGCCACAGCAAAATGCAGTTGTAATTGTTTAAAATTTAACCTTGATTGGTTGGCAACTATTTAAAAGGATGACTATTCATCAGATATGTATCACTACTGAGAAGATGAAAGAAGAAACTTCCAAACAGCTAAGACATTTTGTCAAAATGCCAAAACTGTTCATCCGCTTGACAAAAAGGGACGTAGTTCCACAACAAACCAAGAAAAAATAAAAAATAAAAAACAAAACGGTCAAAATAATAGTTTACCGTTACATGAATTGTAATAATTTACAGATTGACTCTCAGGTGTACTTTATTTTCTATTTTCTTTATTTAAAATAACTTTACATAAGGGAATGTGTTATATATGTGTAACTATCTGGATATAGAATAAGTCATCGTTATTATGTATATATATACATATATATATTTATATATATATAGACTAAAAACTTGCATACAGATAAATATTGGTACAGATATGTATATATGCACTTAAAATATACTTTTGTTAGAATTATTAATTTATTAATAATTTTTTCTTGTATGAAGGCAGTTCATTTATTCCCAAGACAATAACGTGTGATCTTTCTTGAATGCACTAAATTCATTTATATAACCAGCCTGAATCTTCAGTACAGTAAATGAAGCACTTATTTTTTTGAAGGATCGTAAAAATGGAAACGCAGTGGAATTATAATTATTTGCACACACCAGTGTCCTGTGGGTTCATGGCCCAGTGAAGCTGGCGCTGAAACTCCTGCCGCTCCTCCACGTGGATGTAATCAAAGACCTTCTGATGCATCACGTCTGTCTGGAGGAAACACACGTCAATACCACCCAATACAGATAACTCACAACAACACAGCCATACAATTATTATGTCATCACCCTGGAACTTAAGATTGGCAAATGAGATTTGATTGGTTCATTTGAAAACAAAAATCCTATTATTGTAACTGTATCCACAACAGTTGTAGCCTAGTAGTAGAGTTGGACCTGCCATAGAGGTTCTACAACTGATTGTCCTTGAGCAAGACACTGACCCCCACATGCCCCCTGGGAGTCACGCCTCAAGGCTGCCCACTCCTCCGGGTTTGTGTGTCACTTCACTGGAAATGTAGAACACATTTTGGAGACGGCCCCTAGTGGCCATATTGACAAACCTACTTAGTTTCTCTTTTTTTTTTAAGTCTAAATAAGACATTATTCTTGAAATGATCATAATACATAATAGTTCACTATGTTTAAATATAAATGTATATTTATTTACAAAAACACACTGACACAAATATATACTGAATACATGCACTATTTATACTGTACATACTGTAATAATTATAGTAATAGTAATAATTATATATTTCTATGCCATTTTTAATTAAAATGTGATTTTTAAAAATCAACCTACATTAAACAGCATTTAATGAAACTGTAAAAAAAATTCTTACTTCGAATTACTCTTAACTCATAAATCATGTCCGAGTGAAACTAATACTTTCATGACAGAAATACAGCTTATATTTAAATGAATAATCTTTATATACTGAAAATACTGCGCATACACACATATCTGTAAATATATATATATATATATATATGTGTATCTATACACACACACAAACATATTAAAAAAATTAATTGGGCTGCCGGTTTTGTGGGCAAAACCATATGTCACAATGCAAATTTGTGCAGCTTTATTGGGGCAAAATGGTCGTGTGTATATATACTTTCATACACCTATTATACAGACACACACACGCTGGTACTTTCAATGCGCATTTGAACCCGTGAACCCAGTGTGCTGGATGGTTGCGTGACACAAAGGCTGTTCGCATGCAGACAGACGTGATTTTACACAGAACAAAAAGAAAAGAGAGATGGAATTCCAGCCCACACAATCACACCCGCTGTTCGTGAATAGCACGCCCTCCCTAAGATATTCCACTTCCAGCGCGGGACGTGCGAGGGCTTCCAGGCCTCCAGCTTCACTTTCATGCCGTCAGTGTCGCCGTGGTTTCTGTCGATGCTCATTTTTAGCCCAGACGCTTTACCAGTACAGACGACAGACTCTTTGAAGGCTGTCAGAGCGTCTTCTTACATTAAGGGTGAGAGGTGGAAAGTATTTTTATATACTTTTGAGGCAAATAATATCACAGTTCTCTATATTCAAACACAATATGCCGTATATACACGTGATCTGGATAGACGGAAGGATAGATGGATAGATTGACAGATGGATGGATAGATAGATGGACAGATTGATGCATTGATGATGGATGAATGAATTAAAAGACAGGCATGTTTGTATGTATGGATGGATGGATAGATAGATAGAGACACAAAAGTAGATAGATGGAGGATGAATGGATGGATGGACAGATAGATAGAAAATAGACAGATAGACAGACACAAAGATAGATAGATGGATGGATGAGGATTGAACGGATGGAGAGATAGATAGATAGACATGTAGGAAGGTAGACGTATAGATGAATAAATAAATAAGTTAATTAGTTAAAGAATGGATGGAAGATCGACAGAAACATAAAAAGGTGGATGGATGAATAAATGGTAGAAAAATAAATGTGAGCCTGATATTCACTGATTTTTTTTATTTAGATGAAATATTATTCTTCATATGGCTTTAGTACAGTAAATCATAGTATACTATACTGCACATACAGCAAAATAATAAAAAATGTTAAAACATTAGAATGTACAAACCTGTCACAGGATTCAGAAAAATTAAAAAGATAAACCAAGTACGTCATTCAAATGAATGTTTATCGCCTCTTTTTTTAATTTTGCGCTTGAATGCTGCTGCAATTCTGACTTACCTGATGAAATCCCAGGTAGTCAACAATGGTGGACGACGCGTAGAAAATAATTCCATCCGTGCTCACAACCAAGGCAAAGCCCGGGAGAGACTGTGCAAACAATAGAAAAACATATTTATATTAATATATACCGTAAAACCTCTAATGGAACGCCACTAAGAAAAAACTAAGTCCAAGGGAGCCATACCTCTTTAAAACTAAACATGAATGTATTAAATGCTGGACAACAAGTCTCTCAACTCGTTTTGAAAACACTGTTATTATATGTAAAATGTCTTCACAATCGTGTGGCTCGTTTTCAACTTTTAATTCTGACAAAACAAATGTGCAGATCGCAAGCGTAAAATGAAAAACAAAACAAAAAAGCTTAGAATTAAGTTCTTTCTATTAATTTACGTTTGATATTTTTTTAATTTGATTGCATACAGAAGCTGGTCTCTTAAGTAAAAGGCGAATTACTTAATTTGTTATTTGTACGTTGAAAAGTACGACACTCTTTTCATTCTTTCTTATAGCCATCGTCTACGATGAAAGAGTTTCCGCTTTTTGCTGGAAAACTACTGAATGTAGTGAAAGTTAAATGTATCTGAAATTAAAAGGATGGAAGAAAGGAGGTTCGCATTCTGACGCCACGACAACCTTGAGAATTATCCAATAAAAACATGGTTTTGTCCTGATGACAGCTGTGATTGGCTCCACCTGCCTGCAACTGGGAAATGAATGGAATAAAATACAGAAGAACTGTATTTTAATTTTAACGTTATATATTTTGAAAGCTGTCCACCAGAAGAGCCATAGGTTCCCTATCCCTGCTCTAGTAGAACGCCCCCTCTAGTAGAACGCTCCTCTGAAGAAAGAGTTGAAAATTAGACCGCAATTGCGTTCTATTAGAGGTTTTACGGTATATAAAAATTAATATGTATTATTATGTGTGTTACAATTAAATGTAATAAAATTAGCAATTTAATAAAATAAAAAAATAGCAGTTTAATAAAATAAAAAAAATTGCAGTTTAATAAAATTAGCAATTAGCAGACAACACTGATTGTGAAGCGGCATGTCTGGACCACAATCGCCGTTGGTTTCTATAACTTGTCTGTAAGTCAATAGGCGTCATGGATCAATAATTCCGCTGGTACAGTATTGAGTGGATGGTGAAGTGTGTACAGTGTTTGCCTGACCTGCAGGAGAAGGTCGCTCTCGATGGCACAGGGCAGCGCGTCTCTGCGGCGTACTGGACTCTGACTCTCCTTCTCCTGTACCACTGTGTGGGAGGAGCCAAAGAGACAATAATTACAGACGATTCAAATATTCATGCAGTCAATGTAAAACAGTTCATAAATGGAAGTCAGTTTCAAAGACCATAAGATTTCCACCATAAAAATACGTATTATTTATAGAAAGTGACATAAAAAAATAATAACCAAGTAGCTGATACTTACATTTTTAAGAGTTGTCAAAGTTGATTTGACAATGTCAAACTTATGGAGTAATATTTACAGACTTAACAAAACATGCAACTATTGCTCACCAACATCAAACAAATCCATCAAATGTATTCTGAGACAACAAATAGACCCCGCCCACTTTCTCCTGATCGTGTTCCGACAAAGTATAAAGTCACAACTTTCACAAATTTGTATCAATCGACTAAAGAGATAAAAGTGTGTGTGTGTGTGTGTGTGTGTGTGTGTGTGTGTGTGTGTGTGTGTGTGTGTGTGTGTGTGTGTGTGTATGAGAGGTGTTTTAATTGAGTTAAGTCATTAGATCTTCAATTTGAAAATTGTCGCTTTCTTTTCATTTTTGTAAAATTGACATTATTCTGGCGTAAAGTACTTGAGTACACTTTAGGAACTTTTGTTCATTTTGTAAATATTGTAAATATTTTTTTTACTTTAAGTATTTTTGGCTACTTTGTACTTGTGCCGAGTATCAAAAATATAAGAAACTTTTATATTCACGCAGTCCCAATAAATACATGCCATCAATAAAGTACAAGTAAAAGTACAATATTAACAAGTGCAAATACTATGCTCAGTGTTTCAATGTCTAAAAAACTTTTCCAGTTTATTTTTGCGTTTGTTGTACTTGATTTTTTTTATTTTTTTAATCGACTGTATTATAAGTACATATTGTATATTTACAAAATTTACAAAAATACCGAAAGTAACAAAGTCTTGAGTATTTACTCCAGTACTTTACACCTCTGCATCGAAATATTTGTGAATGTCTTTAAAAAAATGTCTTTTTGTCTTCACAAAAAAAAAACATAGAAGAAATGGTCATATGAAACGGAAGAAAACGCAAACATGTACGTATATTTACAGTTACAGAACTGCACAGGCAACACCGTCTTCTCAAATGTGACGTTATCAGGGATTTTTTTGAAGCAAACCTATTTGTTCTGCATTTCTCACACGCTGGAGAGCAGAAGAAAGCGAGGCGCGTCTCCGCAGGGACGAGGTCTGGCTTTCACTGCTTTACATCTGCAGGTGGACCGCTTCCTCTCTACGACAAATGGATTTTTAAGCTTCCCATTTCACCACTGGCTGGTTTTGATGAGGGGATAGAAATACAAAACAGATCTTCATTTGACAATTGGCGTTCAATTTATGAGCAGATGTGTTTTTATTTGCTAGATGTAAGACTCTACAAGGACTTTATGGGTTTTTTTTTTTCCTTTAGCTCTGTCCATATATTTTGACCAATGGTAGCCTCTTTTCGAGTAGAACTGCCATGGAATGTGTGTGTGTGTGTGTGTGTGCGTGCGTGCGTGCGTGTGTGTGTGCGCATGTAGGCAATTGGGTCAACGTGGGGCCCCAAAAGCTAGGCTTTAATACCAAAGTGGGGGCCTGTGGTCACTTGTCTGGGACCCACAAAACCCCCCACTGTTTGAGTATCAAGATAAGAAGTTTTTTTCTTTAAAAACAATAAAGTTTAATTTTTTTACAGTTAGTGTAAGAGGACAAGGGTGTTTTGATGGCGGGGGTCAATGTGATGGGGGATGGACAAACATATTCTTTTGAATGTAAGTCAATGGTGGGGACCCCACTATAATACGTGTGTGTACAGGCATTTGGGTCAAAGTGGGGCCCCAAAAGCTATATTTTTACACTAAATTGGAGGCCTGTGGGCACTTTTGGGAACCTTACTGGGCCCCACAACATAAAGCCTGTTTGAGGGTCAGGAATAGATTTAAGGGCTGAAGTTTCAATTGAGTTGTTTTAAAGTTAGTGAAAGAGGACGGTATTTTGATGAAGAAGGTATTTTGATGGCTGGGGTCAATGTGATAAGGGCTGGGCGAACATATTGTTTTGAATGTAAGTCAATGGTGGGGTCCCACTTGTGTGTGAGACAACAAGTGTGTGTGTGTGTGTGTGTGTGTGTGTGTGTGTGTGTGTGTGCGCGTGTGTGTGTGTGCGTTTGTACTGCAAAATCTTAAACATTGTAATTGTAAATCCATTTATTTAAAAGGCTAAAATTAAGTTAACTAAAAGAAAATAAAAAATGCACTTTGAAGGCACAAAAACAAAAACACAGAAAAAACACCATCAAACCACAGGTTTAAAGACATGTGTTTCCTATCCCAAAAAACCCCCACAACAAACACACACAGAACCGACATTTAAAGTAATAAATCCCAGCTTAAAGAGGCATTAAAAAGCTGAATATTGCTCAAGGACGAGATTTTCCATCATTTTCTATCCATCCATGGTTGTCTGTGTCTTTCTATTCATTCATTTATCTTCTTTTTTTTCTATCCATTCATTCAATTTTCTTATTTGTAATTCATTCTCTTTCTTATTTCTAATCTTCATCTTTCATTTGAAACTGTATTGTTCGCTTCAGATTTTTTCGTTCATTTTTTTGTTTCGCGTTTAAACGTCAAGTGGGGGCGGCCCTTTCTCTGATTGGCCGGTGAGAGTGTGATTGGCAGCAGTTGACTAGCAGATGAGAAGAGTAGTGGGAAGAGTTTAGTGAGCGCTTAAACACATTCAGAATCGGAGCATCTTCATAATTTACTTCGTAATTTACCGATTGTAGTGATGAGTTCTGGACCAACACTTTCACGTCATCGAACAAGAAAGACAATGACTGCGGTCACATGGCCTGCTCTTGATATTTAGTGCGCACGTATACAGGTTTTGCAGTAAATTATAGTTAACACTGAATTATTGGAGATTATATATATAACACAAACAACAACATTGTTATAACAATAAGAACATTGTATGCATTAATTATATTAATAATAATTATAGTACACATATATATACATAAACATATATATATTTGCTTGAAGGATATAAAAAGACTAATTACCGTCATTGCGCAAGTAAATTATTAACGCGCATGCGCATAGCGCAATGTAGGAAATTCTTTACAATGTATGTTTTTGGCTGCTACGTACTTGTACTGAGTATCAAAAATATAAGCAACCTTTTCTCTATACTCCACTGGAATTCTGATTGACAAACCATAATTGATTTTTATTTTCTTAGGCGAACAAGGCGATTTAGCAATCTATAGTCTGCTGAAGATACTGGAAGCTAATTGTGAACTAGAAACCACACGAACGTGAATGAGAGATGTGAAGGTATGTGAATTTAATGTCAAGTTAAAAACTAACATGGCAAAAACCACTGTGACATGACCATATATTACCTTAATTCTTGCAACGCGAATAAATGTAATGTCTTTTGTAGGCAAATGACTTCAGTAGAATCACATCAGTCAGCTCTGAATTTTTTTTTTGTTTTGTTATTTTTGTTCTTTATCTATTTTGTTTGACCATTTTTCAAACATGGAAATGTTAAACTTCATTTCTGTATTAGAAAAAAAAAACCTCATGAATAGAGATTTTTTTTCCACTTTTCTTTGTTTTATTTTAGCCTAAATTCAATACGAGTAAAACACTTAAGTTGTTTTAAAATTTGATACTTTGCTACTTTGACTCAAGTCTTTTTTATAGTGGTGACTTTTTACCTGTAATGGAGTAACTTATACAGCACGTATTCGTACTTTTACTCAAGCATGGTTGCCTCTCTTTACAACTGTTTTTAACGCGCATGCGCATAGCACGAGGGGGAGGGGGTTCTCCTGGTTGGGAAAATATCCTAAAACCCCGCTTTATCGGGCCAAAATGTGGGACTCGGATGATTGTGTGGAGCGGCCCACAACAGGCTGGTCTGTGCTCTGCAGCTCGCGTGCGCTTTGATGGACAAATCAGATCAGTTTCACTGGCATCCCCTTTGAGGTCACTGCCGGGTGATCTGCAGTCACGCAAGCCCAACTTCGCCTCTTAAAGGGCCAGCGCCGCATTTACCCGGCGCTCCGCGTGCCAGGACCCCCTCCTCCGCCCGCTCGGGACAATGGAGAAGGCGTTTAATTAGTTTCTGGTGCAAAATGTTTCCGGCCAATTGACCGCATGACACAAACATATCGGGGCATCGCGATGGCGGGTTATCCCGCATCACCGCGCCCGAAAACAATCGCACCCCAACTGAACTTTACTCGGGTCACCCTTTGCGAAAGCGGGGTCAAAATGTGCCCGTCGTGTAGTGATGGCGGTGGCGTGAGAGCGGCGGAGGTCGCCATGAGATCACATGACGCGACCGTTATTTCCAGCGGGCGCGCGCACTCGCTTTTCCAGATGTGTTCCCACGAGTGTTTTTATTTATAACGCTTCCTACAGAACACATGATGCAAATAAAACAAAGGATTACAAAAAAAAACTGAAAGGGAAGGAAAGAAGAAGGAAAAAAAAGGGAAAAGCGATTTGCCGAAGTGACTCACCATGCCAGTCGGACATGATTTCAGCTGTCACGCGAGCGAGCGCGCTTAAAGGAAAACCTCATGACGTATTTGGGTCATTTACCGGTTGTTCGCACAGCATCGCGTGCGGATGATCTGCCTTCTGGTTGCTAACAAATACACTGCTCTTTAATTTCACTACTGATGAGGAGAATGAAAAGCGTGCGTTTTAATAAGCGGAACTCTATGCGTGCGCACGTACAGGCATATGTACGCGCATATAGACGCATTATTTATTCACGCACACAATAACACACATACACAAACAAACAGTAAATATTTGTATTTATATGCAGTACGTTTTCTTAGTATTCTTTTATATAAACATTTGAATAAACGTTTATTTATTTATGTCTCTATGTAAACACTATACACACGCACACGTAAAACATACAAAGCCGGATCTATAGATAGCTATATCTAGATGCATGCACACACACACACACGCATACACACACACTCACTCTCTCTCGCCCTCTCTCAACACACACACACACACACACACACACACACACGCACAAGCACACGCACTTTCTCTCGCTCTCTCTCTCTCAACACACACACACGCACATAAGCGCACACACACACACACAGTAAATATTTGTATTTTTCTACAGTGCATTGTGTCTTTGACATAAACATTCTTATGTTTATTTATGTCTGTATATATGTAAACACGCACTCATAATATATACAAAGCATAGATAGGTAGTACTAGATGTACACACGCACACACACGTAGTAAACATTTGTATTTTTCTACAGTACATTTTCTTTTTCTTAGTATGCTTTATATTAAGACACATTTATATTTATTCATTTATTTATGTTTGTATAAAAACACTATACACAGGCAAAGCATACAAAGCTGCTCGTATATATGCACATGCAAACACACAGTAAGTATTTGTATTTATATTTTTTATTTATTTATTTTTAGTTATATTTATATTTTTATACAGTACGATGTCCTTTTTTTTGCATTTTTTTTACATACATACATGTCATACATCTTATATTATGTCTGTATGTCAATGCTATACACACGCATACAAAACATACTAAACACACACATACACACACACACACACACACACACACACACACACACACACACACACACACACACACACACACACAATGAAGAGCTCATAGTATGGCAGAGCTGACAGGATGTAATTCTCTTTTACATGGATTGTAGGAGAATCACAGTTAGTGCAATGGATTCTACACACTCAGGACAAACAAAGACCAAAGTTCCATTTGTCAAAAGGAAAAGCAAGTTCAGGAAAGTCTCACGCAAGTCGGAGGAGAAAATCCCGGGTCTGGTGCTAAAACAGATGTTAGCGGACTCACGCACACATTAGCTGGGACGCTCGGATCATTTATCAGCTTCCAGAGCACATTCTCACATGATGAAAACAAACAGAGGAATGTTTCCAGGACAGAGACTCAAGAAGGAATTTTCTAGCTCTGCACGCGAGGAGAACTTGCCGAGGAGGATCTGGCAACCGCCATGTGCCACCGGGGCAGAAACCTCCGTCAGTCAGCTGTCTGCCCTACAGTACTGTACATGTACAGTATCATTACTCATCAACTGCACAAACGGGAAGATAAAGCTGGATACACTATATACAGGGTTCTTCTATATGGATTCAGATTAGTGCCAAACATATCAAACGTAAATTAAAAAAAAAAAAAAAAAAAAAAATTACTTCACATTTACATTTGTTTTATTATTTTTCGCTTCCAATTACGTTTGGTTTTTTATTTTTCGCTTGCAATCTTCACCTTTTGGTTTGAAACTTTTTTTTTTTCGCTTCGGATTTTTTGTGTTTTTTTGTTTTACGTTTGGAGTGGGGGCGGCACTTCTCTGATTTGCTGGTGAGACTGTGATTGACAGCTGCATTCACGGCAAGAATGGGATTGGTGCCAAAAATATCAAACGTGCCAAAAATATCAGATTAGTGCCAAAAATATCAAACGTAAATTTCTAAAAAGCGAACAAAAATGCTTAACATTTACATTTGTTTTTTTTATTTTTCTCTTGGAATTACGTTTGTTTTTTTAATTTTCGCTTTAAACCTTTTTTTTTCGCTTCTGATTTTTCGTTCGCTTTTTTTTTTCGTATGGAGTTCTGGCCCAAGTTTCACGTGGGGGTGGCCCTTCTCTGATTGGCTGGTGAGACTGTGATTGACAGCTGCATTCAGGGCAAGAATGTGATTGACTGGAATAGGGGAAGGAGTTTAGCGAGCGATTTAGCACGTTCATACTCAGGAAAAAACAAAAGCAGTGAATGTCAATGTGTACATTCGCTGAACTCCTCCAACACTTCCTGGTCAAGCAACTGTCAATCACATTCTCACCAGCCAATAGCAAAGGGCCGCTCCCACGTGAAACTTGGACCAGAAATTCAAATGTAAAAAACAAAAACGAACAAAAATTCCGAAGAGAAAAATAAAGTTTCAAACGAAATGTGAGCATTTTCGTAAAGCATTTTCGTTCGCTTCTTTGAATTTTACGTTTGATATTTTTGTCACTAATCTGATTCCATATTCTTACACTTTCTGAAAGATACAATTGAGGCACTTTTAAGGTCCAGAACCATACAGTTTTACATTTAAATACAATTTTATATTTAAAGCTACTGTATGCCTAAACACAAAATGAATCGTTACCATTTTGGGGGAAAGTTTTGTGATATTAGCGGAATGAAAATGGCAGTAGACTTTACTTACATTATAAGTAACATTTGTATTCTACCTTTATTTAAAATAAAAGATTAGCCACGGAGAGAAGCATCTGCCATTCCTCTCCATTTTTAACAAAGTGTGTTTTACTTTGTAAACGTTGTCCCGCTTTCACACGGGTTCTATTCGGCTGGGAACACTGACACAATAAAGGTGTTCATGTTTCCGTATTGGTGAGGTCACACGCTAACCTTTGGGATGAATTAGAGCAGAGACTGAGAGCCAGGCCATCTCCACCAACATCAGCGTGTGACCTCGCTTTTAGAAAAATGGTCAAACATTCCTATAAACACACTCCTCACTCTTGTGGACAGCCTTCCCAGAAGAATTAAAGCTGTAATAGCTGCAAAAGGTGGACCGACGTCTTATTGAACTCTATAGGTTAGGAATGGGATGGCACTTAAGTTCACATGTAAGTCAAGGCAGGTGACCCAATACCTTTGGTATGCTGAAAGTAAAGCAGAATTATGAATGTGATTTGCATATTTTATTTAATTAAGTCAATTAAAATAAAAAATGTACACTATTATAACGATTATGATATATTATCATATGATTATTACAGATGATTATTAAATACATATTTTTATTATTATTATTATTATTATACATTTTCTAAAACTGTGCTTTATTCACAAATTGAAGACATATTCCATATCTTGATACAATATGTAATATGTACTGTATGTATATATAATATGTATAGTTATATACAAATAACACACACACACACACACACACACACAATGTATGGCACAACATAATTAAACTGGTGATGTTTAGATAGATTGTGCTTCTTGCTAATCTGATTTAACTTAAAAATATTCAAGAATATCAGACCTAATCCAAAAACAAGACCAAGTGAGGACCGGCAGTTGAACAAATAAATAGACATTAATAATGCATAAAAGTGTCTGTAAGAAAGCTTCATATAAACTGTTCATAACTCAATTGTACTTCGTTAAAAAAAATCTCTAATTTTGAACTGTTCAAACTACTCTTTTCGGGGGGGGAAACGGTAATTGTTAAATATGAAGAACATGAATTGTAAAGTTGTATAATCAAAATATTCTTGATTCACTGATTTTTGTTATTCTGAAGGATTTTTTGTGGATTAGTGTTGTTTTAGTGTGATTCGTCTCTGCTTCTCTTCTCTTCTCAGTCAGTTTCACTTGGTTTTCTCTCTCAGACACTACTAGCTACTGCTGTATTTTTAGCAGACGGAGAAAGTGACTAGATGTTTCTTTTAGTCACACTATAAATAACTTCTTAATATCACGAACACACACACACGCACGCACGCACGCACGCACACACACACACACAGACAGAAGACCCAATTATACAACTAGTAAATCAATCTATTGATTAGTTTTCTATTAATTAATCAATTATTTATTGCTATTACAATTATTTTTACATTAATATCAATTATTACAATTTATTAATATTTTCATTGTTTTGTTTACATGTAGTTTAGTGTGTACTGCTTCATTTTTCATATTTAGAATTGATAAGAACTTATATTTATAAATGAATTATAAATAAAATGCACAAATGGGTTATTTACTGTATACAAAAAGTATGTACTGTGTACACACACAAATGAAAATAAATGTGTGTGTGTTTGTACGTGTGCACTGGAAAAAATGTACCTGAAAAAATAAGAAAATAAAAAAAAAAAAAACGTAAAAAAGACTTAAATCAAGTAAAATTTTCTGCCAATTATCTGAAAATTTTACTCAGTAAGACGCTTGAAACGAGTCCTATATTCTTTAGGCTAGTTAATTTATCTTGTATGAAAAAAAAACGAGACTTATTGTGTCATTTCAAGATTTTTGGGCTTGTCAAGAATGTCTTTTTTACAGTGTGTGTATGTTAATGTGTGCTTAGTCATTCCTAAGCATGATCCAACATACACACACACACACACACACACACACACGTATCTACAATTATGTGTTTGTAAACAGTATTTGTCATCCATTTAATCATGCGTACACTATTAAATGGCTAGAAAAGCAAAGAGAAGAACATAAACAAAACGCTGCACTGCGCAAAACACACTTCAGTTACCCTAAGACGAACTTACTCTAACTGAAAAAATAAATCACTACATTTACAAGGCGCCCAATATGGAACGGAAGCAGCTGATAGTCACATGCCAATCAAACTGGCATCCTGCTGTTACTGTGGCAACGCCCAGTCACATGCGGCCAATAAAAAGTGGATTTCCAGAAGATCCAGAGTGAAGCCGCCCAGTGGATTGGCATCTTTGACCCGTTAGTGTTTCTCGGGGTCTCTGCCAGGCTGCTGTCACGCAAACCCTCCCTGAGAGCCAGCGGGGCATTCATTACCCACAACCCCCCTCTCTCTCTCAATGACTCCCTCATGTGCGCCTTCACGTCTTGGTGTACACACACTCCTTCAGCAGATCCTGAACCATTAAAGACGGCGAAGCAATGGAACTTTACAACAGCACTTGTTCAGTTCTGCACTAATAACAGCCGTGTTTCAAACTAAATGGTGTTAAATGTCTCTGGTGAAAAACAACACGTATTCAGAACACAGTAATATTATTCAATTATATATGTTATATTTTAATAAAATATTTTATTAAATATAAATGGTGTATATGTAGTATATACAGTATATTGTTTAATATGTAGTAAGTATTTGTATTCTAAACATGAATTTTATAATATGTATATGTAAAAAAACACGTATTTAGCGCATATATATATATATATATATGGTGATATAAATATTTTCTGAATAAGTATTTGTATTTTAAATACAAATATTATTATTATCATTATAATATATATATATATATATATATATATATATATATATATATATATAAACACACTATTAGAACACAGTATTTTATTATTAATATGTATAATAATAAAACAAATAATATTAATAAAATACTATTATACAATAATATATAATTATACAGATTTTATTATCATTATATATATATATGTTATCATTATATATATATATATTATATATATAGTTAAAATATTCAAAATACTGAAAATGTAGTGTATAAAAATTATATAATACAGTATAATACAATTTAAGGATTAAAATGTGTATTCCTTAACTATAAAAATTAAAACCATATTTATTTGTGTGTGTGAGTGTGTGTGAGTGTGTGTGTGTGTGTGTGTGTGTGTGTTGCCAGGGAATGAAAGGTTTGGATACATTGAAACGCTCTACTTGCATTTCTTGTGCAAACCATGAACCTACAATTCCTTAGAAGTTGTGACTTTATCATAATTGTATGGAACAAGTCTCAAATAGTAATGTTTGAACCAAAACACATCTTTTCACTGGGTTTCCTGTGAAACTGTGACGGGAAATAAAAGCAATTCTTCTCTGCCCATGATTAAAAAAACTTCCAATTCATTAAAATACGAAAGAAAAGTCCCATCTGACCATCAATGGAGGCAAAAAGTGGGAGAAAGGAGAAAGCCAGGCTCTTTAGACTCGAGACATCAAGTAAAAATAAAGACCGTTACAGCTCCTGTCACAACAGATCGACACATCAGCGAGTTAAATCCCCCCTCACCCCCCACCCACCCTAAACAGATCACATGGCTTTTCTCTCACCCACTGTGACTCCATCCCCGGAGATGTCAAAACACGGGCAGCTCGCCGCTGATCCGATTGGACAGTTGAGCCATAAAACACAGTCACAACAAACAGCACGAGAGCGTGAGTGCGACCCACACAATCCACTGAAACTCCACCAGTGACGCAACACATCTTCAGATCTATCCTGCACAAATTTTAACAGCTTTTTACTGTAAAATTTGACTTTTTTTTTATAGAAACAACCATCTGCAAATAAGGTTCCAGAAGGACTTTGCATAAAACGAAACACATGTTTGACACCAGACCAAAAGCAGATCATTGTAAAAATTGCTCCACGAAAAAAAAAAACGGTAACCCTTGCAGATGTGGTTTACACCGTTTTTCTTTTATGTTTACAGTAATCTGACTTTATAACAGCAATACTCAAAAGAATACCAAACTGTAAAAAAGAAAAGCAAAACAAAAAAACAGCAACTTGCAGTCAACACAGCAAAACTGTATTTGGCTGTAAAAATATCCATGGACTTTTACAGTTTTTGAGCTATTTCCGCTTTTGTAAAGCAATCTGGCAAACAATAGATCAATCCGATTGGATTTAGTTGGATTAGGTACCCAGACACCTCCGTTCGACCCGTAACATGTCCAGAATCCGTCCTACCTTGGAAGAAGCTCTTGACTCGCAGGTAGTTGACGCTGAGTCTCAGGACGGAGAGTTTGTCCAGCTTGGCGATAACTTCCGGACTGAAGGGCAGGAGACTCGCCAGCCGGTCCAGTTCTGCGTTCAGCCGCTCGCGGTGTCTCTTGGAGGGGTTTGATTTCTGGCCTGCCTTCTCTGGTTTCCTGAAGCCAAGAGACAGCCATATTAATACACATTTACACATGAATAATGCATACATTATGTGCAAATGATCCAAAGATTCAATATGCGAGAACATCCCATGTACAAATATACAAATAGTTGCACACACAAACTATTACAGCAATAAATAAATGCAGATAGATAGATAGATAGATAGATAGATAGATAGATAGATAGATAGATAGATAGATAGATAGATAGATAGATAGATAGATAGATAGATAGATAGATAGATAGATAGAAAGCATGCGTATTAAATCCAAATTCAGTATAAGGAAAGAAAATCAGAACGGAAATAGAAACTTAACTGTTTTTGAACCGGTTTCCTCCGTTTTCTTCCAGCATACAGACAGTGTCCGGGAGGAATCATGGTTCACCTGTCCAACTCGGAGAAAGAGTTTACAAGCTCTCTAAAAAATCCCCAAAAGCAGGCGAAAGTGACGGAAATGCGAGCGGACCAACAACAAAAAAAGAAGTACGAACACCTCCTGCTAAGAGAACTTGCAAATCATGTCCAGAAGATTTCTTAAAATGAAAAACGAAACTCGATTTAAAGTGCAAGACGACGCTCATGTGAGGGGGAAAAGGCGATTTATGACGTTAGAGTCCGAATATCCACGACTTGAAAAGGCGGAGGACAGCGCGAGCTGCTACTCAGACGCTGCGTCGGCGCGTTTTAGGTGCTGAATCTCCGCGCGCTTCCTGTCACGCGCATCATCATCATCATCACGCACAGACCGCAAGCGCATCTTCAGTGCAACTAGTTAAGCTGTCACGCGAGCGACTAGTTAAGCTGTCAAACTGCAGCTTCTCCAGTTCGATTTTACACAGGTTAAAATGAACGAACAGGTCGATAAATCGACTGCGTTTTGTGCAAGAACGTATTTAACGGTAATGCATTGGACAAAAGAAAGACCTAAATACAGTATGCATATTTATATCGTATTAATATCTTAAAAAAAATATTAGCAACATAACACTGATTTTCGTTAACTGTAAAATAAGTAGATACTGTATATCAAGTATGCTGTAGCTAAAGAAAATACCGTACTGAAGTGTGTACACACTTCGTGAATACACATGTATGCACACATTATATAGAAATAAGATGAAAACATTAAGCTTTATTGAAAAAGTTGATTTTATTTTATAAACACACAATTAAAATCTTAATCAAGATTGTATAGACAAAAGGGAGCGATGAATGAAACGAGCAAATGCATAATTCACTGTAATGATAAATTATGCATCAGCCTTTGTCACACACACAAAGAAAATAGTGCAATTTTAGTAAGACGAGGCTTTAGGAATTTCATGCTTGACGTTTCCTTAGTCAACAGTTGTTGGATAGTTAAAACAAAAAACGGTCTAAATTAATTTAGCATTGCTGTTTTCTCATATGAAATGTTTTAATGGCAGTAAGGAAAACGTCCAAACACGCCACCTAGTGTTGAACAAACCACACAGCACTGCAAACTCAAGCGGTTTATTTGTTCAGAGTTTTTTGATCCATTAGTGAAGATAACCGATGCAAAAGAGAAGTCCAGAATGTAAACCAGAACCACTAGTCTTCCAGTATATAGTTGGGATTCACGACTAAAAACGGATCCTCCTCGATGACGGGCTCGTCTCCGTCCTGGTGTATCTTCTTCAGTCCTGTTTTAGTCAACTCTATGATGATGTGATCCTGAAACCAACCTAGAGTTTGGTGGAGATGTGGAGTGGAGATGAACAAAAAAAAAACACTCACGTAGTGGATGAGTCGGTGCAGAACTTTCTCGATTAGACTCTTCTTAGAGATCAGCTCGGCTTCGGAATCAATCTCGCTCTCCATTTCCTTCAGGTACCAGTTAATGAGCTCGCTCTTCTTCAGAGAGCCTTCCTCGTCCACTAAAACACAAACACAACTTTTACACAACTACAGTGATTTTACATATAGCCTGATGAAACAGCCATTCCATTTCAAAAATCTTATTTAGACACTCAAATACTTTAGTTTTCAAATCATCCTCTACAAGCCTGAAAATATATATTAACAATAATAATAATAATAATAATAATAATTACATGCGCCTATCAGGACACCCAAGGTCACTTTACTAGAAGAAAAATATAAAAATATTTTAAACACCAACATGTGTTCATTTCAAATGTACGTTATAATTTCAGATTGTCCTAATGATTTAAATTGAATTGTATTTAAACATTTGTATATATTTGTATTTAAATGTCTTACTAATTGCCATAAATGCAGTACAGTAATAGCAGAAAAAAAGAATGGGACGGCTCCAGCTAGTGGTAATACCAGGCGTTGCTTATGTCCAGTTTAATCCGTTGTTTTTAATATATAAATACTTTTTTGAACAATGCGGTAAACAACCATTTAATTTATAGTCACAGTAAAGATAATCAGTGATGACAAATTAGTGTGATCACAATACTATAACTAGCAACTTCGAAGTGCGTAGAAATTAGCAACTACTGAGAAAAGTATCAATACTCAACATTTTTTTCGTGGTATCGAAAATTGTATTGTTGCTTTTTTCAGTAATAAAAAAAATGCAAAGACTGGAACACGAAAATGTGTCTGAATAAGGAATCTCAAGACAAATAAAAGGAGCAATAAATAAAACTGCATTATCTTTTACATTTTCCAGAAGAATAAAAAATACACTCAACTTAAAAGATTTTAAAGTGATTTAAAAAAATTAGTTTGGTACAAGCTCCCTATTAACAAAAATGTATGTAAATGTAAAAAAAAAAGTACAATATTTTTCAAAAAAGCTGGTAGTGTGACTGGAAGTGAGTTTTCACTGCAGATTGTTTCCGCAGATTCATTACCACCTTATATAACATAAATTAAAATAATACAGATTTAGAAACCTTTTGTATTTTTTTTTTATTGTTAGATCAAGTCTTAAAAATGAATAAGGTTACTTCTCAAACATATAATAATCTGCTGTTGGTAGTTTGTGGTGTGGATCAGCTTAAATCATTTAATGAACCAGAGTTGAACAGCAGTATTTATATAAACCGATTTAGATTTGGAATTTAATTAAACGTCATCATTGATCAGCACGTAGACATCTACTGTAAACACAATCACTAAGATTATTAAGATTAATTCTTACATACATTTCTAGAAATATTATCATCTCTCGTCAGATGCGCTGACATTTCTTGCTCTGAGGCGGATAGTAATTCAAGCCGATTGAACTGGGCTAAATGGGACTTCAAAACACTTGTGTTAATAATAAAACAGTTACTCACTTCTCGAAATTCTTTCGAAGCAGAAAAAGTTCCAGACAAAACATCTTTTTCAATTTTAAAGACTGTACTCGCCATCTGACAATATGCATCGTGCGAGAATCCTGGATATTATCGATATTTTTGGGTCAGAGTATTGTATTGTTTCAGATTTTTCAGTATCGACACTTTTCAAAATATCGATAATTTTCTACGACAAACCAAACTCACACTGCTCCATCTTCTGCATGTGGAGCACCAGCAGGTTGGAAACCCTTTTGTACTCGGCGAATGACATTCTGACGGCGGGTCTGACCGCAGCCGCTTTCTCCGGGTCATCCGTCTCCATGGCCTCCACCGCAGGACCGTTCTGAGCATCGTCTTCTCCACCAATCACCTCATTCTGCTCTGTGGAATCAACAGCTCAGCATCAGCACCAGCCTCGGGTCGGCGAGCATCCGTGAAGGCGGAGCACCATTCGCGTTGTCGTCGTCCTGCTCCTGGTCGAAATTGATGTCGGGGGAGTCGACGCGGATGATGGATTTGTTGAGGAGTCTAAACGCTTCCTTCACATGCTTGGGCAGAACCTGCTCCACACACACACACACACACGATTATGAAAATCAAAAAAATCTAAATCTCGATTAATTTAACATTTTAACAGGATTACGATTAATGAGCGACTATTTCATTCATTTATAGTTTTTCACCTCAAAGTTCATCAACTAATTTTTTTGTAACAATGATGTAAACCACGTTTTTTTTTGATAAGTCTCGCTGCTCATGTTGGACAACTCACTCCATGAATCGAGCAGAGGTCATGTGACTCAGGTCATGTGCCACCACATCAAGTAATTGAAATAATTGACCTTGCAAAACTTGAACAATTACAAGTTCTATTTCTACTCCATTTTTCGATTAATCGCCCCGTTGGCACCGACCTCGTCCGAGCAGTAGAGTCTGGCCATGCCCTCGGACAGACGCAGCATGCTCTCCAGCTGCCGGACGGTGATCCTCCAGGCCGACTTGCTGGTTCCTCCTCCATCTCTCTGACGGAGACGCTTATACTGCTCCACCACAAACTCCTGAGCCTCGGTGGTGATCTACACACCAGAGAAGAAAACATTTAACAATATACTTTAACAATTTATTTAACCATAAACAATATTTACAGCACTTATTTAATGAAAGAAAAATTCAGTACTAACAATACTGTTGTTTATGAGTTTTTTTTTTTATTTAAAAAATTACTTATGAAAAACTCCTAAAATGGCCAGGAATAATGGAGGCTTTAGACTTTTTGAATACACACTTATTTATCAGGTATTTTTTTTATTTACTAAAACCTCTCTTTAAGTTTAGCTATAGCTAATGTTTTGTCCTTCCGTGTTATAGCGCCATCAATGGAATCATATTAAACTGTTTACTTTATTATTGTTCATTTTCAACTTGAACTTTTATTCTTATTGTTGTAATTATAGTGCACTTTACCAGTATATTGTAAAAATATAAAACATTTAGAACTAAATTGATGCTAAAAGTACAAAAGTGACAGCTTTCAATACACTTACTTTAGATTACAATTACAGTATGTGATGATTAATTAACTGAAAAGTTAAAAATGTCAAAAATGATAGCCAGTTGAGCAAATCATTATTTACTGAATTATATGATAATTGCTGCTTTTTATTTATCACCAGTAAAAGATTTAACATGGGAAAAAGTAGCTAAATATACATTTTTTAATACAGTAATTTTATATATTCAATAAGTCTGAGCCCTAAGCTACAAAAGGTAAAGTTGTATTTTGTGGGAAAAAATACAAACCTGTACAATATCAGGAGGGTTTCTAGTATGACACAAAGAAGCCAGAGAATATTAGTGATAAAAAAAAATAACAATAATTCAAAACTATATTAAAAACACTTGACAATTTCATCATCAATTTGTATGACTACATAGATAGACCATTTGCAATAAAAGACAAAAAAAAAAGATGTTATAATAAGTCGTCAAAGTACAATCATACATTTAAATACATAAAAAACACATGAACAATTACTATTTTTTCGTTAATAGGCAATTTTGGACATTTTTTGTATCCCAAAGCTAAAGGTCGGTGTGTTTCTTGCCTTGGGCTGAAACTGGCGGGCGAACAGTATGTATCTCTGGACTTCATCTGTACTGTAAATCCGTTCCACAGACTCGACGTTCCTGGCGTGGAGGTCTACGATGCGGCGAGCGATGGCGTAATCAGTCACCTGGTTTAAAAATAAAAAACCTAGTTTGTTTGTCGTTTGTGTTGAACTAAAACCATGATTAATGCCAAAAATTTTTCCGACTTCGTTGCACTCGTCCACCAGGATGAAGAAAAGATCAAATCTGGACATGATGGGCGCAGACATGTTGACGTTCTGCTTCAGTGACTTGGACCGGTTGTATCTGCCATCGATTGGGTTGGCAGCAGCCAGGATGGATGTGCGAGCGTTTAACGTGGCCTACAACACAGAAACAGCTGGAGGCGTGGCTTTAGGATGCGTGTGCACGAGACGTTCACTGACCTTAACGCCAGCCTTGGTGATGGAGATGGTCTGCTGCTCCATGGCTTCATGAATGGCCACCTGATCCTTGAGGTCCATCTTGTCAAACTCATCTATACAACAAACGCCCTAAAGTACAGCAAAATACAGATTCCGACTATTACAGATGAAATAATATTGCTTCTCAAAATATAAGCAATCTGCGACAATTGTGATAATTGGAAATAATCAAAGTGATTTCAGAAGGATTTAGACAGAGGAAATGAGAAGTTCTTTGATATTCCTACAAAGTGTACCTTTAAAAACCTGTTTTCGTTATAAACCATTTGCTTAAATGTGGTTTTTAGATGCTATTTTAAAATGACTTCAATTAATTACAATGAAAGCAAACATAGACAGCATAGTGAGAATCATCTGAATCAGGGGCGTATCTGTAAACCATACTTGAGTACAAGTACTGATACTTTACTGTAAAAACAATTCCAAGACTTAAGTTAATGTCGTAAAGTATTCAATTATAAAAGAACTTGGTGTTTATTTTTCCATCTTAAAATCAGTACGAGTAACACCAAGAAATGTTAAAAACAAGAAACTATTTATGAGTTTTTTTTTTCAGAATATAGAAATGAAATTTAACACCTCAACGTTTCAAAATGGCAAAACAAAATAGATTAAACAAAAAGTCAGTCTCAGTCATACTCAAATAAAAAAAAAACTAATTTAGCTCATTGTGATTTAGCTCATAAATAGCACCCAGTACCTTCAGCATCCTGCAGATGGCGATATCACTTTGTACGCCCAAAAAAACTAAATTAACGAAAGTGCCATATTTATGATGCCATATATTTTTGATTCAAGTAAAAAACGCAATTACTTTACACCACTGATCTGCATCCACAGACACTTACATTATCTGCCAACATGAGAGCTCCAGCTTCGATGACAAACTCGTGCGACTCTTCGTCCTTGACCACAGCAGCCGTTAGACCGGCAGCACTGCTGGCTTTACCGCTGGTGTAGACCGCTCGGGGGGCAAAGTCCTCCACGTGTCTACAACAGCAACAACTTACCAAAATAAATCAAGCAAACTATTTCTCCCAGCCAATGAGAGAGACTTTTACTTGAGGAACTGGCTCTTAGACGTGCTAGGATCTCCAACAATGCACACGTTGATGTCCCCACGTAAAGAAGTGCCCTCCATGGTGGTCTTGGCAACACCACCAAAAAGCATCAGCAAAATTCCACGTTTTATTTCATCATTTCCTAACAAACAAACACATTTGATGGTTAATTGGCTCAAAAGTGGGAAGTTGTTAGCATCACTACTATATCTGGCAGAAAGCCATCAATGTGGACGGAGATACATTCTTGAAAACATCATGCTCATCTATCAAACGTCCCATCTAACAAAAAAAACGTCTACTTGATGCCAATCCACCAGTCATTCCACCAAAACGCCGCATTATCTGTCCATTATCTGACCAGGAGAGCCCTCTGGATTCCATCTTCTGCTCTCTCCAGAATGGAGAATCACAATCACCTTTTTCAAATGCTTTGGTCATTCTCTAATACAGACTCTTCAAAGACTCAAAAAACAAACATGTCTGATCAGTATCGCCCGTTTGCTGGTGCTCCCCAAGGCTCAGTGCTGGGTCCACTTCTCTTCTACAAATACTCTTTGAATTAAGTCATTAATCACCACCTATTTTCCCCATAAGTTCTGTAAGATGGAAAGACATTGTATCTTCTGCAAATACTCCTTTGCTAGCTGCATTTAGTTCTGCATGACAAGCAATTCTAATTTCCAATCAACTAGTCTAGATTTGGCCAAAAGGGATGCTACGTGATTTCTACACTTTCAACCTCAGCCTTGCACTCATTTCATTCTAAACTTTCCATCAAAATGAAAATCTGACCAAACTGAACAAGCATGATTGGTGAAGTGATCTTAAATTTGATTTTATCTAAAAGCAATCACTTCTCTGCATCTCTTTAGACTACCAGTTGCTGAACCAACCACGATTAAACCACACTTTCGGCCTCTGCCAAGTGAAATGTAAACTAACAGAAAGAAGATTAGCACTGTACTTGAGAGCACATGACCCAAAATAGCCCAAATAAAAGCAAATAACCAAAGACAAAGTCAACGCACCGTGGATGGTGGGAAAGAGGCTCGTGCAGAGATTGTGATAGAGGTTTTTGTCTTGGCTCATCTCAAACACTTTCTCCCATTCCTGCGCGGTCATCTGGTTCTTCACGGTCTCAGCTGTCTGATCTTCTGGACGAAGCTCCTTCCCTCCAAACTAATACAGAAACAAACTGAGAACGCATGCTCTGCCACCGTCAACCAAAACTGTGCAATGAAAAGCAGTTCTGACCCGGGGGTTTGTTGGGGCCACGTAATTGGCCAGGAAGGCCATTCTGTAGGAGAGCTCTCGGACACCCAGAGCCTTGAGTCCTTGAACACCATCAGCATCAAACCCTTCCTTGCCTGTCACCCTGCTGCTGGTCTCTGCCCGCGTGCCTGCCACCAGAAAGAGCACATTAATCCACGCTTCCGTTAATCCCAGGTTTTTGATGCCAATAGCGGCGTAAATTGTCAGAAACTCAAAATTCTTTATTTTGCCCCCAAAAGTATAAAAAAGGTTTCTATGGCAGAATAAATCATTCTTAGCTGTATCAAATACTCACTCATAATGCTATTTTCTGTTTCTGGATATTTTGGGGAGCGAATTCCTTATATAGTTGAATGCAGAAATATATACAGTCTTATTGGAATTCTATCAGAAGTTAAACATCTTGTTCTACGACCAGTTGATTTGAAACATAATTCCTTTTGCACTCAACTGAACACCATAGGATTATCTATATGTTAAACCTTACAAAGAATTAATAAATATAGTTAAGGTGCTTTAAAGACTGGACATGAACAAGTACATACTAGTGTTGTCACGATACTAGAAATTTCAACTGTGATACTGCCCACCGCTCCACACGTTCTGATGGGTCAAATGCAGAGACGAATTTCCCCACTGAGGGATTAATAAAGTTCAATTCTTCTTCTTAATATGTAAATCGCATGACGATTTCATTCCACTGTATAATTACATTTTCAAGCACTTTATTTTAAATAAAGAAACCCTGCATAAGCGTCATTATCTTCCCCAAAAAAATTCAATTCTTTTTTTCCCCTCATTCTGCCAAACATGCCCAAGTAAAATGAGCTTGAGTACCAGCCAGTGCCAGCGCAGACACGTCGGGGACGACGATGAGGGTTCCGGTGAAGTCACAGCGATCTCCAGCCTGAGCACTTTCCACCGCCTCGGCCCTCAGTATCACCTCCACACTGCGCGGGATGGAGCCTCGCGGCAGCTCCGCTTGAGTCTCCTGGATCCTCACCTGACCATGGAAAACACCACAACATCGGATCATCTGAGATAATCCAGAGATATGCAAATATAATTCACAAACTAAATTCTGATATAATCTGTCGTTAGGACACCTTTTGGCTTCAGGAAAGATGTAAATATTAAAAATAATTTATTCTGTTCCTAAATGTGAAAGTTATTTATGTTTACTTTTTTGACTAGAACAAAGTGATTGTTTTAGGCACGGTGCTATAATTTCAAGTTCAAGTTCAGTTGTTGATGTTCAAAAAATAATCATATAGAAGATCTGCGTGTTTTTTTGGATGGACATTATGCACATAAATATATACAGTCAATCTTACTGAACTTACACTGATTTTGTGTTAAGGACACAAGTGTAAAGTAAATAAGGGCTCTATTTTGTGAAATTTTATGTGCTAAGTATTAGGCCTACATGTCTTTTTGTAAGTGATATTAAAACATACTATGTCGATACGTAACACGATAGGCTTTAGTTTGTATTTGTCACATTTTTGTTGGCTGAAATTAAATGCACTTCCCGGGAGTAAAGGACTGTGTTAATTAAAACCAAATAGCATGTTTATTTTATTGTTTGAGTCACTTTATGAACAAACGGCTTGGGCAAACAATAAGCTTTATTCTAAAAATTAGGCGATTAATCGAAAAAAAAAAAAGATTTAATAATAGATAGATTAACCGATTAGAAAATAATCGTTAGCTGCAGCCCTAAATGTAACTAATGCACATGCGTATGACTAAACTTTTATTCCGAAATGTGTTTCTTGTTAATTTAATAAAAATTGTTTGTGGAAGCGTGAACGGATCTTCCATTCCAAATATTTTTTTTATACATTTTCAATAAAAATCAATATAAAATTGGTAACAAAATCAATGCTTGGACGGGAAAAATGCCATTACAGCTGCAAATTTTTTGTTGAACATTTGTTTACCAACAATTGGAAAAAAAATAAATAATATTCATACTTTCTGGAAGTCCACAAAGCGAGACTTGTTGGTGTCTAGCATGAACCGGCGGCGATTGGCACACACTGGGTTCTTGCAGATGGTTGGCTGAGTGTATTTGAATTGCTGCTCCACGTCCTTGATGACCGACTGACAGTCCAGACAGAAGAAGGTCCCACTGACCAGCTCCGGGTGCACGGGGTGTGTCCGCACCACCTGACCACTGATGCGTAGCAGAGTCCCCACACGAGCAGTGGAGAGCTCTCGGATCCTAGAGTCATGAAAAACATGAAATAAACTACTTAAAGTCCACTTACTCAAGTAATTTTGGCTACTTTGTACTTGCACTGAGTATCAAAAATATAAGCAACTTTTGTTCTCCGAGTGGACAAGGCGATATTGCCATCTGCAGGATGCTGAAGGTACTGGATATTTATGATCTAAATCACGTGAATTTTCCGTTGCACTTTGATTAGCCTTCTTCCACTGTCATTTTTTAATCTATTTTGTTCTGCCATTTTGAAACATTGAGGTGTTAAATTTCACTTCAAATTTTCACCTCAAATAGTTTCCAGTTTTTCACATTTCTTGGCGTTTCTCAGCCTAAATTCAATAAGAGTAAAATACTCTCAAGGTCTTTATACAGTTCTTTTACAAGTCTTATTGGAATTTGTGACGTGTAACATGTAAGAGACTCATTTTTACAGTAAGGTATTCCTACTTTTATGAAGCATGGTTTTTAAGTGCTCTTTACACCTCTGCTCGCATCAAAAACTGAAAAGCAATGGAAAAAACCAACAGTGTGCTTACTTTTGTCGGGATGGAAATTCCGAGAAAGACACATAAAACTCTTTAGATGGAGGGATATTTCCATGGTCCCGGGCAAAATGGCGAACAGCTCTGCAGAGGGACGGATAAACCCTGAAAAACACAAGTTTTGGGTCAGTTGAGAGACCTAACCCTCCTATTATGTTCGGGTCAAATTGAGCAGAGGTAAAAGTAAAAAAAAACAAAAAAATAAAATACTTCAAAGTATTCTTTCACTTTGAAACTTCTCTAGCTTGTCATAGTTAGTGTAATCAACAGATAAACCACGTGTCAAAACTCAAGGCCCGGAGGCCAGATGTGGCCCGCGAGAGCTTAAAAGTTGAGTGTCTAAAAATAAATACCAAAAAATAAATTAAGAGCGGGCATTGACTACATTTCCCACAATGCCTTTCGACTGCAGGAGCCAGACAGTTTCCACAATTGTATATTATTTTTCTTTATTCACTTGGAAAAAGTTTGAAGTTCGATCCTTCATTAATGGAGCTACGCGTGTTTTCATAAGCTGACAAAATTGAAAAGGATTGATGTTAGCGCAACAAGCTTCTTGTTAGAGCAATTTATCACTTGAATAAGTTATAATAAAGAGTTATTTAACATTAAGGAGTAGTTACATTTATTTAGATTACATTTATAAGTCACATCCGGCCCTTTGAGGACAGCCATTTTGCTGATGTGGCCCTTAGTGAAAATGAGTTTTGACACCGCTGATATAAACAATAAATGTTTCAGTTTACATATTTGTAACGCCCACTACATGTTTTTGTTACAAAAATAATGCTATAATACAAAAATAATGACATAATACACCGCTGTCTCAGACTCACACACTATCACACACACACACAGAGTATATTTGTAATATAAGCATTTAGCGTGGTGTTAGAAATACGTATGCATTTCTGTTTCATATGTTCTAATCATGTGATTTTTTTAATATGCTGATTACGCCAATTAAGACAAGCAGGAGAAGCTTCAACGTGGAAAATATACTTTCAAGTATTTAAAAAATATTTTAAAACTTTGGTAACGACTCAATTTGACCCGAACATAAAAGGAGGGTTTAAGGTGTGTTGGCGCGCGCGCAATGTGTATGAATGAACAGGTAAAAACAAAACATTCTACTTTTACACAGACTCATTTGAAAAACAATAGTTTACTCAACACTTACACCGGAATAAGACAACAGAGATGCGCAGCAGAAAAAATTAGCTTTTTTTTCCCTCCTCAAATAAATGCTTAATTTGCTGAAAACACAAGTTAATGAGCATTTACCGGTAATATTCTTCCTGAATAGTGGTTGCCAGTTGTTGGTTGTAGTGTTCGATGTCACTGAAACTAACGGTCAGCGTGTTTCTCTCCGGCCGGATCAGCTCTTGCGCCTCGGGCAGGTACAAAACGTCGCCATTTTTACCCTGAAACCTGACGAAATGCGCGTTTTAGATGCCACACTGACTTGACACTTCGTACTTACTCTTCTAAAAACTCCAGGAACAACTTCTGGCATTTTTCGGACAGTTCGTCGCGCATTTGCACGCCCGCGGACGCTGACTCTGACCCGGGCTCCATCACTCGTGCCGCCGCGCAGGTGACGCTCGACTCACGCAATCAAGTAATTACGGCATGACGTCATTTTGTCTGCACTTTCGTAGACGTTTAACGAAAAAATGTCAATGGGAATTATCGTACGAAAATAATCGACAATACGTACATACGGGGATACGCAAATTTGCATTCTACTATGGATAAAAACAAATAACTAAAATAAACTAATAAATAAAATAAATCTACAAGAAAATCTCGGTAATTGTCGCTTGAACTCTGCTAATCATAAAAGTTGAATAAAAATCATAAAAGTGAATAAACCCCACCAACAATGTTTAATGTAAATGAAATCTGATATTTGCTACATAATCCCTCTTTTAAAAAGTGACGGTTCCAGCAGTTTCAAATTGAACATGGATTAAACGTCAACAAAAAGCAAATTAAATAAAGATGTCACTCGTTCCGTTAAAAGCTTTATTTATTTATTTAAGAATATATTCATTTATGTACCTATTTTCGTTTTTAATGTGTGCAGCATGTTCATTTATTTTACATTGTAAAACAGATTTTATATTTAAAACAGTGACAGGTGTGGTAGGGTTGTGGATCTGTCACTCAGTTTCACAATTTTCTGTGCATATTTGTGTTAAATAGATTTAATGTTTAATGTTCGATATGCGTCTATCCTGTTCACCCCGCGACCTAAAGTGTGGTCTGAGTTTCGCCCAATCGCCCTACTCCCCACTCCAGTCTTATATAGGTCACATAAGGTCACATGAGAGTCACGTGACAAACACATGAGTGTGTGAGGAAAAAAAGTCCTATACAAACGGTCAATTGGCGCGTTGATGGAGAAACTGGATTAGACAGTTTTTTTTTATTAACACAATTGCCAAACATTAAATTTATATGCCTCAGGTTGTCATAGAGATGATACAACACAACATGCGTATGCAGTATTAAATTAAAAAACAAAACAAAAAGGGAATTAAACCTCATCATCAAATCATGTCATCTCCGCTCTATACTCTTAAGAAAAGGATGAAGGGGGAACAATAGTCATTTTCTTTTTGTGCATTCACAATGTTAACATAACTCTAGAAAGGGACGTTTTGCATACAGTGATAACGTTATGCATTTATACAGTTAAAAAATTTGATAGAGTTATACTGCATTTCAAAAACACGTAAATCAAATTAGATTAGCTTGGGTAAGAATAAACGATCCTCTGGCGCCACCAAGTGGACAGCGGCAGAATAACCGGGTCATTAACTACTCACTCGATCTCAACTGAGCTTCACTAGTCACTAGATCAGATATTTAACCCGAAATTTAGGATCATATATATTCTATGACTGACTCTCATGGTTCTGTGAAGCAGAACTTTCAGCTTCTTGCTTAAAAAGTTTGTTACTGTTATGGTGGTCACCATAAGTTGACTTTGGTTGCCCACCTCTTAATTGTTTTTTTCCGTCATATAAAGCACGACATATTAAGCAGGACGCCTATACCAGGGGTGGCCAACCCGTGGCTCTTGAGCCTCATGCGGCTCTTTAACTAGTTCCATGCGGCTCTTCAGGAGCTTTCACACGACATGAGGTCAATATGCACACGATGTTAACTGTTGAAAAGTAACTAATATTATCATGTTGGTGTGGTTATTTTCAATAATCTGGTTGAGCAGAGGTCTGTGTGTGTGCGTGCATACAAGATTAAGGAATGGGATGATGTTTATGTGTGCCCATGTGTATGATGTGGCTCTTTGCGGCTCTAACACAGAAAAAAGTGGCTCTTAGTTTCTGACTGGTTGGCCACCCCTGGCCTATACAATTTAAAGTTTAAATGAAAAATGCACATTTAATTGATATATAAAAATATGTATATATTTATATCATTAATTTAATATTTATATTTATAATACATTAGTTTAGTGTTTATTTACATTAATCTGGTGTTAAAAAAAGTCTAAAAGTGTTTATTAGTGTTAGAGTAAGTTTTTTAGAGTAAGTATGTTTATTATGTGTTTATTTTTTTATTGTTTTTAGCATTTTGGCTTATTTCTTTATCAAGCCGGAAAATTCTTATTATATATATTTTAAGACTGGATTAATTTAAAATATGACAAAACATGATCTGTTGATTAAATACTTTCAAATCATTAAGCATTTTCGGTGGCATCGTGCACAAAGCAAAATGAAGCATTTACCATACTCACAAAACCAGAAAGAGACAATCTTTTTAAAGAGATACACATTTAAAGAGATATTATGCAAAACCAAACAAAAAATACAAGTTGTGCTTTGTAATATTCAACTGTCAATATTAGTTTATTTGCAGTGAATATGAAAGGAAACAAAAGAAAGGAAATGAACGAAATAAACAAATGACTCGAGCTGATTCGTTCACGAGTTAAAGATTTGAGTCGAAATGTTTTTTTTTTTCTTAACTTAACAGGAGGAAACAAATAGGATAACACATTGATTTCTTTTCTTTTACTTTAGTATCACAGAACTCATTTGTGTTTTTTGGTGCTTTTTTCTTTCTATATTAGGCTGTTTTTTAAATAACTGTTATGTAACAAGGTTTTACTACAGTTATTATTATAATTTATCATATTGTAAAAAGAAGTGACTGGATTTACGGGGTCTTAGAAAAGATTTGGGCATTTACAATTGCGTTGAGGGTTATGAAATTTTTGCCTTGCGAAACGACATTCGCCACATTTTGTGAAATAAGGAAACATTGTGAAATAAGTACACATCAATTTTCAAGCATTTTTTAGGCCTTGAAAACAGAATTGAAATTCGAGCATTTTCAAGGAATCCTGTAAAACAATTCTACACACTACTCATGACAAAACAGCAAAAATTATTCGGTTTTGTAGTCTATTGTACATTATCTTAGATATTATTTAAATTAAGTTATTGAAGTCAAACACTAAAATTAAAAAAACGTCTTGAAGGTCTGTGATTGAATCCTAGGTAAATCCCGTGCTGCAAGATTTAAAAAAAAAAATATATATATATATATTTTTAATCCAAATAAAAATCCATTTAAAGTAAAAAAACAAAAATAAGAGACCACACAAAAGCACACATACATACAGAAACTTTTAATCCTTTTTATTTAACACGCTTTTTAAAAAAATGTGAGCCACGCTATACAAATGATTTTCCGGTAACAGGGAACGCCGTCCTGCCATTCGGGAAGTTCATCTAACATTCCACCTCTTTTCCTTGTGTTCAAGAAAACGGTGCATTTTGTACATTTAAATGCGGAAAAGCAACATGCTTGACGTGTACAGTGGGCTTCCGGGTGGGATTTAAGCTGGAGGAGGGTCTGTATGTACATGTGGGATGTGGTTCGTCCGCTCAACATTGAAGTCGCTCGCACAAGGCTGCACTTTTTTCGTTAACTTCCTTCTGCGCTCATTCCAGAGCAATCTTATCATCACCCGAGATGCAAATGATAAAAAAAAAAAGACAAAAGTGAAACTTAGACAAACTGCAAAGACACGAGAGAGCGGAAAGGTTCAGGCCAGGTAGCTGTACGTGTCCTTCTCTCCATCCACGCGTTCCAGATATTCCTTCTCGATGAGGATGTCGATGCACTTCTGCAAAACAGCAAACACAGCAAAAAAGAGTTGATAAGTCAGACTGCTGCCCACTGCTCCGAGTTTGTGTGTGCACAATTTTGCCACGCTCCCTATGGAATCAGATTAGTGCCAAAAATATCAAACGCAAAGAAACGAACGAAAAAGCTTCACATATACGTTTGTTTTTTTTTTATTTTTCGCTTGCAATCTTCACGTTTTCGTTTGAAACTTTTTTATGCTTCAGAATTTTTTTGTTAGTTTCATTTTTTTCTGGCACTGGGCGGCTCTTATTCTGATTGGCTGATGAGAATGTGATTGACAGCTGCTTGACCAGAAGTGGGGGAGGAGCTTAGCAAGCACTTAAACATTCAGAATCTGAGAATCTTCATCTTCATCATCTGTTTGTGCTGATAAGTTCTGGACCGACACCTTCATTCTAGTTAGCACGGAATTATACATTTTTAAAACAAACAGAACATTTTATTATTTTTATTATTATTAATAACAATAATTTATTTGAAAGGTGCCTTTGCACAGACAACAGTTTCATCACAGTATTTCGGGGTGCAGAAACTAAAATGTGGTAGTCTGCCGCCATAATAATTTAAATAAATTAGTTTACTGTATATTAAATATTAAAAAAGCGGTTAATGACACGCTGAACTCCTCCCACACGTTTTAGTCAACACAGCTGCCAATCACATTCTCACCAGCCAATTAGAGTAAGGGCTGCCCCTACGTGAAGCTTGTGCCAGAAGTCCGATCGAAAAAAAAAAAAAAAAAAAAATGAAAATGAGAAGGTTACAAACGAAAAAAAAAATAAAAAAAACAATTGTAAATGTGAAGCATTTTCCTTCATGTCTTAGAAACTTGTGTTGGCACTAATCTGATTCCATGGGTCACTAGTGGCCAAATTGCCAAACACACTCACTTTTTAACATAATACACACACAGATCTTTCAGAAAAACAGAATGAAAATAACTTTCGCCCACCTTGATGACCGGGACTCTGGGTTTGAAGCGGGACGAGAGTTGGTTGAGAACCTCGGCTAAAAGCTGCTGATGCTTCAGCACCTTCCTCATCTTCATGATCCGCACTATGGCGGCCTGCAGGAGGACGCAAAGACTTGATAAGAAAAAACTCATGCAAATTTCCCACTGAAACCCAGCCAATGATGTTTAAGGCGTGGCAGCAGTGAACGGCCTTAAGAGGACCTGGATCAGGAGCTTCCTGTCTTCCTCGATGTTTTTGTGTGTGGTTTCCTGTTCCTGTTTCTGCTCCGTCTTCATTGGCACGTTAATATTGACACGCAGCTTTTTACTACGAGAAGGAAAAAGGAAGAATCGCGCTTCAGAGATGAAGTTCCACTCGCTTCGCGGCATTTAAACACACAGAAACCAGTGCGCTACTGACTTTTTATATCCCAGGAAGAGTTTGATGAGGGTCTCGGGTTTGAACTCCACTTCGTCCACGTTGGCATTTTCATCTTCTAGAACCTGCGACGTGACAAAGAAAAGCACGACAGAGTATAAATATCAAATATTATTATTATAAAAACGAAAAAATGCTGACACGTCACCACACACAACGTTGTGAACTCTATAAGGTTAAGAAAGCAAGACTTACCAGCAACTTGGATTTCAATAATATCTGCAAAACCTGCACCAGTATATCCTGAAAATGTGAAAGACATTAAACCTGATGGACGTCTCATATTTGTATACACAAATACATTAGAATACACAGATGTTACAGGCAATGTGCAAAACATCTACAGGCATTATATAAAAAAAATCTAATAAATCAGGCGTTATAAAAAATGCTTGGTCATTGTGTGAAACATGATACCATTTCCTATTATGACACATGAACAAAACAGGGTCTGCAAAGTAAAAAACACGACTCGGATTTAACAGATTTCCCAGACATTCTTTACAAATCAGATTGTCAAAGTATAAAACGAGCTCAACACAAAAACCCGAAAGTAAAAAGGGAGCGCAAACGAAGTCGGTGGACATTCGATAGTATAATGACGCCTCGGGAGAAATAACAATTCTTCTGATTCTTTCGTATTTTTCGCAATGATTGTGTCCTACAGTTCGTTTACCGCTTTTTGTTTTTTCTTCTGTAGGCGTTTAGTTTAGAAAAGTTCTTCCAATAAGACATTTCACACTTGAAACATATCAACTAGCCGTGAAACATATCTGACATTATTTACAATGCCTAGGCAAAGTATACAATGACACAAACGTTTTACACTCTGCCTAACGCCAGACATTCTATTGAATCCCTGAGTATGACACATTGACAACAAAGCACACAAATACATTTTAAATGAACAAAATAAAACGGATAAACAAAATGTATCGCACATCTAAAAGACGTCTGCAATCATTCTCTTTATACGTTTGACACCATCTCGTGGTTGTTCTTCGATTAATCAAATGGGTTTCAGAGTATTGGTGAGATGTATTGAGTAAAAAGAGGAATGAACTGTAAATGAGTTGAGAAATGTATCTACACGCTAGCGCAGAAACGACTTCATTGCCTACGAATATTTGCCAGAAACAAACGCCATCACCACGTCACGCCATTTATGTTCATTCGCCCTGTCAGAACGATTATTTTTTGCCTTTGTGTTAAAATATATTTAAAAATTTTAAACTAATTGCTTCAACGCAGAGGTGTGAAGTAGTGGAGTAAACTTTGGGATTCTTTTGTAAATATTTTTTCACTTTTAGTATTTTTAGCTACTTTGTACTTGTACGGAGTATCAAAAAAATAAGCAACTTTTAAACTCACAGTCCCAATGAATTCACGTAATCAATACGAGTCAAGTACAAGTACTAATACAATACTAATACTATTACACGAATCAAGTACTAGTACTAATACACGAATCAAATACAAGTACTAATACAAGTACAAATACTATTCTCAGTGTTTCAATGTCTAAAGAATTTTTCCAGTTTTTTTTACGCGTTCGTTATACTTTTTTTTTCTCCCAGAATTAATTGTATTATACATTTGTATACATATTGTATATTTACAAGTACAAAAATACCTAAAGTAACAGTCTATTTACTCAAGTACTTTACACCTCTACTTCTTTGTTAGATTTGTCCATTATTTTAAGGATTACAGGGCGCACCATTAATAAACATCTACTTCCAACTTTGTATTCCCATTTAAGGCGAACTGTCAGTTTAGAAAAGGTTTCTAGTATTTAAGGTGCGCCTTATAGTCCCAGACATACGGTAATAACCATCACACGTACTATTTTGATCTGTGTGCTGTCTGTCAGCTGCTGCACCGTGTAGATGTCTTCCGTGTTGTACTGCAGCAGAATGGCCATCTGGAACGTAGATGCCTACAGCGGGACAAAAGCAGATCAGGTGAAACCTTCCGGAACCCACCGGTCCATTCCTTCTGCGCTACCTGTAAGGTGTAACGGTTTTTGAAGCAGTTGGTGACCAGTTCTCCTTTGGAGAGGTGGTAAAGCCAGGTCAGCTTGCGCCCGCTGTGTCGGCTGGCATAGAAGGCCGTGAACCTTTGGTAGCTCCTCTCCAACTGCATCACAACACATAGATTACCGTTAGGGACGCACCGATGCCACTTTTTTAGAAAACGAGTACTTGTATTTCAGTACTTAATAAAAACATGATTAAAATTTACAGGTTACAGCTTTAGTCATATAATTAAATAACAGAAATAACAAAAAAACAAGGGGCTAGTTTGGAATAAAGAACATTAATTTTAAACGAAAAGCACGTTGTATGCAACATATTACAGAATAAATCATTATTAAAAATTTTAATAGTGACAGCGCAACTCAAGTTTTTTTCCTCCCAACTCTGCCGATTTTGGCAGCACATAGGACATTAATACTAGGGGTGGGACGAGACACTTTTCCCACGAGACGAGACGAGACGAGACACTAGGTTCACAAGAACGAGACGAGATTTAGATTTTTTTTTAAATAAACCTTTGATAAAATATAAGGAGAGCCTTATTTTATCTGTATTTTATTTAACCAAAGCTTTCAAAACTGTTGATGCATTTAACTCTTTCTATTTTCACCAATTGCATGCAGTGATAACCAGATAACCAACATAATATTGATCATACAAAATATGATGCCATAAATTGCGAAGTAATTTCACAATTTTTTTTAACTATCAATAGTATAGAAAATCCATCCGTAAAATGTATAGAATGGTTGAATCATTTTGGCATCAAGTTCAACTCAACATCAATGCATTATGATAAAATTCACTGTCCAGTCAAATATGAGAGAGAAGAGAGAGAGAGAGAGAGAGAGGAGAGAGAGAGAGAGAGAGAGAGAGAGAGAGAGAGCGACAGAGAGAGAGAGAACGAGGGAGAGAGAGAGGAGAGAAGAGAGAAACAGAGCGGGAGAGAGAGAGAAGAGACAGAGCGGAGAGATAGAGAGAGAAAGAGACAGAGCGGGAGAGATAGAGAGAGAAAGAGACAGAGCGGGGGAGAGAGAGAGAGAGAGAGAGAGAGAGAGAGACAGAGCGGGAGAGTGACCGAGAGAGAGAGAGCTTCCTACGGTAGCTTGTTTCTGGTATTCGTCGCTTTTCTTGTCGCTTTCTTTTCTTTTACGTGAAACCATGACTTCCAACCGAAAACATACTTTGTTCAAAACAAAACAAGCAGATTTTCTCGCGCGCATCATACAGCCGCTTCTCTTAAAGGCACAGCGCAGAAAACGGAGCGGCGCATATGCGCGTCGCGGGGCATTCAGTCTGTTACACTGCTTTCTGTGTTCGATTAACAATGTCCGTGCCGTCATTGATAGTTGTATGTTACAACTTGTAACGAAAAGAATGTGTTATACTGTATTATAGGGTTTATATACTTATATAAAAATCAAATCCATTAATTATCACGGTATCCACGGTATTGCAAATATAGCAAAAATGGCGCCAAAAATTCTCGCGATATCACGAGATGCAATCGCATCTCGCGAGAAGCATTAGATCTCGCGAGATCTCGTGCCCTAATTAATACACATCTTTGCTATTTACAGGGTTCAAACGCTTTCTGAAAATTTTAATTCAAGCACTTTGCCAATCCATGTTCAAGTTTTTCCAGCACCATACAGTTAAAATCTATACAATATACAGTACAGTCTGCCTAAACACATTCAAAATGAAACTTTACATTTTACAAGAGATTTTATGCGAAAACAAACAAAAATTAAGTTGTGCTTTGTAATAGCAATTGGACAAGTGTCGCTGTCTGTCTAGTTGCCTGTCACTATTAGTTAATAATAACAACTCAAAATGATTTGTTGACTTTATTGTTGACTTTATTAAATTTCTGGCTCAATACTTTTCTTAAAATACTTCTTTTTTAACAAACCTAATTTGTGACTTGTATTACTTCGATGTCCTTTTACTTGAATGATAGATTTATCATAGGATACGATTGTTTAATAAATAATATTAAATGTGGAAATGTTGCGTATCCTCTTATCATTAGCGTGACATTTTAGCATGCAAACGAAGGGCAAAACTTCAAGATTTCAGCCCCCCAAATAAAAAAAACGGTAGCACATATCGGCCATCAGCTGACCCTGACCTCTAAGAATCAGCATCAGCAACAATAATAGAAAACCCATATCGGTCGATCACCAAATAAGCACCCCACAAGCATCTAAAACTGGATATAAATAGGTGCTTATATTCACAGAAAAACGGTATTAAGTCTGTATTCTGGAAAATCTGCTTAAAGTTCATAAACATAAATGATCATGTCATGATGAGAGTGGTGAGATGCAGTAATAGACCAATAATAAACCCTGGGTAACCAAGGATATCAAAGCGGCACTAAATAACAAGAAGAAGGCTTTTCGATCTGGAGATAAAGAGAAAGCCAAGAAAGCAAAAAAACAACTGTCATCCAAAATAAGGGAGGGGAAGGAAAAATACAGGATGAAACTTGAAAATAGCCTTCAACAAAATAACACGAGAGAAGTGTGGAGAGGAATGAGGACAATCACTGGCTACAATGCTGGCAGACAGACGTTAGAGGGCAATATAGATCATGCGAATGAGCTCAATCTCTTCTTCAATAGATTTGAAGTGAATACGCAAATGCCAACCACTAACAGCTACATTACACATTCATCGGCCCATCCCCCACGTGGAGTGATCAACACACCAGGAATCAGTGAAACCATCATCATCTCAGAGGATCAAGTTAAAAGAGAACTGACCAAGCTCAGCCCCACAAAGGCTGTAGGCCCAGATGGAATCAGCCCCAAAATACTGAAAGCCTGCGCCCCACAACTCTGTGGTATAATAAAACATATCTACAACCTCAGCATACAACTGGAGAGGGTCCCGGTGCTATGGAAAACCTCGTGTATTGTACCGGTACCAAAGGTTACACGACCCTGTGTCTCCAATGACTACAGGCCAGTTGCACTGACCTCACATATAATGAAGGTTTTTGAGAGATTGATTCTCAGATTCGTTCGTCCACTTGTTAAACCCTTTCTGGATCCACTGCAATTTGCTTATCAGCCACAACTTGGAGTGGATGATGCCATCATCCACCTTCTCCACCGGACCTACACTCATCTGGAGAAACCCAGGAGCTCTGTGAGGTTTATGTTCTTCGACTTCTCTAGTGCCTTCAACACAATCAGGCCCACCCTACTGGAGGAGAAGCTGAAGAACATGCAGGTGAACCCTCCTCTGGTCTACTGGATTACGGACTACCTCACTAACCGCCCTCAGTATGTCCGTATACAGAACAGTGTGTCCGACACCGTGATCTGCAGCACCGGGGCCCCTCAGGGGACAGTTCTCTCCCCCTTCCTCTTCACCCTATACACATCTGACTTCAGCTACAATACTGAATCCTGCCACCTCCAAAAGATCTCTGATGACTCTGTGATTGTTGGATGCATTCGGAGCGATGACCTCTCAGAATACCGGTCAACAGTGGAGAACTTTGTCACCTGGTGTGAGCTCAATCACCTGCAGCTCAATGTCAGGAAAACAAAGGAACTCGTGCTGGACTTTAGGAAGACCAGGACCACCGTGACCCCACTCACTGTCTGTCCAAGGCGAGGCAGTCGAGATTGTCAAGAACTACAAGTACCTTGGAGTGCACATTAAAACTAAATGTACTGGACTGGACATTAAACTCAGCAGCACTCGTCAAGAAAGGCCAGAGCAGGCTGTACTTTCTAAGGCGGCTCAGGACCTTCAACGTCTGTAGCACCATGCTACGTATGTTTTATGAAGCTGTCGTGTCAAGCGTCATCTTCTATGCTGTGGTCTGCTGGGGAAGCAGCATGAAGGTGACTGACAGAAACAAACTGGACAAACTCATCAGGAGGCCTAGGTGTGAAGCTGGACCCTGTTCATGTGGTGGCGGAGAGGAGGATGCTGGGAAAACTCCACTCCATCCTGGACAACCCTTCTCATCCGCTACACAGTGTGCTGCTCAATCAGAGGAGCACCTTCAGCCAGAGACTGATCGCTGCTAAGTGTTCCACAGAACGCTTCAGGAGATCCTTCATTCCTGTGGCCATCAGGCTGTACAACTCCTCTCCATAGGTGCAGGGACTCTGGTTTTGTGCAATACCTTCATGCCACTATTTATTGTTAGTCACTTTTTTACTTATTTGTATTATACAGAGTTTTTTATGCAGATGTACATTTCTATTTTTTGCTTCTTTTATTATTATTATTATTATTATATTTCTCCTTTTGTGTATTTTTTTTTTTTTTTTTGGTTGAGCAACTGTAACCGAGAAAGCAATTTCCCCCTGGGGATGAATAAAGTTTTTTGAATCTTGAAATCTTGAATCTTGAATAATAGTGGTTACCTCAGAAGGTAGAGCAAAAGTGCAGGACTGCTGGAAAGGCCAGGAACCCGAGCTCAGAACCTGGATGCTGAAGTCCACTGGAAAAAGAAAAAAAGTCACTTTAAAATCGTTGCGCATTTCAGGCTAGTGCAGAGTGCGAGTATTCCTTACGGTCCAAAGGCTCCGAGTTGGTGAGATGCTTCTTGAACTGTTCGTTGAGGTCTTTACTGACTCCGATGTCCTGGAACATTCTCTGCAGTTTGGACGTGTATTCAAAGCCACAGGCTTGCTGAAAAAAAATCAGAGTTAAAAAAAAAGATAAAAAGATCTGCGAGTTGTAGTTCGGAACATTTCACATAAATATACAGTGGTATTTAGGAAATTAATCGTTTGCCTAGAGCCGTTTTGTTCCACAAAAATTTCTGAGCCGCATTTTACCGGTAATCCATCTAATAAAAAAATTCAGACAAATGTTTTAAATAAATGATAAAACACTGGTAATAAATGCAATAGAAACATAGCATAGTTACACAGCAGTAGTTTGGTTTGCCCTTTGGGTCAGATGTTTATATATACAGTATATAATGATCTACGGACAATCTCACATGAATCGTTACCGCCATCTTGAAATGACGTCATGCAAATTACTGAGATTTCCACAATCTTGTGAGAACGTGACCAAGCGAGAAGGGTGTGCGTAATCTTGCGAGATTATGAAAATCTCAGGGAATTGAATGACATCATTTCAAGATGGTGGTTCTACAGGAGAGGAAAGAGTTAAAAAAAAAAAAAAGTTTATTTTATATTTCGGAAGCAAGATCTCTGAAATCAACTAGTGTTTTTTGTTGTTTTTAGTTTGTTTGATGTGTAAAAAAGATAAAACAACCGTTTTATGCACGTCTAGACTCCATCTCCATGCTTGTTAGCGGTAAGAAAAAGACATGCTCCTTTCGTAAAGCAAAAATATTTTGTAACTCGGGATGACATTTTCGCGGCGTCGCATTTCGTTACTCTGGATTTTCATTATCTAGGACACTCGCAAGTCGGGGTACCACTGTATGCGAATAGGTCTGGGCAATAATTTGACATCAATAATCTCAGAGACAGACAGACAGAAGAACAGACAGACGGACGTACTTTAAGTTTGGAGATCATGCTGGCCTCAGCATCATCACTGGCACTGTTCTGGTGAACCAGACGCTTGGCCAGCATCTTAGCATAGAACTTCTGGAACACGTCCTTGTCCTCTATGTATTTAAACACGACCATCTACAAGAGAAAAAAAAAAGGAAAAACCTCAGTGTTCTCGGGCATGATGATTACGCAACGGTTAATGCCGCACGCACTACTTGATTCAGGGTGTCTTCGAGTTCCGCCTCTTCTGGATTTTTGGAGCTGAAAGAACAGAGGTGTAGTTAAAAGCACTGAGCACGAGGAGAGACGTCACCACACGCACCTCTTCTTCAGCAGCGAGTCGCAGTATCGGGCCAAAAGCTCGGGAGATTTGCTGGAGGACTGAACCATCTTAGTAACCGCGTTGTTATTGATGAATCGCCCACAAGCCTAGAAAAAAAAAAAAAAGTACCATTGTATGTATGGAATCAGATTAGTGCCAAAAGTATCCACATTTCAGAGAAATGAACAAAAATTATTTTTTTTTTACCAATTTTACAAAATTTGTATTTTTCGCTTGCAATTCTTTTGAAACTTTTTTCGTTCAATTCATTTTTTATTGTAGTTGTTATTAGTATTATAAAAAATGAGAAAATATGTAAAAAAAAAAAAAGTGATATGTTCTGTTTGTTTTAAAACCTCGACAATTTATCGTAAATATATATTTACAGTATACGTGTGCACTAAATAACAAGTTCAAGTTCAAGTTCATTTATATAGCTCTTTTCTTAGTCCGAGACCAACGCAAAGACGCTATAACAAGAGCAGTCCACGTAACCGCATTGTTGTCTTTCTGGTGCAGTGACGTGAAGGTGTCAGTCCAGAACTTATCACAAACAGATAAATACTCTGACAATGAAGACGCTCCGATTATGAATATGTTTATGCTCTCACTAAGCTCCTCCCCCACTTCTGGTCAACCGCTGTATGTTCTGATCACATTCTCACCAGCCAATCAGAGTAAGTGCCCCCCACATGAAGCTTGTGCCAGAAATCCCAATGAAAAAAATGAAACTAACAAAAAAACCAAGCAAATCTGAAGCAAAAAAAAAAAAAAAGTTTCAAACAAAAACACGAAGATTGCAAGCAAAAAAAAATACAAAACCAGAAGAAAATGTAAAGCATTTTCGTTTGCTTCTTAAAAATGTAAGTTTGATCATTTCTGGAACTGATCGGATTCCATATGAATACAAAAAAAAAGTCCTTTTATGTGAAACATGCCAGAGATGTGTGATAAGAAAGCCAGATCTTTTTTGTCGTTGAGAACTGCAATCCGTCAGTACCTTGTCCAGTGCCGCCACAAACCCAGCGTCGTTGTTGAACGCCGACATGACCAGAGCGTTGTACTTCTTATGCACATCCAAGATGGTCTGGACGTACATCTTTGGGTCCTGGAAGAAAAGCATTGGAAATATTTATATACCCAAATGGTTCTTTGCCACAGAGCAGACCAATGTCAGACAATATCTTCTTGCAAAAAAGATTGCGATCTCAATTCCACCCCCCTAATTCAGGATTCAGCCAAACTCGTCTGATCTTGAGAAAACACGCACTACAGTGTTACTAATCGGACTAACCGGACGATCAAATGAACAAAAAGTAATCAATTCTCTTACATATTCTCATATTTATGCAAATATAAGCACAGCACTTATACAAGCACAGTCTTGTTTTTTCATCCAAAATAAAAATTCCAAAAGTAAAAATGCTTTTTTAAGATTTCTGGTTCAACTAATTTGTTTTCGTTCTTTAACAAAACTAACTTGTGACTCGTATCATTTTGATATAATTTTTCTTGAATAGATAAAAAAAAGTCGATTCCAGAGATCTGAACTGCAACTCCCAGAATTCTCAGCCGATCCCAAGAACATTTGTACTCCATAACACGATATTTAGCCCCTGCGTGATCAACGTTTCTTTATTTCTGTTATTGAGCTAAAAAAACTAAGTGAATAAAAGTATTTCCATTTACTTGTGATTGCTATTCACTTGAAATGTAGAAAAATTAGAGCTTATATTTACGTCCATATTTGAATTTGGCACGTAAAATTGGAAAAAAATACGATAGATTTTCTAATTGTCAGAGAAAAAGAAGCATGAACCTCAACGGAGGATTATGAACAATTATTCTTAATCAGTTAAAAAAGAAATTTAGTTGAAAACACAGTACAAAAAAGTACGTAGTCCACGTCATCAATTACGTAAACACGTCATACGTCGTGAAAACAAAGCTGAGCAGACGATGGCAAAAAAAAGCGCAATTAAAGTCGGCAAAAGTGTGAGAAACAAACAAAGAAAGCCGACGTCTCCGTCGTAAGGACAGTTACAGTTAAGTTAGAGTAAATTTAAAAAAATGTAGCAGAAAAATAAAATAAACTTCCGGTGGATTAGGTGTCTCTTTGGTGAAATACAAAAAAAATATACAAATAAATGTTGTCCCTACACACTCACATTGAGAGCAGACTCCCCACATTTCTCAATAGCTGCAAGGCCTTGGTTATAAATATGCGTTTCCAGAAGTTTCTTCAGCTCTCCCAAGCCATCCGTGATCCGTGATACCAGATTGTACATGCGGCCCAGATCTAAAGAGAAAACACATGGCGGACTGGAGTCAAATCTCAGGTGGATGTGAAAGTGATGACTGGGGTTCTAACCTTCGTTCTTATCAGCATCTAGAAGGTTCTGGAACTCGGTGTGAAAGATCTCCAAGTGTTTCTCGATGAGAACTTGCTCACACTTCCTGGCCAGCTCATCCTGAGTGCTCTCGTGCAGATAAACCTGAACCCTCCTCTGCTCCTCCAGAAGACGAGCTTCCGCCTGAGACAAACACACACAAAAATCTATTACACTTTTGTTTATTACATTATCACAAACCTATATTTAACTACGCATTTTTAAAACCTCAACATGTTAAAAACATCAACTTTATCTAGATTGGATTAGTTGGAAAAACAATCTAAAATAATTTCTATAATTATTTTAAAATCAACACACACAGATGTTCCATAAACGATTATACATTAACACATTACATAAGAATCTGAATCAGACGCCTTTATTGTCCTAATACATAGAGCAACTAAATTATAGCAGCCTTGGAGTGGCTTGACCATTAATTAAAATCGAAGTTAAAAAAGGAATAAAATTGAATGTATAAGGTACAATAAAATATTTTGTCCGGGAAGAAGATGGTGGAGCTGTATCGCACAGGAAAGGAATAAAATACAAAAGTATAATTATAAGTATTTGTGTGAATGGAGGAAGAAAGGTATTGCACATTCAGTACATTATTCACTGTATATGTTCAATGCACCTGTAAATTTCTATATATTTTATATTTATTTCATAACTGTAAATTAACCTCATTTGCACTTCTGGTTAGATGCCAGAAGATACCTAATCTAATTACCCATACTGTTAAGTGCATAATTGCACTTAAAAGTTGTATGTTTGGTTAGTGGATATGTGAACATGTCCGACATTTAAGGAATATTTCAATAATATTAATGATAAATGCTTGTATGTGTTGTTTAAAAATAAAATGCAATGTTTGTGATGCTTCTAGAATTTCAGCAACATAAAGAAATTTACCTTAATTTTATGAGGGGAAAAATAGATTAAGTTTTGCACTACATGTTAAAAACAAACGTGTTAAAAAACATCCAGCGTATAACTAATTTAGGCCTGAGAATATTTATATTTCTATACATTTGAGTGACCTAGTGCTAAAAAGTTGGGCCTGCTTTATACTTTACCAAGGGTGGCCAACCAGTCAGAAACTAAGAGCCACTTTGTTCTGTGTTAGAGCCACAAAGAGCTGCAAAGAGCCACATCGTGGGCACACATAAACATCATCCCATTCCTTAATCCTGTATGCACGCACACACACACACAGACCTCTGCTCAGACAGATTCAGTTAAAATAACCACACCAACATGATAATATTAGTTATTTTTCAACAGTTAACATCGTGTGCATATTTGACTCATGTCATGTGAAAGCTCCTGAAGAGCCGCATGAAACTAGTTAAAGAGCCGCATGAGGCTCAAGAGCCACGGGTTGGCCACCCCTGTACTATACAATGCTTTATATGCCCACTGCTCCGGGTTTGTGTGTGTTCACATCACTCTGTGTGTGTGTGTGTGTGTGTGTGTGTGTGTGTGTGTGTGTGTGTGTGTGTGTGTCTGTGTGTACTTAAATTGATGGGTTGAATGCGGAGAACTAGAGCTGCCACGACGTGTCGACGTCATCAATACAGCCAAGAAAATAATCATTAGATTAATCGAAAAATGTGTTGATAGATTAGTCAATTAATCAAAAATAAATAAATAAATAAATAATCCATAGATTAAACTACTGTATAACAAAATAATAGTTAGCTGCAGCCCTACAGAGAACACATTTTTCCTAAAATAGGGAGATTTTCTTTCTTCCAGCCTCACCTTTTTCATGTATTCAGTGACTGGATTCTGCTGCAGGAACTCGGTGCTTTCCCTCGTGTAAAACCGCTCCGTGTCGGCCAGGAACTGAGTCTCAAAATACTCTTTGTACACGGACAGAGTCGGGCCTTTGGCGAAGGCATCGTCCTCATTGAGACCGAGCTCCACTGCGCAAGATGAAAACGTGAGCACAGAGACACCAGCAAACAGCAGCTCGTCTCCTACCGTACGACTGGACCACGCCACTGATGAGTCTGGTGTTGATGGTTTCCCCATTCCTCTCCTTCTCAATCAGCTTCAACACAGCATTTGTGACCTAAACACAAAACAGAAAATGTTTTTAGAGGTGTAAAGAGTACCTGACAACCATTATGGAGCACAGATACATTTTGGTAAAAATTAATCTGTAAAAATTATTACCAATTCAAAGAAGACTTGAGTCAAAGTTGTAAAGTATCATAAATAACACCCTTCAGCATCCTGCAGATGGCGATGTCGCCTTGTCCACCCAAAAAATTAACCACAGTAGAAAATGATGCCGGCTTGTCGCTTATATTTTTGATACTCAGTACATGTACAAAGGCGCCAAGAAATACTTAAGTAACAAAGTCAATTTACCCCACTGGTGGTTTTAATAATCAGGCTCATCTTTCCAAACTCTAAATTAGTCCATCTGTAATTTCTTATCAATTAATTTCTCTCTATCTTTGGCAATAAATTAAAATGTAAAAAATTGTACGAAATCAGATTGGTGCCAAAAATATCAAACAAATTCCAATAACACACTTTTTGTTTATTTTTACTTTTCGTTTGCAATTTTCACATTTTCGCTGGAAACTTTTTTTGTCGCTTCAGATGTTTTCGTCTGTTTCATTTTTTGCGTTTGGACTTCTGGCTCAAGATTCATTCACACACACGAAACACATTCAGAAATCAGAGCATTTTGAAGTTTGAAAAAAAAAAAAAAAAACACCATTCACTTAGCTAATAATTCCAAGCAATACACTCTTACTTTAACACTACAAAGTCCGGAGCAGGTTTAATCTCACCTGCTTGTTTAGTGGTCGGAACAAACATTCCCTCCATGTCACCAGAGCAAGCTAAGAATGAAACAAGCAAGAAACCATTTATTTTATAACCTCCATTGGGGAAAGGCGGCGCACTGCGGACAGAGACACTGACCGAGTAGATCTCGTAGATTCCTTTCCTGCCTTCATCACACTCCCGACGGACCCAGTGGCGATTGAGGTAAGCACAGATCCCGTTCAGCACCTTACTGGAGAACCTGTAGTCTTCCCACTGCTGGGTGTAGAACTTCAGCACGCTCTCGTCCATCAGGTCCTCGCCATCCTGAAACACAGTCTCTCACCGTCATGCTCGCAGAAAACAGTCACGTGCAGGACAGAAGAACAAACTTGAGCGGAAACGTCAATTCCTTGATGTGGACAAACAGTTCAGCGGTTTAACAACTTATTAAAGCATCAAAACGTTCAAGACATAAAATCTTAACCTTAAGGGTTAGTGAAAAAGGACCCAGGTAGGCACACGAAGACAATATGTAAATAAGACAAAGGAAAATGAAACAAGAAAAAAAAAAAAACAAAGAAAAAAAAGAGAGCAAGAGAGCGACATTGTGATTGGAAAAAAATAAAGAGGGGAGTAAAGAAAGAAATAAAAGGCAGGAAAGAAAATGAAAAAATTAAGTGAAAAGGAGCAAGTGAGCGAGAAAGTGATTGAGAAGAAGAAAATAAGGAGAGGAAAGAAAAGCAAAAGAAAATAAATATAGAAGAGAAGAAAGAAAAAAAAGAAAGAAATAAGAGTGAAAAAGAGCAAGTGAACAAAAAAGTGATTGAGAAAATAAGAGTAAAGAATGAAAAAAAAGAGAAAGAATAAAAAGAAAAAGAGTGAAAAAGCAAGCAAAAGAAAGCGATTGAGAAAAAGAAAAAAGGAAAGAAAGAAATAAAGAAGAGCAAGTAAAAGAGACTGTGTGTGAGATAGTAAGAGAAAGAGAGAGAGATAAAGAACAAGTGGGTTAAAAAAAAAAACAAATCAGAAGAGTAAGACAAAGAGAGCATCGAGTGTGAAAGAGTGGGAGAGCAAGTGAGCAAAGAGAGAGACGAAAGAATGAATGAATGAAAGCAGAAGAAAGAGATCAGGAAGAAAGGGATCAAGAAAATGTGAGAGAGCAGAAGAGAAAAAGACAGAGAGAGCGCAAGAGAGAATGAGGATGAAAGAGAGTGAGCAAAGGAGGTAAAGACAGATGGGAAGAAAAATGAGAGAAAGAGAGACAGAATGGGCGAGCGATCCGCTAACCTTCAGTAAGTTGGTGAGGTAGTTCTTCAGAAACTCCTTCAGTCTCTTGTAAAGCTCCAGGCCCACAAACTGAGCTCCTCCTGGGGCGGGGGTCTTCTTGGAAGGTTTGGACGGGGGCTCGCCCGCACCGCGGGCAGGGTTGGACTGATGCACACTCGTGCAGTAGTTATACACGTGACTGGATGGAGACGAGTGAAGGACAACAGAGCGGACCAGGAGTTTAAGCAGTCTAGATCAGTGAAGGCCAACCTGCGGCCCGCGGGCCACATCCGGCTCTTATTTCTACATTCAGACACGAAATTACTAATGTCGAGGGTGCATGTACTTTTTGGTTTTCTCTTTGTATTGTATCTTTGTATTTCAAAGTTTCTCTTTGTATTGAAAATTAAAAAAAAAAGAAAGTTAAATCTTATTTTTGTTTTAAAACGTCAGACATATTTTCAGAAATGTAATTAAAAATATAATATTAATATTTTTAATTTAATTATTATTTACATTTTTATAAGTGTCAAAAAATGTTTAAGAAGTGTTTTAAGTGTTTTTTTAGACATTTAAAAAATGTATTTTCAAATAAATAAATTATTTCGTTTGATTTATTTAATTTTAAAAGAAAATAGAAAAGAAATTGGAAAAAAAAGAAAGAAATAAGAGTAAAAAAAAAAGAGGAGCAAGAAAGAAAGAAAGAATAATAATAATAATAATAATAATAATTGAACCTTTATTAGTCCCTCAGAAGTGTCCTTGGGCAAGACACTGAACCCCCACAGAAAGAAAGAAAGAAAGAAAGAAAGAAAGAAAGAAAGAAAGAAAGAAAGAAAGAAAGAAAGAAAGAAAGAAAAGAAAGAAAGGGCTCTTATTTCAACATACCCACGGTTCTGACTGACTGGTCACATCCTTGACCCAAACTTTTCTAAACTGGCTCCAGAAAATGAACTGCAGGAGGGTATGTACTTTTTGGTATTTGAAGTTTCTCTTTATATTGACAATCAAAAGAACTAATTGGTTTTAAAATGTCAGACACATTTTCAGAAATGTAAATTAAAATAAAAAACATTTAATAGTTTAGTTTAACTTAATTTAATTAATTTACATTTTTTTGTGTCTGACATTTTAAAACAAAAATAGACAAAGAATACATATAAAAAAATATTAACAATTGAATAAATAAAACTGTTATTTTATTATTTGAATTTACATTTTTTAAGTCTGTTGTTATAAAATGTCAGACTCTTTATTAGAAAATGTAAATAAAATTAAATAAATAAAACGAAATTTACAATTTCAAAAAAGTGTCTGACATTTTAAAACAAAAATAGATTTCATTGTCGTTCTTTTGCTCTTCAATACGAAAAGAAACTTAAAATACCAAAGAGTGCAACAAAATAAGTCAACAATTGTGGCTTTTTCATTTATTTTCTCACGTTTAAGACCAATTTAAAAACCCATATTAAATCTTCCTAACGTCAAGTTGAGCCCTGAGATTCGAAAACGATGGCCAGCGTGTCTAATAAGGATACGTGTAGAGCTCCATGTAGCGAGCCTTGGCCATGCTCTGCCGCGTGTAGACCTGTTGTATTCCCGCACGGAGATCATCCCAGATCTGGTCCAGCCCAATCTGCTTCAGACCGTGAGGGGTCTGGGTCCGGTTAGTCGACATGCTCGCTTCACTGTCGGCCCGACCGCTCTTCTTGACGTTTGATTGCTGTGTCCGAGTTCAACAGGATCTACTCCTCCATAGGTTCGACAGGAGAAGGGAGTGAGATGGTAGGAGGACGAGAAAAGTAAAAGAGGATGCTGAGGGAGAGACCCTCAGGGCAAAGCCAGCAAAAACACCTGTGGGACAAAATAACATCAGATGGAGTCAGAATGGGCTTTCCAGGGTCAAACCGATCTGCGGCTCTAATTTCCCAGCATGCCCTGCTTATTTCCATGGCAACAAGGAACTGAAGCCTTAAGATGCTGTAACCAAGCAAACCACTGTTTCTCGCTAATGAGCTGGAATCGAGAGCGAGATCAGACCTTCACCGATCTCCAGATCTACAGAAGTTGTCAATTATGATTTCTAGTAGGGTATCTAACAATACCCTATCGACCTCAATACCACACTTTCTAAATTACACGTACTCGTTAAAAGTCCTCGGAAGTCAATACCGGAAGAGAGAAAAGAAAGGCTCTTATTTCAGCATTCACACATGTAATTACTAGTGCTGTCAAAGTTAACACGTTAATGCATGTGATTAATTTTAAGTGCTTAATCGCGTCCATTATTTTTAACCCCAATCAATCAGTTGCATTTTTTTTTTACTTTCAGTTTGGCAACGTGCAATGAATAGAACCAAGCTGTCTCCTGATGCGCCCACTAAGATCAGCTCACAGTCCTTGAGTTCAGGTGTTGTCATTTAGGCGCAAAGTGTTTCAGTGACACTGACCTACTTTTCCCCTCAACACAGACACATTCCTTTTCAACTGCAGATAACTTGCTCTGTTCAAAAAGCCGAAGCTTTAGATTCATACGGATTAGATAAACAGACAACACTGTATTTACATACATACAATTATTTTTGAAAACAGACATTCTAAGCTTTATGTAGACACAGGTTTCATGTTAGAGTGATTCATTATTTTTACAAAAAGCACAACATCCTGTTTTTATTAAGATTGTAACCTTGCGAGTAATGGTAAAAAATGGCGAGTAAAAAATGTGAAAACTATGTACTTCAAACTTTCAATTGATGGATAACACTTAAGGGAAATTTTTACTTGTTTTGTGTGTTTTATCTTGACAAAAGTGCGACTCAACCTCTGAGAGTTAAAAAACAAAGACAATACATTGCAAATTGAACAAAAATTATACAAAATTATATTGCAATATTTAAACTAGTGTTTATTTAGTGTTTAGTTTACATTAATTACATATTACACCTCAATATCCAGTATTACAAGCTTTAGTCATTTAATCGCGATTAATCGTGATTAATTTGGTCAGGGAAGTGCGATTAACTAGCTAAAAAAATTAATCGTTTGACAGCACTATTACATTTGGAAAACATTTGTGACTGTACGGTCTGTACGAAACTGCTGTCGGCACGGATTATTTTCGTAAGTAGGGGTAGCACTGTATTTGTTCGTTGTGAAATAAGTATAATTACAATTTCAAACATTTTCAAGCACTTCTTTTAAAATCCAAGCATTTTTAAGGCCTTGAAAACATAATTGATATTCAAGCATTATCAAGGATTTCAAGCACCTGTAGGTACCCTGTATGTGGCATACAACAAGCTATACATTTTAAATAATTGTTCTTTATTCCAAACAAGCCACGCTTATTAAATTATATGACTAAAGATGTTACCTGTAAATCTGAATAATGTTTTTATTAAGTACTCGGTATTAGTATCGGAGAGTACTGAAATGCAAGTACTGTACTTGTTTTCCAAAAAAGTGGTATCTCTGCATCCCTAATTTATCCAAAACCACACATGGATTGACACTGCACATGAACACAGACTTTACGTGACAATGCCATGCAAAAAATAAATATACAAAAAAAACGCGCTCACACACGGGCACTCACTAAAATATTTCAGTTGTGTTGTAGAAAGCGGCAAAAATTTGCATTATGAAATATGACTTGGACTTTAGGATTTGTCCCAATAAAGCGGCTGCTCTCTTTAGGGCTTGTGTTGTTATTCGTAAAATTTCACTGAACTTGTTCATTCTAATGTTGACTAAACACACAATCAAAACTAATGTTCACAAATACAGGTGCAGGCAGAAACGACTGGTGGAAAAATTATTCAAAAATAAACTAATACAGCGATAAAAAAAAATATATTTTTTTTAATTCGCAAATATTAATACTTATTCGTGCAACGATGCAATGAAACAGGCCATTATTGTTATTATTATTATTAGAAGTAGTAGTAGTAGTAGTAGTAGTAGTAGTAGTAGTAATGATAATAATAATTGGTTATAATTTAGAGACCATCAAAGTTACTCTACAAAAAATAACATTAACACAAAAAACAAGTCACAAACCAGACATTCGCTACGCAAAATATTATATTTTTACAGCGGAGCTTGTTTCGAGTTTCGATCTCTTTTTCTTTAAAAGTTTTTGCACTGTTATTTCTTATCTTCGTTTAATGTTTGACTAATATTAATTTCTTGACTGCATCGACAATAACACACTCACAATTAAACAGCCGATGTATTCGCAAACACACCACAATTACTCTATAAATTCGCCATGCACGGAAAACAACAGAATAAAAGCAGAAATAGGCAGTGATGGCAGTAAATTAGCTTTAGTCAGTAACAAACGACACTGCTTGTTCGAGATTAAAGCTAACGCTAGCAGCTAATCTCGCGCCCTTACCATCATCCAGAAAGAACGGCAAACATACAGAGCAATCCCAAATTCCGTCACGATTGATGATCAGCAATGTTCCCTCAACAAATCAAAGGATTCGGGTGTTATTCGCGATGTTGGGGGGAACGAAAAGTATTTACAACAAAAAACCCCGAACATAGAAAAACTCCGTCAGCGTGTGCTCACGGAAACACTGCCCCCGGGAAACTTCCGTCAGTTTGTGCGTCGGATGGAACAGAGTAAAAGATAGTTCCGCGTTAGAATCACACACTTGCGTTCATATTTCTTTAATTGATTTTACAGCGATTTGATTAACGATACATGAAAATACACACATTTCAGAACTGATAATCAACGCATGGAACTCGACTTTGAAATATCTCCTGTGGCCGTTTTTAACGAGACACCAGATTTGGAGGCGAGATGTGGGGATTCCTTGCCAACACGATTGTTCTTAAAAATAATGATCAATCATTCAAATAAAACATTTTAATTTTTTAGTATCTGTTAGTTAGTAACAGAAAGTCAGTTTACTTCTGTACTGTCTGTCTGTCCGTCCGTGTAACACAAATATTGAACAGTAGGTGGCAGTATAAGGCACGTCCATAAAACTACTGACTACAATCAGTCTTTCTACAGTTTCAATTTCTCTTGTGACACTTATATACCCTATAAATACCCTCTATATACCCTAACCCCTTTTTAATATATTTACAAGAAGTGTATATAGTGTATTCTATTTTCTACTATTCGGTTGAATACATTTAAATACATGGACAAATGGTTATTATTCATGTATTTCAATCTTTCTGTCTTCTTTAGGCTTTATATGAAACTGTTTTTAACAATTTATGCATGTACGTATATGCTAAAAACAAAAATTTTCCATAAATTGGATTTATGCAATTTGAAAACATATACAGTATTTAAATATATTTAACACTGTTTCACGTATATGTGGATATACTTTTTCTCCCTATGGAACACTTTATGTTCCTTCAAACTATAATGACTATGTGGACACATGTATAGTTTAGTTTGCGACTGTCGGCTTTCTTTTTTGAGAAACGTAAGTTGCCTTCTGCTCTCTTTCTTCGTTTCTGTTTTCCACTTCTCTCACACATCATTCTATCAGAAATGTGTGATACGTAATAGAAAACTGTTTAGTGGACGCGTAGACATTTTTTCCGGTCACTGTCTCTGACTACAATAGAACCTTAATTGTCGGAGCATGAGTATGAAAGTGGAATGCTACACCTACTGATGTGAATAAAAAAAAAAAAACGACTACAAACTTTAATAAGACACCCACACACACACACACACACACACACACACACACACACACACACACACACAGAGATCTATGTTGAAGACATTTTTGAGTGATTACCTTCTGATTCAGTCGACACTGGTATAACAATGACTTTTCTAAATGTGTCAAAAGAAACTACTCTGGGTAAAATCGTTTACACCTTTAACATGTAAAAAGCCACCAAAATGAATTCTGTCTTTTATTTAGATTTTTTGCAGTTGCCTGATTTCCTACTCTCTCACTCAGGACGGTTTGAGCATGGACAACACCAACATGTCACACAATAATCTACAAACCTCTCCTATTCTGAATAGAAGTAGAAACTTATCTTACCCATGTAAGTGTGTATTAACGCAAGGAAGCCTGATCCACGAGTTTACTTTGCTGTACAGATATTCACAGCCAAACTACTGTCATCTATGACAATGATGTTGGACGTTCCAGTCCTGTCAAACAACATCCTTTTTTGGGTTAACCACCGAAAGCAAGAGTTGATAGAGAACCAACTTTTTGCTTAGCCCAGTCAAAGTCCCTAGAGTCCCAGGTATCAAAGATGGATGGTACGTATCAGTTCTGTATAGATTATGGTTGTATATGAGTTAACAGTCTTTCTCTTTGCCTCGACTGTACTGGACATTGGTGCGGACCGAATTGGTGTGACCTTCTACATGACCAAACTCTCAAGACTTGTTGAAATCCTTCTGGAAAGTAGCACCTGGCCTCTAAGATTTTAGCTTTTGTCTCTACAGAGAACTTCCTGCACTACTCTGTAATGGCTTTTGGAACGAGAAATGCATAGACCATATACTCCACCTGTGAAGCTTGATTTTATCTATTTAGCTTATTTCTGTGAATCTTTCTCTTTCAGCTCTCAACATGAGCAGATATGTTTTCCTTCTCTCCTGCTTGCGTATCTATTCAAATCCTCTTTTCAAGCTCCACTGCTTCACCATTCTCAGGATTATGGAAATTGTGTTTTGGTCACTGAGCGTTCTTGATAAAGTTCTTTACCAGAAGAAGGAATCTCTAGGGAAATCAACCTGCTCTCCTGGAACACTCTCTGCTGGAACCAATTTCTGTTGAGTCAATACTGGATGCTATTTATGAGCTAAATCACGTGAAAGTACCTTAGCGGTTGCACTTTTTTTGAACATTTGAGTTTGACAGAGACTGACATATTGTTATTTGTTTATCTATTTTGTTCTGCCATTTTTAAACAATGAGATATTACGTAAATCCTCATAAATAAAGTTCTTGTTTTTCACATTTCTTGGTGGGTTTCACATTTCTAAATTCAGGTTTTTTTGCCTAAATACACTCAAGTTCTTTTAAAATTGGAAGCTTTACGACTTTCACTCAAGTCTTTGTCAAAATGGTGACTTGTATCTTGTGATTGAGTATTTCTACAGCAAGATATCTAAGATTTTACTCAAGTATGATTTTCAGGTACTCGGCTTGAGGGACTGATCAGTAGCATTAGAACAGAGGAAGGACAGAGGCGCATGGACAGTATTCAAACAGTAGATAGATGCAGTGTAGCTTGAAGTCGGTGCAGATCTACAGGAGGATGGAGTCTCTGGAGTAGATCATCACTTCTGAAAACTTTTGAAGAATGTTTCCTCTTCTACTGGCTCTACACTGGTGTTAGTCTACACTGACCACAATTCGCGAACCTTTTTTTATCAAAGTTGTACCATATTAACCAAAGCTTAATGTGTTTGGCACTTTTTGCGTACAACCTAGAGTTTTTTTATAGAAAGGTGTCAGAAATTGTTGTAGACGATGCACTTGGGTGTTTGGGTGAAACTTTTCTATGGGTGTTTTTACCATTTACGGTACATATATAACTTTTTTTTTTACGATTTAGTTAATGTATATATAAATCATCTTTTTATTCAATATTTTTCCCTTTTGGTGAAACCTTGGTTGTGTATGTAAAATTGTTTCTCATCACTTTTTTACAGAAGAACTCGCAGCTCGACAAAGAGAGTTTGGCCATAAAACTGGACATATTTAAGAGACTTGGTTTTCTTTGTTCATGATTCTTTCTTTAACTTTAATAATTAACATAATTACTTTGCAAAAAATACAATTAATGTTGATCCATTTCATGTTAATCCCTTTAACTCCCTAGACATTAAGAGCACATAGCAGTAATTTATAGTTTAAGCTAATTTTTTTCCATAGAACCCCCCCCCCCATTTATCTATAAAAATGTTTAGTTTTAGAACTTTACACGTTCATCCTATTTAGCCCTAGACTTAACATGTGCTTTGAGCTTTGACCACTGTGCAATATAGTGTGACACTCATGCAAGTCATTTTTTTAACGAATCGTAATAAATACGCCAGTGCTTTTATTTGTTTTACGCCATTTAAAAGGCCAAAAAATAAAGCAACAATGCAGAACGACAATTTCATACACATTCTTAATGCAACCTAAATTTTACGTACAGTTTTCACCTTAAAGTACAACAAACCATATAGTGCCTTAACTTAGTTTTTTAATCTATCTGTAAAATGCAAATGAATGTCACTTGTTTAACACACATACAAAAAAAGAAGTGTAGAATTTGCTTAAATAAGAAATAAAACACCCAGTCAAACAATATGAGGACATTTGTCTGACAATAAAGACGCAAAAGAAAAATCACCTAAATTTACAAGTTCATCATTAAACCTATGACATAATCGCCCAAAATAAAAGTCCCAGAACTCGAGGCACATTAAAAGACACTGGTCAAAATGAATTCTGAATGACAACTAAACTAAAACCGTCTAACTAGAGCTCAAGTTTGAATAGCGTTCCAGTCAAGACTCTTTGACGTAAAAACACTTGGAAAAGTCCTGCAACTCGTTTTTCAAAGACAAAGAACAAGCACTTTTGGAGAAACGGACAAGAAACGTTTCAGAGAGTTAGAAAACAAAAAAAGATTTGCCTTGGGATGAAAAGTGCTGCATCACCATCGATGAATGACTTGAGAAACGCCATTGGCTGATAACCATGCTACAATATATCGTCGCGCCAATGATGCTGACAACGAAACGTTTAAATACAATCAAACGTCATTTTCAGAAACATAGTTATGCATTTTGTACACATTCCCTTTTGTGCTAATGGCTAACGTCGAACGCTAGTCACATGTTAAAACAGCCATGGAAAGTAAAAAAAAATTTTTAACATCAGTTCATACGGGAGGAATCTCTGAAGTCTCGATCTGAAGTTCTTGTGCTGTTAGTCACGTATAAAATAATTGCAGAACAGACATGCCAGTCACTTCTCAGTCGCGGTCCAAACGAACCCCACAAGTGTCCGTTTCCCATCAGCTACTGAAAAAACTTGTGAAAAACGCATCCCGAGGATGAGGAGGTAGCTAGATGAACCACTCTTTCTTGCTCTCGTCGATGGTCTCCGTAAAGGCGGGGTCGTTCACAATGATGGCGGCGTCGGCGCAGTCAGCTGACTCGGCTCCTTTGGCCTCGTTGGTGTGGTAGGAGCCCTTGTGACGGAACATGTGACGCACCAGAAACACCAGTGTACAGAGGATGATGAAGATCACCACGGCGATGACGCCTGAGAGCAAAAAAACGGTTTAAAATTTAATGGGAAAAAAAACCAAGTTTGCTTTCCTAGCCGTTGTCGCCTGTTGGTTTGCTCACTGGTAACGGTTAGTGTTAGATGAACGGTTTTAAATGCATTTGAAATCAGCACCAATGACTGGACACATTTTTGAACTCACCTCCGATTATTGCGGAGTTTCGGTTGACGCCGCGTCGACTCGACCGCTCGTCGCTTAAGGGGAACTGGGCACCGGCTTAAAAAGAAGGACAAAGGAAGTTGCGTCAAAGATGATTTTAGCAATGAGATGATGTCGGTGAACTATGGAATCAAATTAGTGCCAAAATTACAGTAAATTAAAAAAAAACAAACAATAAAGTTTTTGTTCTTTTTTTGGCTTGTAATCTTCCCATTTCACATCAAAACATTTTTCCTGTTAAAAAAGTTTTGTGCGTTTTTGATTGTTTTGCTCGTTTGATTTTTTTTTGCGTTGAGACTTTTGGCACTAGTTTCACCCTTACTCTGATTGGCTGGTGAGAATGTGATTGATGTTGATAGATGTTGACCAGGAAGCTGAGTCGAGTTTAACAAGCATGTACGTACACACAGTCAAAATCGGATCATCTTATTTATTGGATATTTGTTTCTTTGTACTTATAAGTTGACATTAATAAAAAAAAGCATTTTTGTCTTTTTTTATAATTTTGACACTAATCTGATTTCATAGTTCACAGGATGTACAGTATGTCATTCTGGACGTGTGTGTGTGTGTGTGTGTGTGGGGGGGGGGTTGCTGGATCTGAAACCTGCCGTCTGCTCTTTTCATCTGCCGTCTCAGCAGGCAAGAAGCAATTTCCACTTAACCCACCACTTCAAAACCAGTTAGTTTAGCTCATTCAGTATTTTTTACAATAAATAATATAATAAATTATAGGGTTAAAATGTTAATATACAGTACAAACCTCAAATTGTACTGACACGTGCATTAACCTGTCACTTTATTCTATTTGTCCAATATGCCGTCTCAACAATATTTTCCATTTGCATTTTATTTACATTTTATGTTATTTGCTGTGTATTTTGTTATATTGTATTTCTTGTATTATATTCCGATATACGGTACAGTATTTTGTATTTTTGCCTTTTGTATTTTATTTAGATTTTTACATATGTTTATGTATATTTGATTTAATTAAGCGTGTATATTTTTACATTTTCAAGTTTCATTGTTTATTTCCCATTTTTTATTTATTTTTTTGTACCAAATGGAGTAGTGCTTCTAAATTCATTGTAACCAGTGATACAATAACAGTGTCACAATAAAACGCCATTATCGTCATTGTATATACGTAAATACTGTATAACATTCATAATATGATATAATGCAGCATAAAATACAGTATATTTTTTTACAGCAAAAAACTTTAACATTTTTTACATTATACAAAAGTTATACATTTACCAATTTCACTGACAATATTTTTTCCCCCAACCGGGGTTAAGTGTTGAGTGTAAGCAGGCTAGAATGTGTAAGTCTCAGTAAGTAGTGTGCGCTTTCATCACTTAATTCTATTGATTTTGTCTCTTCACTCTGGGACCGTCCAACATCAAGCTGCTACTGCAACAGCAATAATGACGCACACACGGACACACACAACATAAGCGCTGGAGGTTTGTCTTATAGACCACCAGAGTCTCTGGAGAACACAACACCAAACACCCTCAATCAATACCCCAAGCCTCTGGCACCAAGACAAAGAAGCCAAAAGCTGAGCACTTGAAAGCACTTCACTAGATAAAAGTCTTTCTTAATTCGGTTATCAAACAGTTTTACAGGATAAATACTGTAATGTCAAACTCGGCTGCACGGGGGCCAAAACTAAACATTGAAATTTAAATGCCTTTATCAGTCCCACAGTGAGGAAATTGCGTCTACCACAGCATAAAAGAGAGAATATAGATTAAAAACACGTTTAAAAATGCATACACAAACCGTACATAACAATAATAATTAACAAAAGCACACTTAAAGTTGTGTGCCAAAATGGATGAATGTGTAAAACACACTAAAATGAAAAATTCTTTTCAACTTGAATGATAAAAATACACAGGAGCATTATTTTAGAATAAATAAGCTTGAACTTGAAGCCTTTACAAAGTATTAGAATTTGAAAAATGAACTTGCTGCAAAAAAATCACACAATAAAAAAACAAAACATTTGCTTTTCAAGTAAACGAATTATACATCTATAACGTATGCAGCACTGCATTATGGGATCTGTAGTTTGTGGGGTTTTAGCGATTTTAATTTTGCCGGGCCATTAATACCAAAAATAACAGATACTTGTTGCAACATAAGAGGGGCCAGATGAGGCCTTGAGATTGAGACTGAAGAATCAACGCTAGTTTTACCTGACTCGGGACGCCACGGGTCAAACACAGCAGACATGGGCGGAACCGTCAGCGGAGACGCCCCACAGTTGGACTCCACCAGGACGCCCTGAACAGAGGTGGTGGAGGGGGCACTGGCCCTCAGGGCGGCTTTCAGCGGGGAGATGCGGTTGAACTGCACTCGGGACAGACAGCCCACGAAGCCCGGCGTGTTGTAGCGCTCGATCAGAACCGGATCGATCTGGCCCGTTTCTGTAGGAGAAACGCAGCTCTTCATCCAGTTCTGCTGATTACTGACTCAATCGCAATCGCTCAATCGCACGGGCGCCAAAAATCAAGACACACTTTAAATCAGGGGCCAAACATAAGCAATTTAAAACACATTTTAAAGCATAAAATCGAATAAAAGTGAAAGGATTAGCGTGTTTACGCAAAAATAAGCACCCAATTGTTTTTCTTCATGACCAAAAATGACCCAAAATATGAAGGGAAATTTGAAATATAAGCACCCATTTTTGTAATTGTATTTGCAATTACAAATAAACAAAAATATAGAGTTTATAAGAGTAGAATAGATTTTTTTAAACTATTAATCAAGTAAAAAGCCACTTTGAAGTGATATGAGTCACAAGTTATATTTGTTAAATAAAGGAAAAATAAATTGTATTTTAAGAGAAAATGAACATAATTTAACCAGAAATGTGACAAAAAGCAATTTTTATAATTCAGAGGGGTGTTAATATTCACGTGAACAGGGTACTGTTTTAGATTAAACACATGCTAATTTAAAATAACTTCATATGCTGCTTATAAAAATATATTTTGTCAAAATATTTGTATATTTATTTTTATGTAAATGTTAAGTAAATGTTACATAATTGCCAAGACAAGTAGTTAAAGCACTGCATTATGGGGTGTGTAGTCTGTGTGCTATCAGGGCTTCATATCGCCAGGCAATTAAAGCCAATAATATTACCTTCTAATCAGAACATTTTGCTCACAAGAGACGTTTGCATAAGATTTTCTTTACTGTAAAGATTTTTAAGATTCACAAGATTCACAAGTCATTTCATTTTAGGTTTTTGAACCAGATGTTGTAATGCGACGCTTTTGTCTTGTCATGATACTTTTTTCAGGATTACTTTTCACACTTTGCTTAGCAAAAAAAGGTAAACACAAGTGTATTGTAAAAATCAGTTTGTAAACATTTTTTATAATACTAATAACATTAAAGCAAAACACAACATGCATTTGAAGCTCTTCACAATCAGAACAGAATTAGCAGAGTAGTTACCTGTGTGTATTAGTGTTTGTGTCTCTGTGATCAACCAGACATTATTCGGGTCCCACTGTTTTTTAAATGGGCTTTATCAGACCTAATCACACTCACAAAAATTGGATTGGAAAGTTCTAGATGTAGAATATTACCTCCAAGCATAAAAAAATCCCCTCCCCCACTTTAGCAATAAAACCTAGAATTCTGAGCCCCCTTTTGACCAAAATGCCTGTACACGCACACACACACACACACACACACACGCACACACACACACACACACACACACACACGGAATTAATATTCATGGACTAACATAAAAATAACATAAAATCAATATACTTGGTCTTCAAAAATAATCTTTGAAACACAATTCTGTAAGACAACTGACGTACCGAAAACTTTTCCTAGGAAAATGGTCTTCACAAGGTTAAACTCTGTGTCCGAGGCGTCAGGAAGTGTGTAGCTCACAGTGGAATAATGATCCAGCTGCAACACACATACACACTCAGACGATTACAAAACATGCATGTTTGTGTTTAAAATCATGTAGGTCGTAAAGTATCTAATTTATCCTGTAGGAACTTGAGTATTTTACTCGTACTAAATTTAGGCTAAAAAAACACAAAGTCAAATGTGAAAAACTAATTTATGAGAAAAACTTTATTTATGAGCTTTAATTTCCAGATATGCCAATTAAGTTTAACGCCCCAATGTTTCAAAATGGCAGAATTAGATTAAAAGGAAAAAAAAGTCTCAGTCAAACTTAAATGTGCAAAAAAGACACAAACGAAAAATGTAACCAAATGAATTTCAGAACTGTCAGATGGGATTCGCCTCTCATTCATAGTGGCATAATTTTTTTCAGCTTCAACAAAACATGGTTATCAAGATTTTGAAATTTATTCTAGTTCATTTTGGCCTGATAATGAGTCCATCACTGCTAAACGTTTGGCTCATAAATAGTATCCAGTACCTTCAGCATCCTGCAGATCGCAATATTACCTCGTCTGCCCAACGCGGTACAAAAAGATGCCGACTTTTCACGTACAATAACAATATAACGAGTAATGGTAAGTGTCCATTCAAATGTAGTGGAGTAAAGAGTACATATACTCAATCACAAATGTAATCAAGTAAAGAGTAAAAGTTGTTTTGTATTTTTGATACTCAGAACACGTACAAAGTAGCCAAAAATACAAAGAGTAACAAAGTCCATTTTCTCAGGTACTCTCAGGTATGTGAACAGGATATTGTAGTTGTGTGTCTGTGTGTGTGAGAAAAACACTTTTGTCCTGTTTTATTGACTTTTTCTGACTAATATTGTGGTGATTACTTCAGTGTACCGCTACGTCGCGGCTTTAATGAAAACTGACTGTAAAAGGCGTTTTAAAGGCGTAAAAGCGTGCAGAGCGGCGAGCACAGACCTGCAGCTGAAGGAGTCGCTCATGGCGGCTGATGTTCACGTTGTGAGGCTGACCGTTAGCCAGGTTACGCGTCAGGCTGATGGTGAACGGTTCCCTCAGTCCACCCAGACTGTAGCGGATCTGCAAAGTTCCTGCAAGAAAACCCAATATATTTGATGATTATTGATGATATGCATCGGTCTGTCTGACCATCCATCCATCCATCCATCCAGAGCAGGGATGTCAAACTCATTTCACATTGTGGGCCACATACAGTATGGCCTAGTGAGATGTGAAAAGGGCCCAATTAAGCAGGACCATTAAAATAACACCATAGTCTGCTATAAATAACCAAAAAATCATGTCTTTCCTTTGTTTTGATGTAAAGAAGCGCAAGAATATTAGGAACATATTTAAATTTAATGAACTGTCCTTCTATAAAACATTCCATGAATTACCTCATATTTCAGAAATATTTGTATAAATAAATAGGTGTATCTTTTTTTTTTTTTATTGACACTATATCTACTTTTCATACGTTTGGATAACAACATTTTGGCTAATGAGAGGTAGAGAGTCCAATGTTAATTAATTCCATTAATTAATAATCCATGAATTGCAGCTAATTACAAATATTAATTCCAAGGCTTTTATGCATTTTCTTTCCACTTTGAAATTATTCTGCGGGCCTGATCAAACCTTAGGGGCGCAGGTTCCGTTTGACACCCCAGATCTAGAGGACAATATTACATAACTGATGAGAATTGTGTGTGAAGTGTCTCACCGTTGTGGCGCAGCACCACGGCCATGTAGTCCTGAGTTTTGGAGCTGATGTAGACGAGGACGGAGGGAGTGTGTGAGGTGCTGAAGCTGAAGCTCAGCTCCTCATGGGTCAGGTTGCCCACGGCGCTCAGGGAAGCAGAACCACTGTCCTTCAGCGCTGGAGGAGAGACGCCGTCCGACACGAGGTCGTAACGCACCAGGGTTCCGCTCTCAAAGTAGCCACCAACATCTGACACAGAACAAGCGCAGTTCTGGATTCAACACTGAACAATTATGCACAAACTATAATTGTTATAGTTAACACAGTATAACAGCTATTACTATACTGTATATACTAACTAACTATTATACTGTAACGCAAACCGAACATTGCACGTTACACTTCCACTGTAACACTACTCACAAAAAATGAGAAAAATACAAGAAGTGCACAAGTTGGTTTTTGGAAAATGCTTTGAAAAATGACAGTAACTTGAAAAAATTTAATAATCCAGATATATGAATAGATCCATCCAAATTGATTGATTTATTGAATGATTGATTAAGCAACTTGTTTCTGTCACGGTTAAGCTGGCTGTTTCAGGACAGGAGGTAGATGGATCCCCGTGCACAGCATGAAAATAGCCGGGAGACAAGGGGTTAACTTCTTTAGTGAAGGGGTTTTAATCCAAAACGAGACTTGATAGACAAAATACAACACGAGGCGAGACGAGACGAGACATAACACAACCAAACGTAACGGTAGAACGCGACAAGAAACCCGTGCACAACGCGGACTATAAATACCCAACCTAAAGACATGATAATGACAGACACCTGGAACACAAATGATAAACAATTAGGACAATCGCGGAAGGACAGGGAGTGACGTGAAACAGCTGATTACCAAAACAAAACACACGCGGGACAAGGACGTAAACAAAACAGCGCGACCGCGGCAGTGACGCGACAACCGGAAGTGACGCGGACCTTGGGTTCGCGTCAAAATAACGGCTCTAACACAAAGTCTATCCCGGGATCCTATATGGCCGGGATCCGTGACAGTTTCAATCAATCAAGCAACTCATTGATTGAAAGTCCAATTGGTTGATTGGCTGATTGAATGATTGGCTAATTAATTGATTGATTGGTTGGTTGGTTGATTAATTGATTGGCTTATTCATTCATTCATTCATTGATATTTGTTTTTTTGGCAAAAGTCTCTATCCAAGGAGACTTCTTGGAATATTAATTATGAAGCCAAATATCTGTAAAAAAATGGATAGATGGATACTGTAGATACAAGTAGATACATGAAACACAGACAGATTGATTGACTAATAGAAGACAAATAATTTGACACTTCTACTCTTTAAATTACCACACACATACACACACGCACACACACACACACATACACACTCCAATTTAAAGTGTCCGTTATTTAGTAACTATTATATATCTACTTGTGTCATTTAATATCTATATATTGTAAGAACACACATGTATAGACGGAGATAGACTTAAAAACAGGCACACAAAAGGACAAATGGTCAGACAGACAGACAGATAGATTTAAAGAAAAATAAAAAAAAAATACATTTAGATAATAGATGGGATAGATTTAAGGCATTCTAAAATAAAATATCAGTGATTTTACGGACAGACAGATGGATTAATGATGAGGACAGACAAAAAACAGACAACTTTTTAGAGGAGCAAATGAAAAGATGAAAGGATATTTGAAATTGTAGTAGGACGTAGAGAGAAACAGGTAGATGATCATACCTTCACTGCAGAACTGTCCATCGAAGGCGGTCAGACTACAGTCACACGAGTATCCATTATATTTCTCCAGACATTTGCCCCCGTTCTGGCACTGCATTCCATAGCTGGAGCAGTGACCCGAGCATCCAGGCTTGACCCCCGGGGTGACCTTTGCCCTCTCTTCAAGGTCAAGCGTCAACCCATTGATTTTAAGAGAGCGAATGCAACCTAGAAATCCCCTTTGACCACCAGATGCCCCTGTAGAGCGTCGGAATTAATTAATTTATTAAGGTTATAGCACAGAATCTGACAATTTCATTGTAAATCAAACATGTTATTAAAATTAGTAAAATTTGATAATTTGATAAAGAATTTCATTTTTTTAAAGTTCTGGACATTGTCGCAGCCAGTGGTGTAAAGTACAGTACTTTTTAGCACATTTGAACTTTATTTTATCCATTTTTTTCTGCCAGTTTGAAACATCGCGGTGTTAAGTCTCATTTTGATACAAGGAAATAAAACCTCAATTTGAATAAATAAATTTACCCTAATAAATAGCTTCTTTTTTCACATTTCCTGGGTGTTTTTGAGCCCAAGTTCAGTATGAGTATAATACTTAAGTTATTTTTTACATGTTCACACAATGTGCTTTGAGACAGTTGTAACTGTGAAAAGCGCTTTACAAATGCACTGAATAATGCAATGAAAAAAATGCACTTTTAATACTAAAGACTTTACGATACTCGTATACGATATTTAAGATACTCTTTTTTTAAGATCATACTTTTATATAACTATACTTTTATAATTAATTTTAAGATTTATATCATTTTAAGATACTCTTCTTACTCTTCTGATATTTCCCGATTGACAAAGTGATATTAATACAATTATTGACCACTTTATGTGTGACCCCTTTATTCCTCTAAATTCACACTTGTGCAAATTATAGTTACAATGTTTTTAAATCCAGAAATGTGAAGGCCCAACATAGTATACAGTAGGAAATATAAAGTAGGAAAAAAGAGACGACAGACAATGTCACTCTACTTACCAACAAAAAGTTGACTGAAGAGCTGCAGGCGGGTGTGGCCTTGTGGTGGCGCTGACCGCACCTCCCTGTGCAGCTTGTCCAATTGCAAAACAGCCTCCTTAACATTTCTCTCCGCCTCCACCCTGTGCCATTGGTCATCATTGAGAGGTGTAGGCGAGCGTACGCTTATCTCCACCGGACCGTTCCCCACGTCAAACGAGAAGGACACCACTGTAGCCGCTACGAAGATTCAAAAAATCGAATTTCAAATAGCATATTTTTCATAAATTCAAATTTTAAATGTCATATTATACACGGTACAACATGCAATGAAATGCATTTCACAATCGTCCAGCATTTAAACATGGGGTGGGCATGCGAGAGAGATACAATAAAAAGATAAGAGATGGAAAAACAATAAGATACAAAATAAATAGATGAGGATAAAAATATGAATAAAAACCAGGTAAAAACCATGAAGACGAAAAAAGATAAAAATACAAAATACAAAAATGGCTACATCTTTTCATTGAGACGAAGATCTGAAAAGCACATGACTTGTTGTCATACATTTGAGCTCGATGCGGATGAAGTCAGGATTCCCCAGGTTTTCCAGAAAGATGCCGTGTGAAGCCGAAGTTTTGAAGTAGAAGGAGACGTCTGCACTGGTCTCGGCTTTAATGGTTGGGAAGTGAAGGTAAGACGCCGGCATGTTGAAGGATGCAGCGTTCCAGTAGTAACCTAGAGAAGCGAAGATCTTACTTAGAGCTTAATAAGTATTTAATTTTATAGAAAGAAATTTACATTATACAAGAAATACATTACATTAAACTGAATAACTACATTTATTTTTACACCCTTCTGTCACAAATACGCTAATTATTGTACATTGTCAACTGAACGTAACAATTTATAAAAACCATTTAAAAAATGTATAAAATATAACAATAACATTAAATAACATTATTTAATAACATTAACATTACGTTAAGTGCACATTTTTGTTCTATTTTTAAACACAATATGCCATAATTTTAGAAAAATATTGATAGAAATTTCTCGTTTTTGGAATAAACTAAGATTTTACCAACAATCGATCCATTCATTCATTTATCCATCCATCCATCATCCATCCATCTATCCATCCATTAATCTAACCAACCAACAAACCAACCAACCATTCTGCCACCCACCCATCCTTCCTTCCATCCAACCATCCATCCACTCATCCATCCTTTCACCCAATCTATATATCCATCCATCCATCCAACCACACACTGATCTGTGGGACAAATTAAGATTTTACCAACCAACCAATTATTCATTCATCAATCCATTAATCTAAACAACCAACAATTGAACCAACCAACCAACCAACATACAGTACTCATCAATCCATCAATTTATCCTTCCATTAATCTATCTAATCAACCATCCTGCCACCCACCCACCCACCCGTCTATCCATCCATCCATCCATCCATTCAATCAAGCAACTACCCCTTTTGAAACATCTCATCTCATTAAAATGCTTTTTTTTGTTTTTCATGTTTTTCAGTGTATTTCTTTTGTATGTTTGTAAGTAGTAGTAAATAAAAAAAAAGTAGAAAACTATGTCCTTCAGGCAGTTGGAGAAACCCAAGTGTTTAAGGAAAAACAACTCAACGTAATGCTGAGAGATCTTAAAGTGTCGGTTAGGTTAAACACATTTACACTTCTTATTTGGAATATGACTTCACTCACGATCTCCTTGGCAGCGGAGCGGACCGACGCTGAGTTTGGCTTCCGATCCAGAGCGGTGAACATCTCCCACCACCACCTGCACGACCGGAAGATGGTCCTTGTACATCAACACACCTGAATCTTCTTTCCTAGAAACAAAACGATACAGATTAAAACTGAAGGGTCAGTCAGTGCCGGACAATTTACCATCAGAAGAGTCCAACAAACAGTAGAAAAATAGCATTTATTCAGGCCCACAATGAAATACTATAAGCATCACAGGGAATAAATACAAAAAATAATTTAATGGTACACAAATCCCAGCACAATATTAGTGTTCTTTAGAGAAACCCAAGGAGGCTTTAAAGATCCTGGTCAGTAAAATGTTGTAAACATGAATATTAAGATAAAATGAGTCAGATTTTTTACATTTTACTTACTTTACAAAGAAAAACAGAGTTCATTTCAGTACATCAAATAAATGTTGTACTGAAAAAAAGATGTTTCAAACAAATGTTTTGGGTTCCAGAGTCCAGACACACACACACACACACACACACACACACACACACACACACACACACACACATTATGGCAGCACGGCCAGCAATGTTCTCCCTTTAAGAAGTGAATAGATGACATCACACTTTTACTGTGTTACTTTTACTTTTACTACACTTTTACCAACGGATTTAATGAACAAAAATAAATTTGCATTTATGAGCGTTGCTGTTTACTTTTGTTTAACATTTTGTTTCTGCAGAAATTCATGTGCATTATGAAACATTTATACAAATTGAGTGATCCGGCTCTTTGTCGGACATACTCCCATCTTAAAAAATCCATCAAACCACAAAGATCTTAAACATCTGCTTTTGTTTTGCATTAAAAAAAAAAAACAAATAAAAAGTTAATCACACTTTTTTAATGAACAATAACATTTTATTCATTAACTTTTACTAATGTTCTTGTAAAGTATCAATTATTTACACGCAAATTCTCTAAAGACATTAAATTGTCAAAAAATTCAAAAAATTCAGTTACACTAATTAGTATTGTTATTAATTGTTAAAAGTCCAGTTATTACAAATTGCAAACAATTGCGACTTACAAAATTCCCAAATAAGCAAATTCCCAAATACCATTGTCTGAGGTCAGCGTCGCAGTTACAAGAGTATTTCGCATCTGTGCAGTTGCGCTCGATGCCGCAGGCGCATTTCTGCACTCCAGGCCCTGAGCCGCCCCAATAGAAGTGCTTCTCGTTTCCCCTGCCGACCCACCACGCTGACGGAGAACCATCTAGGGTGAGAGTTAGGGTCAGGGTTAGAGTACAAGAAGCGTCAAAAAAAAACCTCTTGAAGAAAAGCAGAATGTGGAAGAAACCTGGCACGTTGAGCAGGCGTGACTTGTAGCACATGTAGGCCACGTGCTGCTCGCAGAGCTCGGCGCTGTTGGTGACGGCGTTCATCTGAAACACATACGGTTACGACTCTCATTCGCATGCGGCGTCTGCTGGTCAATCGCTCACCTGTTCAGAAGACATGCTGTAGTTCAGCGTGATCACGGCCTTGAGTTCGGGCTCCGAACCCGCCGCCACTGAACTCTGAGCCGGCAGGTCGTTGGCGATTGTCGTCCACACTTTTTCATCTATAACACATGTGTACACACACACACACATACACACACACACACACACACACACACACACACACAAACACACATGAAAGCATCCGTATGAGATCAGTGTGAGCTTGAGTCGGCTGAAAAGTGGTGTCAATAGCCCCTTTCACACAGAAAAAGCCGGAAAATTACCGGAATATATTATTCACACAAATGCTGCCATTGTCCGCTGATCCGCCCAAATTTGGACAAGCTCTTTAATTTCGCTGTCATTCCAGTTGAATGACATTTCCCTGATTGTAATTTCTGTAAACAGTGAGGAGTAAGTATTCTGTGACATCATTAACTGGCAACACCGTTTAAACAGCTGGACCCTCTTCAGAATGTTCTGATTGGCTCAGCAGTCGTTTACGTTAGGCCGTACTGAACTTTTGCGTGCTTATTCCAGCAATATTCATTCCATTTTCACAGGGCAGTTTGCTGGAAATTTACCGGCAACGTTACAGCTACCAATGCTTGAAAATGAACCGGCATTTGTCCGTTCACACATTACTGCATGTTGCCAATTTGCCGCACATTTGCCGGTAAGGTCTGTATGTGTAAAAGGGGCTAGTGAAAGTCTTCTCACCGCTTTGTGATTAGCTGGCCACACATCCAGCTCAGACAGGACCCAGAAATGGAAAAACGGATTTGAAAAAAAGGCTGTTCCGAACCAAAAGCACTTAAAACTCATTGTAATGTGTAATGTAACTTCTTAATATTTAATTAGTGTCTTCTGCATCAGGAGATTAAGTTTTGGATTCATTTGCAGATCTCTTCCCTGATGAATTCATTGCAGTGACAAGGACAAGTCAAGTTTTACAAGTCAAGTCATTATTTTTGACACATGGGGTGACTAAAAGAAAAAGAAACTTTAGCCTCGCACCATAATTTACATATCACAGGGTTCCTACACTTTCGGAAAGATAAAATTCAAGCACTTTTCAAGGTCCATGTTCAAGTTTTTCCAGCACCTTGTCGTAAAATTTACATTTAAAGTATGGCTGTCAAAATTAGCGCGTAACGCATGCGGTTAATTTCAAATTCTCAATAGCGATATTTAATTTTAACGCATTATATTGATTCCTTCTTTCAAACGACTGCACATGTGCCGATCATTAAGAAGATCGAGAAGAGACACTGCTCATAAGACGACTTGTTTCCACAATCCACACAATTAAAATTTCAAGCATTTTCAAGCACTTCGTTTAAAATTCAAGCAGTTTTAAGGCCTTGAAAACACATTAGAGAAATTCAAGCATTTTCAAGGATTTCAAGCACCCGTAGGAACCCTGATATCAACGCACAAAGAAAGTAAGTGAGTTTGTCAATAGCCCTTTTTACTCAGCAGTCGGTAAATTGCCAGAAACTTACCGCGACGACCTCACCGGTAGCACAAGCACTGCCATTTTAGCATTTTACTGGTAAAACACAATTCACCCAAGCTTTTCAAAATACCAGTGTTTTGGGTGACATCATTCATTAGCGACTCCTTTTAAACAGCTGCCGGCAATTTTCCGAAACTAATTTACCGGCATTTGTCTGATCACACATTATTGCTAGCCGTTAATTTGCCAGAAATTTGCTGGTAAGATCTGTTTGTCTGAAAAGGGCTATTATGGCCACTAGGGTCCAAACCAAAATTGTGGTCTACTTTTAACCATAGAGCAAATTACACACACAGTTAAGTGACACACACAAGTAGCAGTGGAAAGTCACAAGCTGTGCCAGTCATAGAACATGTCTTGCTCAAGGACCCAGAGCTGGATTAAAACCTGCAACCTCCACAAGTCCAATTCCCTCCGCAGGACCACAACTGCCACAAAATAATCACTAGTAGAGAGTGGACCTGTCTGACCTGTCATACTGCAGGCCACTCTGAAGGGCTCCAGAGGTCCACTGCCATCGGGATCGATCAAGTATGTGTCGGAGCTCCGGCCGAGGTGCTTGTACTCCTCACAGGACTGCTCATACAAAGCTGTAGAACATTTCCACACATTATATAAAGTACTCAGCCCAGCAGGGTCCAGTCAAGGTTCCGGGAGCCGAAATAAAATGCTCACAGTTGTGGCAGGTGGCACCGGCGTATCCTGTGCCTTCACAAGAACATCTGAAGGCATCTCCTGTCTGAGAGCACTTGCCGCCATGCTCGCAGTGGTTTGGTACGCATCTGAAAAACGACAAGAAAGAGATGGAGGGTCTGACTGGTCAATTTATTACAAAAATAGAGGAGGAGAAGCAGTTGACAACACCAGACGGCTGAAGATGCCCAAACTACGTCAGGCACCAAGAAGTGCTAGAATGATTGGACTGTGGTTCTAGAAATTGATCATGAGTCAAGTTGACCGTTAGCGGACCTTTTACATCTGGGCTTTGGAGCTGTTAATCAGCAACTCCATTCTAACAAAAGACTGGAACATCTGCAGCTTTGGTAATGAGACTGTACCAATAGCTCTCCTGCTTACCACAAAAGTGCTTGTTTTGGGCTAAAAATGCTTTTTTGCGCCATTGAAAACACAAGAACAGGTCAAGACGCAAAAATGAAATATCTCATTAAAACGTATTTTATCCTTCGTTTATTAATGTCTTCTATGCCTCAAACAAGGTTTTTACAGGATTTAGCTTAAATTGTCTTTTCTCTAAAAGTGCTTGTTTTGGGCTGAAAATGCTTTTTTCTTGCACTAATCAAAACAACAGAACATGTCAAGATGCAAAAGTGAATTATCTCATTAAAACTTATTTTAAATGTCTTCCCTCCCCAATAAAACCCCTAAAATTTCTGGCTATAGGACAAAAACTTCTCTAAAAATACTTCTTTGGCTTATTTAAACAGCCTAACTTTGATTTATTTTTACTTGTTTAATAAGAATATCTGAGGGAAAAATAAATAAAAAAAAGAATAAAATATTCGCTTAATAATCGTAATTGTGTGAAAATCAATAATGATTTAGATTTGAGGCCAAATCGCCCAGTCCTAATATATGTATAAGCAAAAATTACTACACATAAATCACTACACATAATTGCTCAACAATTGTCCAAAACAAGATTTGACTATTATTTCACTTGACGTGACAAACAGACTCCCACAAAAATGCCCAAGTCCCAGAAATGGAAAGGCAGTTCAGAAAAAGAATGGACAGACAATACATATTTATAAAGAGTTTTTAAGTGGGCTTGTCATGGAGCTAAGATATAGTTTAGTCAAATTTGTCTTGAAGGTGAACAGTGATGGAGTTGTCCTCCACCTCCCTGACTCGAATCCAGCATGTTGGATCAGAAGAACCGCTGAGCTGATCAAATATCCCTTCAAACGGGTGGATCATGACACAAGTTGCTTTGAGAAGTTCTGCTGAAGTCAGAAACGACATCGCATAAGCTCTTTGGAGCAGCTTCATGGATTTGTAAGTCTTTAACAAAGCAGACGCAGACATTTCCTGTCCAAGCCTTTGACAGACTTACTATGAACACTGAGATCAAAGAAAAACATCTGTTCTTCAGCAGTCTGCAACATGTCTGGATATTGAGTCCAACTGCATCACACGTTCTTCAGAAGAGCTAAAACTACACGGGAATGGATTACCTGTCTATTATAGCACACATGTCCAGGCTGACGTTCTCGAAACTACCCAGCATGCCTTGCTCCACAGCACGCAGGTCCACCAGCTGGTCATCTACCTGAATGAGCTGGATGCAGCCCTGAAAGGTGCGCTGGGATGGAGAGAGGTCCGTACGTGGGAAGTAACCTGCGGAGGAAAAATAAGACAAAATGTGTCAAAAGATGTAGACATTAAAAAAAAAAGTTAAACGTCAATGTGACTTTAAATTATTAAAGCAAAAAACAGAAGTTTTGACAAAATATTTCGTTTTTGGTAAACATTATCATCAAACAAATACTTAAAAGTTGTTGAAAAAAATCAATTTTTTTAATAAAATGTATAAAAAAATATTGTTTTTTGATATGACAATGTATTTAAATGACAAAATATTTTTTTGAAAAAAATGTTTTTGTCATCAAAAAATGTAAAAGATTGTTAAAACGTATATTTTTATAAAAACATTAATTGGTTGTAAAATTATTTGATGATGTGCCAATTGTTTTTCTTTTTAAATTTACATTTCCCAGTAGCTCAGTCTGAAGAGCGCTGGTGTTTGAAACACTGGATCATGGATTCGATTCCCAAGGAATTTTGAAATACCGCCAAAAAAGTAGTCTCCTCCCGTCCTGATCTGCATGGGCAGAGCTGCTCTCACAGTGGACATCTCATCTCCATTAATAGTCAACATGGCGATGCTCTCCAAAGCCAGGAAGTGAACGCTGTGCCACTGACCATCGTTCAGACCAGAACCTGCTCAGAAATAATAATAATAATAATTCATTCAATTTATTTATTGGCGCCTTTCATGACACTCAAGGTCGCCTTACATGACACACAACATTCACACACACACCAATTGCCCGGTGAAATAGCAAATCTAGAATTCAAACTTGTCTCATTTCAATTCAAAAGTGTCAGCATTCTAAGACAATCTTGCGATGAAGCCAGATGGGTCTGGATGAATTGTGATGCAGCGTTTAGGCATTTTAGTAGGTGTGATGTGCTTTAGGGTGTCGTTGAGCGATGCCAAGAAAGTCGTGGATTTCATCTGTCGCTCAATCAGCAGACATAGAAACTAGAAAAAGTGAGTGAGTTTGTCATTCTGGCCACTAGGGACCGTATTGAAATTCTGCTCTGAATTTAACTATCCAGTGAAGTCACACAGACAAACCCGGAGCAGTGGGCAGCCTTCTTGCCCCAGGACTAAAAAAGTCAAATTCAAGCACTTTCGTGGTCAATGTTCAAGCTTCTCCAGCATCTTTAAATTGTGGAAAAATGTGCAAATATTTAAAGTTATCCCTATACTACAAAAATTAAACCTAACCCTAACTCTAACCATTTTAATCATATTTAAAGAGATATTTAGCAAAAAAAAAGTTGTGATTTGTATTAGAGATTCAATAAATGTCACTGTCTGTCTAGTCGACCGTCAATATTGGTTTATGTACAGTTGATTTAAAACCAAAATGACCAAAATATGAATGACTAGAATTAACAAATGAAATAACAAATGATCGAAATGATTTTGTCTCTGTTCAGCAGTTAAATATCCGAGTCACTTAAAAGAGATTCTTTGAGCAGTTTGAATTTAGCCTTATTTCAAAATAAGTTGAATTTAGCCTTATTTAAAACTATTGAGTCAGACAGTTGCTTGTTGTGAAGTATAATTACATTATAAAGCCTTTCCAAGGACATTAATAATTGAATAATTCAAGGACATTTATAATTCAAGCATTTTTAAGACCCTGAAAACACAAACGAAATTCAATCATTGAATTCAAAAATTCAGTACTGCAAAATTCAGTTCGAATTTTTAGGTGCATCGAATTATAAATTGCACCATTATGAAGTTTAATTCACAATCACGGAACACTTTTTTCTTCATTAACAATTCTTTTCGATTCCAGTTCTGCTATTGTTCTTATTTTCAGGATTTTAAAAGAAAGATGAAAATGTTTTACCTGAAGATATGTCGATGCGCGTGTTCTTGCCAAGCGCGGTGTATATGTGGACCGTCACTTTGCCCTCGATCAAGCTGACCTCTACTCCTCCTGGCATAAGCGGCGTAAAGAAGAGCAAACCACTCGGGTTCCACGTGCGGAAATGCAGTCTGACGGACACCGTGTCGGCGTCGCTCCGGCCCGGAAGCTGCAAGGAGCTGGTGGAGTTGAAGAACGCGGGGTATGTGCGCGATTCCGTGCAGGAAAACGTCAAGTTGTGCTGGAAAAGAGCAAGGAATTACAATTACTCTACAAATTGTGAAACTACAGAGCACGGAACTGAAAACAAATCTACTTTTTAGATGACAAGGAGTTTTCTGTAGGGAAAGCGAATTTAAGGAAGACTTTTGGTTTGGGACGGACCACATTAAATACACATTGATGGCAGTATCAGGTTTTTCTGACATGGGAAAGACATTGGACAGAAACCTCACGTCAATCAGTCCAGACACAAAGCATTGTGGGAAAGGGACGGAGAACTTGGTTGGAACTGAGCAAGGAGCTATTTTACATAAAAGTAGGAGATAGAAAAGCTGCAAACCTTGTGAGTAGAGATTACTGTAATCGATACAAAGAATACAATTAGTTATTAAACTCGGGAAGTTATTTAACGCCAACACAGCCTTTAACCCTCCTATTATGTTTGAGTCAAATTTGACTCGTTTTCAAAGTTTACAAATATTTAAAAAATACTTTAAAGTATTTTTTTCATTTTGAAACTTCTCCTGCTTTCACATATTTGTAATACCTTGCTACATAGTATTACAAATATACTGTTTAAATGAAACTGAAAAAAAAATTTAAATAAAAATACAGTAATTTTTTCACTTTGAAACTTCTCCTGCTTGTTAGTGTAATCTACACATTAATCTATTATATAACGCCCGCTACATGATTTTGTAACAATGATAATGCTCACGTTAATTTGACCTTTTAGACAAAATGGAAGCTAAAAAGAGTCAGAAAGTTCAAATACTATTTGTTTCTTTGCAACAATGAGACATAATACACCACAGTCTCACACTCTCTCTCACACATACACTGTTTTGGAAACTTATATGCATAATACAAGACCTTCAGGTCAAATTGACCCGTAAATACGTTGACGTTCCTGTGAAACGAACATAACAGGAGGGTTAATTGAACTCTAAGAAGCATCGGTCATGAGTGTTTGACGTACAAAGCTGGAGGTGTCGACTCTCTTGCGGCGAGCCAGGTTAGTGATGTTGTCCCCGTTGTAGTGAATGGCTTCCATGCAGCCGACGTAGTTTTCTCTGCCACCGGAGCTGGGCTTGGCCGACACGGGCATTCCTCCGAATGTAATCTGAAAACAGACGGAAATCTTGCAAATCCAGCCAAAAACATTCAGATAACCTGATTCAAGACCACATTTAATCCAAGATGGTAGCCAGGCTCTGTCATCTTGGATTACAGTTTTTCTCAGTCGCTTTAGTACAATTCTCAGATCAGAATTGAAGTTTGCAAATCTGTGTGTGCGTTTCTCAAAACAATTTGTATAAACAGCAGAACACCATGGATTTATTGCAAAAGCCTGTAACTTGCTCAAAATTTTTAGTTCATCTCTCAAAACTAAGTCTTTACGTCATTGAACGTGTCAGTGCTATCAGAATGTCAAGTCCTTGTGTCATCGTCTACGAACAAGACAGTCAAATTACTTAGTCATGTTGTCAATATAACTGTGTACTTTAGATGGAGGCTCTGATGTAAACGATGGCTAAAGTTTTGATGACAATTGTAAAATGTAAGTTACACCTTTTTGTTTGATTGCAAGAGGCTGGACAAGATTCACATTTACGCTTGTATTATTTATATCGTAATTTGTTGACAGACTATGTCATACCAACATAGAAAAAACACACTCAAACTGTAACACAAAGGGAAAATAAAGATGGGAAAATTCTGTACAACAGTACTGGCAGTGCAGAAGGATTTGGTTCTCTCGACGAAAGGTCTGAATGACTCTCAACATTTGGCTGAACACTTCTACCAGCCTCAGCCATTGTGAGCCCCGGGTTGACAACATGGTCTACAAGTGTGGCTCTTCTCTCATCAGGAACACCTACATGTCTTCGGTCTCTTCCTCGGTTTTGACCCCTAACTCCACCACGCAGCCTCACTCCTCTTCCTCTATTCTTCTCTCTGGCTGTTGACCCCGTCCAATTCCTTGTCCTTCCATTGTCAGACATAGAACATTGTGTTGTGCTTCAGCCATATACAGTATATATTTGCCCATTGATTGTCAATGTGATGCACTATTGTTAGGGGAAGTCAAGTCAGGATAAGATTTAGAAAAAAAAACATATAATGGAGATGTACAGAATTATGTTTGTCACATTATGACAACTTGATCAACCATTTTGCAGTTATTGACTTAAACGATGAACTAATGACTAGGTGTTTTGAGGAGTAAGACTATTCCACAGTGAACTATATAATACATTTTGATCAACATGACAAAAACAATTGAAAATGTATCAAAGAGCAGAGAATTGTGCATAATCATTTGCATGATGTATCAAAGCAATTGCAACTTGTTCAAAGAAGTGAGAAACTGCTTATATGATGTGCACAAGTGACATCATGATGTGAAGATTGAACAAATAGTTTTGAGAATTTCAATTCTGATCTGAGAATTGCACTAAAGCGACTGAGATAAACTGTAAAAAAGCAGATAGAAACACAAAACAGAGAAAGACAACATTTCCCGAAAGAGCTTGATCTATTTAATAAATATCCTTATTTAGATTAGACAGACAAACTAACGACAGACAAACTGATACATAGATCAACAGAGAGATAAAGAGGCCGACTGATAAGCAGACAGACAGGCAGACAGACGGACGGACGGACGGACGGACAGACAGACAGACAGACAGATAGATAGATAGAGACCATTGGTCGAAACAGACAGATAGACAAAGAAGACAGACAGACAGACAGACAGACAGACAGATATATAGATAGATAGATAGATAGATAGATAGATAGATAGATAGATAGATAGATAGATAGATAGATAGATAGATAGATAGATAGATAGATAGACAGATAGACAGAGAGACAGATAGATAAGCAGACAGAGTTAGACAGAGAGACAAGTAGTCGAAGCAGACAGATAGACAAAGCAGAAAGAAAGACAGACAAAGCAGACAAGACAGACAGACCGACAGACCGACAAACAGACAGACAGACAGATCGATATATATAGTCAGACAGACAGAAAAGACAGACAGAAAGACAGACAGACAGATCGATATATAGTCAGACAGACAGACAGACAAGACAGACAGACAGACAGACAGACAGACAGACAGACAGACAGACAGAAAGACAGACAGACAGACAGACAGACAGAAAGATAGATAGATAGATAGATAGATAGATAGATAGATAGATAGATAGATAGATAGATAGATAGATAGATAGATAGACAGTTAGACAGACAGAAAGACAGACAGACAGTTAGATATATCTTGTAGTAAATCAGTCCTTTACTTCATGATCCAGATCCAGGTGGTCAAACTCTCCGTTGGTGCGGAAGCTCTGTGTGTGATGGTCGAGCGTGAAGTTGACGCTGCGTCTGTAACGCTCGATGAGGACAGAGTGCCAGTGCTCGTCATCCAACAGACTGCCACTGGACACAGACGTGTGGCCCTGAATGGAGCCGTACTGATTACTGCCTGTAACACACACACGAGTCAGACAGGCCGGATGGATGGATGGGTGGATGAGTCTAATAGAAGGAAGGATAGAAATCGCCGGACAGATTTTAATCAGAGTAACATTGTGATATTGTCTTCCAATTACCTGTATCGACCTGGATTATTGATAAATATGTCAGCTGTGATTTAATTTCTTTTCTTTTTGTGAGTTTTTTAAACATCTACAATATCTGTTTGGGTCCTGTTAAGAACAAAACATGGGCTTTTTTCATAAAACCTCCCTCTTTTTAAAAATAAAATTTCCAAATAAAATAAAATATGATCTAAATCATTTTAAAATAGCTATATAGGTAACTATGGAACTTCAAAGAGTTCAAAATAATTCTCATGATGCTTTTTCACCAGGTTTTCATATTGACTCTCTCTGTCAATCAAACGTAGGGGGTGTGTCCTTCACACCCATTGGCTCAGCTTTCTGCAACGTTGAAAAATATTATGTCATTATCGACATGAACATTTTTATTCCTAATAGATTATTTTCTAGACTGTACAGTAGTTTTTTTAAAGTACTTTTCTAAAAATATAGTTTTAAAGCCAATTTGCTTAGTTTAGTTTTTTTTTAGATTAACTTCGTGCCCCTCGGAACAGTTCAATGACATTTTTGAACAAAATGACAAAATGACATTTTGACAAAATGATCATGAAGTTATGACCTATGCTCGGTTAATTCCTTTCTTTAATAAAAGACCAATACACACCAATATTTGTCATTACAATGTCCATTAAAATGTTCAAACCTTGAGTGCAAATGAAACCCTAAACTTTGTTGTCGCAAACACCTTCTCTACTAAATCAAGTTCATGTTCAAGTTCAAGTTTATTTATATAATGCTTTTCTTAGTTCCAGACCAACGTAAAGTCGCTATACAGAAATAGGAAAAATGAGTCTTTAAAGAAGAAATATGTCTATTATTCTGGATAATAATGAGGGAATCATAATAATAATAATAATAAAAATGAGGGAAAAATAAATCTGGTAAAAAAACAAAAAATGTCCATTGTTCAAATGTAATGTCAAATGTTCATTGTCAATACCTAGGTTGATCTGCAGCAGTAGTTTGGCTCTGCGCAGCTCTAAAGTGATGTAATCGCCCTGCTGGCCCTCTCCGTGCAGCAGAACACCGTCTCCATTAGTGGTCTTAAACTTCATCGATATCACGTCCTTCAAGATCTTCATCTTTTTCTGCCTGAATCGATAGGAAATCACTCCCTGGCCATCAAAGCTGATCACGTCCGCCCCTGAATGAAGGAGTGAGGCCGTCACACACTGCACGTCTCCTTACAGGACTATATTTTAGCTCATACAGACTAGACGTACAGTAGGAGCAGCCGTAGAGCTCGACTCTCAGTCCGATCCGGCCCTCATCGCTCCAGTCCAGCGGCAGGAAGCGCACAAACTGGGCCACGAAAGGGTGTTGAAGCTCATAACGCACGGCTCGCTCCGAGTTCCAGTTCCCTGAAAACGTCTGAGACCGGAGACATGGATCGATGCCGCCATAACGTCATTGTTTTTGTCACTTTGACTTCCACGGCGAAGCACTCACCCATATGTTGCCGTCCTGCCGATAGATCTTCCAGTTGCTCCCCGTGTCGCTGTAGAGCAGTCGGTAGTGTTTGGTCCAGTCCGAGCTGCTGTATCGGCCTTGAGTCGCGATGGCCGTGATTCGCTTTCTGGCCCTGAGATTCACCTGCAGCCACTGGTACTTGTCCGAGTCCATGGGCGACCAGCCACCATTGCCTTATGAGAAAATAATCCCCATATCAGAATAGAAGAGAACAGAACAAAATAGAATAGAATAGAACAGAATAGAATAGAATAGAACAGAACAGAACAAAATAGAATAGAATAGAATAGAACAGAACAGAACAAAAAAGAACAGAATCGAATAGAATACAACAGACCAGAACAAAATAGAATAGAATAGAACAGAAAAAAACAAAATAGAAAAGAATAGAACAGAACAAAAGAGAATAGAATAGAATGCCTTTTTGTCATTGTATCACAAGGTTACAATGAAATTAGTATCGCTGATCGCTGAGAAAAATGTGATAACGAGAGTAAAATATGAATAGAACCAAAATAAAACCTGAATAAACCAATACAATTAACTACAATACAGTACTTCAGAATGTAGCACAAAATGTAATGTAATATATTACAATCATTGAGGTGAATTTTCGGGAGGAAAACCTTTTTTCATTTTATTTCTTAAGTGTTTACCTTCATAGTTTTTACACCTCGTGTCACAATCACACATCAAAATTTGATACGATTATTCATTGTAACCATTTTTTCGCATTTCTTTGGCTGTTTTACTGGTATGTTTTGGGTTGTGTGGTTCAAGAATATTTCAGCTTTAATATTCTCACTGCTTCTTCACAAAGCCATTAACCCTAACACAAGTCCCATCTCTATGCCTAACTTATCCCAGTTAAGGTTCCTTTCCTTTTGATTTATGTCAAACAAGTTTTCTGTTGTCCAAATAATGACATTTTAAGCTCATAAGTCCAGACGGTCTGGCTTTTGTCAACATTCTCTCGAATGTCAGTGTGGTCTTGATGTTTCTCCTTGATAAAACGAGTTTCTCCTTACCATCTGTTCCAGGTAAACTAAGCAGTCTTTTTCTGAATTGCCTTGAGGTTACGTTAAGGGTTTTTGGAAAGCTCTTTAAGCATGAGAACATGAGAACCAGACCGGCGGTTGCTTTGAAATCTACCAGACAGCATAACGGCAGATTCAAAAACCTTAGATCTATTCATGTCCTCTAAAACCCATATTCTGCTATGATCTTTTTCTGAAGGACCCCTCACCATGATGCTCATTCTCACTTTTGACCTCACTTGGTGAAAAAAAAACAACTGTCAGGATTGCACCAAACCAGAGGTGAAAAAGTCAGCGATACTCCATTACAAGTAACAAGTCACCAATAACAAAGACTTGAGTCAAAGTAGCAAATTATCCAATTGTAAAAGAACTTTAGTATTTAACTTTCACTGAAAATAGACAAAAGAAATTAGAAAACAAACTCTATAATGTTTTGTTTTCTAATACAGAAACGAAATTTAATACCTCAATGTTTTAGAAAAGGCAGAACCGAGTAGATATAAAGTACAAAAAGTCAGTCTCAACTCAGTCAAATGTCACTCAAATGTGCAAAGAAAAAAAAGTAGAAATATCTGATTAGTAAATTATATATATAATGAAATTATATATGATATAAAAAATTGTCAAACACATCCTTCCTTTTCTGAGTGTTCATGGTCAAGTTTGAGTAGAAAGAAAGTTGGTTATATTTTTGATACTCAGTACAAGTACAAAGTAGAGAAAAACATACTTATGTAAAGTCACAAAGTCCATTTACTCAAGTACTATACACCTTTGCACCAACCTAAACATATAAGACAAGCCAAATTGTAAAATGTTAGTACGTGCCTTTGTACTGTATTTATGCAAATACCATTTTGATATAGTTTTACTTGAATAATAGATAACAAAAAGTCGATTCTTGTGGTCATCAATTGTTTCAAGCTCTCTGTTTATCTCACGCCGTGGGAAGAGCAAGATCCTCTGTGCAGCGATCGAGCGTTTGGATTGTTTGTTTCTTAGATTTTTTTTCTTTTTCTTTTTTTTCTATTCCTTGCCCATGTTCTTCATTTTCGATCGTTCCGACTGTTTCTGGTTCTGCCATGACACATTGGACTCATTTGTAGCCGGTTTTGCTAAGCTAAGCTACCTGTGGTTTGTAGTCTCTGTATTTTGTAATAAAAAATATTGTACTGTAATTTTAAGTTTAATCTTACTTCTTCCAGTGTTATTTTGTGTCTGTTAAGTGCCACGGCGTGTCTAATGTTTCTTTATTTCTGTTTTTGAGCCAATAAAAGCTTTTACTATGCTTTTATTAGATTTAATCTGCCTATGGACCATTGTTTAACATGACGCACACGCGCGTCCCTTGGTTCAAAGGAGAAGCACGAGGAATACTCAGGTCTCGGGATTAACTCGGGAACACTGAGATTTCACAGTCTTTGGTAATACACTGGAACTCTAGGAACTCAGGTATGTCTCGGAGGGTCTGTGGGTTAACACGAGGAAATGCTGACGACACCAGACGAGGAGTAACACACTGAGGAGAACTAAATAGGGAAGGTGATTAACATACAACACGAGACAGGTGTGCGCGAAAAACAAGGAGACATAACAAGGGGGCGGAGTCCGGACATGATGGGCAGGCAGAGTTGTAACACCAAGTTTTTGAGCGTCAAAAGTAAAAAAAAATGGGGTGCTTATATTTGCATAAATAAGGTGTATATATATATATTTTTTTTTTATAAAAACATTTTTTATATTTTTTTTTCATGAAAAATATTGTATTCATTCCACTGTTCTCACCGACTCTCCTGTTGAGTTTTGCATAGCCGGCTCCAAAGTCCGGTCCCAAAACGGAGGAGCTGGTGAAGGCGCTGTAGGGAAGAGGTGAAGCCAGCACCTCATCACATCTCTCTGGAGAAACACACACCAAAGAAACAAAAGTTTAGCAGTTATGGTCTGTTTCCAAAGCACAAAAACACTCAGACTAGGTGCGAGTGTGTGTGTGAGTGCTCTTTAATAAAGGAAAAGCCGAGGCTGATGGCTGAGATTAGACACTGATCGGATGCTAGAGAGCTCATGTATCGATCAAGAACATCTCAGGAGAACCTGGAAGGCACTGGGTAATGTGCCCGTCTGTGTGCCAACAGTTTGACCTAATGGAATCGTACTAGTTCTTATTTGCATCTCTCCGTTTCACCAACATTCTCCCTATGTGGGATCATGTTTCCAGCGAGCGTCTCGGAGAAGGTGTGAAAGCAGATTTCTCAGGTCATCCCCTGGCTCACCTCTCATCTACGCCAAGAGCCTTGAATAGATTCAGAGTTGAGCTTGTGTGTCAGAAATAATCTTGTGACTATTTTAGGCCGTCACAACTCTCCGTTTCGCAATCATCTTAACCTTGGCAGTGATGCTAAGCACTCTGGGTAATGAAATCCAGTTGTTTCACAAGGCACAAGAGCCGTTTAAATGTAAAGGGTCTAGCAAAGATCTCCACGTAAATTAAGTGTAAAGATCTTTACATAAATCACATGACGTTTAGTCTTAGTGACTGGTATTTCGAAAATCAATTTTAAAAAGTAGACCATGGGGCTTGTATCACACACAAATCGGTTTGAATCCGGTTTACAGCATAAAATCCGGTAATAAGAAAAGTCAGTGATTTAAAGCATCTGCTCAGGGTTAGGAAAGAGGGGGGAGGGGCTTGTAAAGTCATTGCTCTCAAGTGTTTAGATATCATCAATACACGAAGACACAAAGTCGAACCAGGACAAGTCTGGATAATAACAAACCCACTTAGGCCAGATATGATTCAGAGCCCAGACCTAAATCCATAATAGCAAGATTAAAATTAAAATACAATTTGGTAATTCAGTCATATACGTATATTATTATGTTTGGACCAATAATTGTCTAGTTATTAGTTTAGGTTGATCCACCTGTTGGTTGTTCTTTTTCTCTCTCACGCTCTTTTTTGATCATGTGGACAAGCTAATTTTTGTATGTTGAGTCTATTTTTAGAGAGTGTCTCAAGTGGTTGATACACATCATTTAAAAGTGTAAAAGTCTTCTTCAGTTCCCGTTATTGGGTCTTTCTGTTCCAAACGTTGACCAACAGGTTATCTTCACTATTCAATATTTGAAAAAAAAAAAAAAAAAAAAACAACATATACATTTGGATAAAGTAGATGTTAGTAAAGCAAATCATTTAATATCATTTGTCCTGATAAAATAAGACAAAAATAAATTCATGAGAGTCTGGTAAAGTGACCAAAAAGCATGACAAAAATAACTTTTTTGATTTAAAATTACTAATTTTTCATCCATTCATCCATTTTCTGAACCGCTTTTCCATCTCTGGGCCATAGGGAGCCAATCACAGTCACGCTAGGCCTAAAGGAGGTACACACACCCTGGATTGGATGCCAACCAATCACAAAGCGGGACACACTGTCACACACGTTCACACTCTCACTCACTCCAATGGTCAATTTTCCCTGTGGAAGCACACACACTTCAAGATCAAGACTAAGACTTCAAACTCTGTGCAGCTTTGTTTATATTTTGTTGTATTATAATTATTACCATTATTATTATTATTATTATTATTATTATTATCATCATCAATAATAATAATACAAAAAATGTATGAATCAGTGCTCAGCTTGTATATTTTCTAAAAGTTTTTGAAGTTAAGTGCGAGGAGGTTTGTTTTTTATTTTGTTTTATGAAAATGCATTGTGAATGAATTGAATTTGAAAAAATGTATTAATTTCAATGCAACACACACGGCACAATGCACTGTCGCACGCATGCACACACATAAACCATAATTACATATATATATGTGTGTGTGTGTGTGTGTGTGTGTGTGTGTGTGTGTGTGTGTTTGTTGCTATATTTTTCTTGTATGTAATACAGAATAAAAGTTAAAAGAAAAACTAGAAAAAAGAATACAAAACCACCCACAAATTGTCATGTTCATTGACTAGGGACATTGTCTACGTTTCCCATGAGCCTGTGTTCCGTCAGTTTGATTGTTGCCACCTGTTCCTCATCTGTCTGTGTATTTAATTCTTCACCTGTGCCATTGTTCTGTCTCACATCTGCATGTTTCTGTGTTCCGAGTACTTTGTCATTTTTTTTGACTCACAGTTTGTGTGAGTTTGCTTACTTTACTTTACTTTACTTTACAGTCATTTGGCAGACGTTTTTATCCAAAGCAACTTACAGAGGAGCAAGTGAAGCAATTTGTCTAAAAATGTATTTTTTTTTTTTAATTACTAAATTTTTATTTGATCAGTGAAAAATTGTACTGCTTCGCTTCGGAGTCGTAACACAAATGTTAATGAAATCATTAATAATTAGTTAGTGTTGTAAAGTAAGTGTGAATTGTAAGGCTTCTTGAATGAATGGCTGACCTTCTAATGGTCTTTGTGTGGGTCTCTCCAGCCACATCTGCTACTGGGATTGTTCTTCAATCGGCACTTGATTAAGAACACGAGCTCACAAGGAGGAGGGACTGTGTAATTCACATGTTTGAGGGTGTTTGAGGACTGTGAACCTCATTTATTGGCCATGTTGGGCTCACGTTGGTCATCAGATGGAGTAAAGAAAAAAAGACTTAGACTACGAAAGAGTACTGTATAGATGGAAAGACAATAAACTGTTTTTTTTTTTGCCTTTCTAGTACAGACATTATATTACTACACAAGATTATATTATATAAACAATTACTACATAATTATTACGTAAACGTGAATAAACAAATAAATAAACGTAAAATATTAATTTATTATATTATAATAATATTTGTCGATTTTATTCTATATAAGAAATCAATGTATTGATAACTGCTTGATTTACAGTAAACATTAGCCACCTAAATTGTATGCAATTATTTTGTCATTAAATAAAAAAAAGGTATCTAGATAGAATTTATCAAATAAATAAACAGTAATTTTATTATAATAATGTAATAATTGTACTACATTTAATTTTCAGAATTTAAAAATATGTAAATAATATTAAATATAATGTATATGAAATAAAAATATTATCTATCTATCTATCTATCTATCTATCTATCTATCTATCTATCTATCTATCTATCTATCTATCTATCTATCTATCTATCTATCTATCTATCTAATTTATTTATCTATCTATCTATCTATCTATCTATCCATCCATCCATCTATTTAATACACACTCTATCTATCCATCCATCCATCTATCTATGTAATACACACTATCTATCCATCCATCCATCCATCTATTTAATACACACTCTATCCATCCATCCATCCATCCATCCATCCATCCATCCATCTATTTAATACACACTCTATCTATCCATCCATCCATCCATCCATCTATCTATCTATCTATTTAATACACACTCTCTATTCATCCATCCATCCATCTATCTATCTAAACGTACCCACCCATAGATTCTTTCATCCATCCATCCATCCATCCATCCATCCATCCATTCATTCATTCATGTATTTATTTTAGCATCACAGACCCTCAAAACTGAAGGGCAGGGGCAGTTTGCTAGGAGCTCCAGAGGGGCTTTTGTTCAGCGGCGTTCCTCTCCGACGGACAAAGGGAGGTGCCTGCGGAACGGGGGAGGGGTGAGGGGACGGGGCGCCACGCGTTTTGCCAAATCAAGACTTGGCAGGTGCCAGAATTTCAAATGAGCTCCTTCATTAGCATCACAAAACCGAGCAAAGACACAGGACCGATGGGGAGAGACAGTCTGATTCTCTCCATCTCTGTTTGTAACTGCAGCAGCCGTGTTAGGCCTCATCATACATGATTTATTGGCACAGCTTCTGATTACAGTTACGATTCCCAGGCAAATGTTGATTTACGGATTTATTTTCTGGTTTTGTTTCTGACATTTTTGTGTTTTTAGTGATGGGCTTAAAACCGCATCAATCATGAATGCAATTACAAATCTGTGTGTATTTTATGCATTGCTTGTAAAAATCAAGATTTGTGGGGTTAACTAACAACAGCACTGAATATTGGGCTACAACAACAAATCATTCAATCAATTTTTTTTTTAATATTAACACTGAATACACACACACACACACACA
>CM051496.1:32501272-32518182 GCA_028031935.1 Paedocypris micromegethes
ACACACACACACACACACATGTATATACTGTATGTACATTTTAAGTGTATATAACAATTTTATCTTGTGGGGAAAAAAAGCTAGTTAAATACAATTTTGCTCTCACATATTATTTCTGCAATGACAAATGTCTAAATCCAGGTGAGATAATCCAGATTCTTTTTTTGATTAACACAAGTGGAGACGTTTACATTTCAGTAGATGTCTTGAATAAAAGCTAAAGAATCTTCCAGGTTGGTGTTCCGTGTCTGTGAGGGGCTTCTTGAGTTTCTTTCACAAAGCTTTGGGTTCGGATACACCATATATGTACATTCACTTTCTGCTTATTTGCTTGTTTGTTTCCATCTTAGAAGTAGCTAAATACATCTAAAGACTATACATTTCAAGTCTATACATTAGACTATACATAACTATACATTACTGTCAAGTCATGAAATTATTAATATTATTTGAATATATGAGGCCAATGATACTGAATGATTACACGGTAGTTTATTTATATATATACACATATATAAAATCTTATGTAATCAGAGTCCTCGTTTACAGAAAATCCGAATGTTATTATAGTTTGTGTGTGTGTGTGTGTGTGTGTGTGTGTGTGTGTGTGTGTGTGTGTGTGTTGCATTGAAAAGAATAACTTTTTATGAATTAAATTCATTCACAATGCATTTTCATAAAACAAAATGAAAAACAAACCTCCTCGCTCTTTACTTCAAAAACTTTTCGAAAACATACAGGCTGAGCACTGAATTGTACTACGTATTTTTGTATTATTGTTATTATTAATAATAATAATAATAGTAACAATAATATAAATATTATAAACAAAACTGAAAACTATCAAAGTAAACACTGGCGCTATACGGTTTATTTGAGACAACAAAACGAAAAAATATCAGCAAATATTTTCATTAGAACAGACGAATATTATCATCATCAACATAATCATCATCAGCGTCATTGTTATTATTATTATTAATTTTTATTATTATTATTATTATTATCTAGCTTCTACTTGCTCTTAGCCATTCAAGTCTGCAACGTAATATTCAGAATGACTTGTGATGCTGAATTGATGGAGAGCCTCGCGCTGACGCATAAGACCGAACGCACAGTCGTACTTACGGGCTCCGGCGATTAGCTTCGCGCAAACACTCCATATCCACAAGATCAGAGGCACATCAGGTCCGGCAAACCTCCGCATTCTCACTTTTATTCCGAGGTAAACAAAGGCAAGCGCGCGTTTTGTCCACCTTCGCGTCTCAACCTCCCTGTGCGGAAGGCAAGCCTCGGCGCTATTGCTGCTCCCGCGTCAAATACGTGCGCAGTGCCACCGGATTGTCTCTATTACCGAGTGATTGCGGACCAAGTAGTTGCTTCGAGCCGCATAATTGGTCAAAACATGTCTCGGAATATCGTTTGTCGGAAAGATCGCATTGTCACAGAGAGGATGGTTTCCGGGACGGTCGCTGTCCAGGTGCTGAAGTCAATGTGCCCCCCCCCCTCTCTGTGGGAGAAAGTGGTACAGTCCGGCATCAGTGACGGCGTCTGGGGCTTTTCAAGGGTTTTTATAGGGGTGTTTTATCAGGAAATTTCAGCGTAAAACCATTTTGTTTGATTGGCTATTGTTAAATTTATGTCACTATTTATTGTAAACTGTTGTGTGAGAGTGAGCGTGTGTATGTTTATTGTAAACATGCTCAAAATAAACAAGCAAAAATATATAAATAAAAATATATATTATTTGATCAGTTTTAATGGGGAACTGAATAGGGTAGTGGTTCGAGAAGTCGCCTCACAGCAAGAAGTCTTCAACTTCAAGTCTTCAAGTTCGACAGCCGGTGTATAGTTTGCATATTCTCCCCGCGCTTGCGTTGGTTTCCTCCGGGACTTCTGTTTCCTCAACAGTCCGAAAACACGCGTTCAGGAAAATTCGTTTATGAATGAAGAATAGCACCATATGTGTGAGGAAAGTCTGTCAATGTGTCTTGCTTTGTGATTGGTTGGCCTATAATACCCAACCATTAAGTCCTAAAGTTGCCATGACCCAGAAAAGAGAATGAGGATAAAACATTATGGTTGCAAAGTTGCAAGTGCTTGCAAAAAATAAACTTGCAATCTAATCTGTAGTGCAACACTGCCACCTTGTGAACAAATATGCGAAAAGCAATCAGAACCCCCCCAAAAGATGCTCCTGTGACGTGTTTCAGAAACTTTTGTGTCCTCATTTGAGTGTGTGTGTGTGTGTGTGTGTGTGTGTGTGTGTGTGTGTGTCCTCTAGTAGCAGCTCACGTGGGAGAAGAGTGTGTTCCTGTTGGTTTGTTTCAGTGATGGAGACTTGTTTTCTCTAGACACAACTTCTATTTGTTTTCCAAACCAAACAACACCTTTCCTTAACTCTTTATATTGGACATCTTAAATCTTGCATTTGAATAAAAAACACAATTAAAAGACAGTAAAAGCTAAATTAATATTAAATATTAAATGTAATATTACATTTAAAAGTACAATTTATGATATTAATTCTGACAGTACAATACTTGTCCGTAGTAAAACACGTGCTTTTTTATCATAGAAAGAGATTTTAAAACAATGCATTTTTTTCAAATTGTTATTAGGCCTATACTGTATATGATATGCTTATTACGGTTAGCTCATTTATGTGTTTATCTATGCGTGCACATCAAAGTTAATAATCATTTAATGCTTTCAGTGTCACCTTGATGTCATTACCCGACAGTCTCGGATTTCATTAATTTGTCACACTTGAGAGACTAATTAAAGATGCTTGTTTTCAAAGCGCGTGACCCCCGAGGCTCGTTTGGGAACTAACTTTACTCGCGTGACGTGGACGCGCTCCTCGCGGGAACGCGCACAGGAGACCACCGCTGTTGGTAATAATAAATACATCATAAAATTCGTCAAATTTAAATAGACAGGCGTGAAAAAGAACCGCAGTCACTCGCTCCAAACACAACGTTTGTGTAGTTTGAGGAAGAGAAGGACGGCGATGAAAGAGTCCGAATGGGGGTCATGCGGCGCGTGAGTAGCTTTGCCAAGCGCTCGTGCATTTTCCTGGAGAAATGGGCTCGGTGACCTCGGCATTCACCAGGTCGCGCAACACGTTGGTCAAAGTGGGTTCGGAGCCGCAGAAAGACCCGGTCGGGAAGCAGAGCAGCAGACAGCCACTGGTTCTAAAGACGCTCGGAAGCTCCAAAGCGATCGCGCCGCGGTCTTTTGCTTCTACTACAGGTTGGTTTCAAGGTTTTGTGTTGTCTTTCTTGCTCTTTCTCGGTGGAAAAATCATAAAGAAAAATCAAAAACAGTATAATGGGCGAAAGACTCGCTTTGCGGCATATTTGTTTAGTTATTTGTTTGCTTATTTTATTTGCTGAAATACATACTTTACTGAACTCATTCTGTATACGTACGCTATCTAGTCAATTTTGTGTTTGTATGTGTTTAATTAGTTGTACGAATCGTAATTATAAACGTCTACTAGAATTGTCTATATAGAATTGTCATTTGAATCCATCGTCCTTCAGTGTCCAGAAACACGCTTAGAAATCTAAATCTAAGATATTAGAATTGTTTACTGTGACAGTCCTGCCCTTTGGCTCCACCTAGTGGCTGCATGAGTGAGCAGCAGGCTCGTTATGAACACCTGGACAATCATCTCCTAGAGCTGCACCTGAACCCTATTATTGAAGGTTATTGAAGTTATGTCCTTGCTCACAGTTCTGCTTCCATGCCATGTTTTATGTTTTGTTTGAGTTCTTTATTAAACTTGATTTACTTTGCAATCCTGCTCATCTGCCTGATTCCTGGCCAAGACGAACACGACAATCTACTATTAAAATTTCTCCTGATATGATACACTTTGGGGATAGTTTTGTAACAATAATTATTTTACTAATTTGTAACGCTGTTGATTTTACAATAAATAACTGGCAGTTCTGGTTGCCAGAATTTTACCATAAAAAGAACAGTTGTAGTGTTATTGGTTGTACGGAATTGCACCCTCAGTATATACGGTTGTAAAAATGTATTTTTCACAAATCCTAACCTAAAAAATACCTACTGCTTTCCACTGTAATTTATATAATATTTGCCATTTTAAAAAACATAGTTGAATGCCCTCGCATTTCCACAGTAAATTAATGTTTTATTTACCAACGTTGCAATTAATAGTTCTGTACTGAACAATTTACTTCACTAAATCGTATATTTGTTGGTTTTAACCTGTTAAATTTACAGTTCTACTCAGTAAAACTAACCACTGGTTTCTACTGTAAATTATATAAATTTTTGTTCTTATTTTTTTATTTGGTTAAATACTGTAGTATTTCTACACAATATAACTATTAAATGTACAGACATTTTTTAAATATTTTAACTTTTTTTTTTTTATAGTTAACGATACAGTATTTTAGATGTTAGAATGATCACATATACTTTATTCTTTCGTGTAGTTCATACTTCTATCATTCTCGCAGCTGTGTGGTTGATTAGGTTGTTAAAAAGTAAGATAATAATTTATTTAAGTTAAGAAATGTATTATATTTAATTTATTATAAGTAAGAAAATAATGAATCGAGATGTTAGGTTTTTTGTTTTGTTTTGTTTTTTCACAATTTGCACAAAAACATGGCGGACTAGTCGAACTGTCGATACAGTTTGGGTTTTTTTTTAGTGGATTTACACTAGAACTATTACACTAGTTCTATTACACTAGAACTTTAGGCATTGATGTGCGATCATATGCTTTTTGATATAAAAACATATTGCAAGTAGTTTCAGTTGTTACTTACGTATGCTCAGTTTGTGTCCATGTTCTTTCAGCTTTTGACTGATTTGGAACAGGAAATGTCGTTTCAGCCAAGGCAATCGTGGTTAGAGGATTGGTTTTTGGGTCATGAGTTCCTGATGTTGTTCATCCTTTTTGTTCAATGTTTTTTCATTTCCCTTGTCGGTTGGCGTACTAGACTAGGTTACATCACTGACCGCTTATGGCCAATATCATCACAAATAACATAGTTCCAATTGTAGAAGATGTGTTTAGTTTAGCAAAAACACTACTATGAAAACTGCTGATAAACAGCTCAGGATGATACACTAAACACCAAGGAACAAAAACAGACAAGTGAGGCAAAACAAAACAACCCCGTTAACATTACAACCACAGAGACCACTGCTCAAGGACTTGGACCCTGGACTTGGGCGAAATGGACTTGGAAACTTGGAAGAACTATGGCAATTTTTAAACAAGTCAAGTAAAATTACAGTTCAGGATGTGAATAAAGGTATACCTGTTTGCACCAGAACCCTGACAAATTTAGCACGTCTCCATTTCGTGGCTATTCTGCAAGAATGTTTTTTTACAGCAATTAAATGCTGTACATGATTGACCTGGAAGTGGGAACCCAAAGTCTTGGTGTCAGCTACTATTTGTACCACAGCTAGAACAGTCTTTGGTACAATGGTAAAGTAACTTAGGGATTAGATGGTGAAATAAATCAGTCAAAACACAAAGCATACTATTCAGAATATGAAAACGTTAAAATGAAGCGTGTCTAGGGACTCAAACAATGGAGGAAGCAGGTATGTCTCAGGTATAACTAGAACTCATTGGATATTTAAACCTATTGTTCCCTCAGGAACTCCAGAGATGAGGACATGCTCTCTACCTAGATAGTACTTCAAACTCTAAAAGACAACTGACATGTTTTCAACTACATCTGTCTGAAGACTTTTCCTATTGCACACTCAGGAGCTTGAACTGACCGCTAACCCATTGTTGGTGGCAATGGTTTGTAGGGGTGCTACTCAGATAGTTGACAAACTGTAGGTGTTCTAGGTGTGCCTGCTGCCTCCCACTTAGACCAGCATTGTGTGAACCGTTGAGGACCACTATTGACTTCATTCCTTGGAGGGATTTAGATAACTTGCTCTGGGTGCTGTAATGCAAGATTGTTGAGTCAGGAGTATCACTACTGGCTTAACCTGGCAGTGAAGTAGACTGCCTCAAAGGGTCAGAGTCATGGCTTTACAGCTAGACCATCAAGCTGCTGTCGTACCAGCTCTGTCCCAGGTCGCCTGCCTCTTGTTGGCCAGTAGAACTTAAAAGCACACTTTCTCAGGCATCATCACAAACCTTTATGGACGAGGACATGGTGAACTGAGGACTGCAGTATCAGGAAGGATCAGTTCCCTGCCTGGGACATTCAGGTGAAGGTAGGATCTAAGGAACTCCTTCTCTTCTTACTCCACTGACTACTGTCCGCTGGTCCCTGAAGGTGTGGCTTGTACTCTCCAACCTGCCCAATGGCGTGTCAGGAGGGGTCTGGGTACATTATAGCTCAAACATATTCTTTCTATACCGATGCGTGTGGAAGGCACGCATCCCAACAATGCTAGCACGATGTGCCTTTGGGCTGGTGACCAGACTTGTTGGGGCATCAATGTAAAATCCCAACTTGAAATGGAAGGTCCTTGTCTTTATTGGTGCATCAACTGTTGAGCTGTCTACGGTTCGGCTGGGGCGTAATTGGCTCTTGTTGTAGATCAGCCTTGTTTGTGAACCATCAAGATAGAATCCGCTCCTGTCGCATGTCTTAACTTGCCTGCCACAGCTGGTGACTTTGGTCCTGAAGGATGTGTTGATGTGATATGTCAACTGTCCACCTAACTGAGGTAGACATGATGGCCACCAATGAACGAACGGAAAGCAGATGTTTCAATATCAGGTTCTTTTGGCCATACGTGCCACAATAACTTGATGGTCAGGCCTCGTGATCTTAACATGCTTCCCTCAGAGGAGACAAACTATTAGACTGGACCTCATCTCTTAGGCACAGGTCCCATCTGCTCCCACACACAGACCTCTGTGTCTGTAATGTTCAGCAGGTGGACGGTACACTTCATAGTATATTGGCAATCTGCTCTAAATGAATAGAGATTGTTACTCAAGCTGAGCACTCTCTACCAGATGGTTCTCCAACCTGTAGTGGCAGATGTTGCACACTACTTGTTTTCAGAAAGACAGAAACCATTTCTATCAATTGTCTTGTCTTAGACAGTCTTGAGGTTGTCTTGATATTATACAAACTGTACACACAAGCTAAGAGGTTAAGTCCTCCAAGAACTCACGTCCTCCTTTCTTGGTACCTAAGTTTGGTGTTGCTGTCACTAAGCAGGCCTCTATTCTGGCTTTTTTGAGTGAATACAGTTTATTTTGTAATACTGGCTTAAGTGAAATGTTTGGGTACCTACTGACCTGCTAAATAATGTTTACGACTTTGCACATTGTGTTGAAAACCATACCTGGGAACGTACCCACTACAATTTTCAGAATCAGGTACTGAGATATAATAATAATAATAGTAATATTAATAATAATCATAGCAAGAACAAAATAGTAGTCACGAATCTCATTGCGGATCATTTTTTTGTGCCATTGTTTCGTATGCGTTGTGTTTTGTTTTGCACTATGGCAATTCATAGATTTTTTTTTTTAAACTATCGTGTACGTTTTGATCATCTTAGCATCGGAATTCAATGATATAAAGCACTTCACACTGTACACCACAGGGTTTAGGAGTCATAGAGATAAATGATGATTTTTATTTTATTTTTTTTCATTTGAAATCACTTTCTGATTGGCAAAAATGTTCACCGGAATTTGATGTCAATGACAGCATGTATAAAGTCCTGCGGGAATCTTGACAACTGTAAGTAGCAGCAATTACAGGGTTCTCGTTGTTTATCTTAACGCAGCATGAATTTCGACTCAACTGTGCCCTCTGTGGTTGAATAATGTAATAGTTATCAAAGCTTCAAATGATTTTATGTCTTCACTTCTATTATGACAACAAACGATGTCCACTATTCAAAAATAATTTTGCCGAACTCAGTCTCCAAGCAGGAATATCAGGAGTTGCCATAAAACTGAGCTCGACAAAGATTTATGTTAAAGATGCCGTAGGTACTAAAATATAAGGAAACGGTTAATAGCCATATGAGTAAATTGTGGAATTTCATCGCATGCCTTTATAAGACAGGTGGGAAGCAGGTGTCCACTCGCTTTGGGCCAGAAACGTGTTGATAACCGCATTTATCTGCACATTAAAGAGTTTTGACGGCCTCGGACATGCACAAGAGAGAGGAGAACGCTCCGTAATGTGAGGATCAATGACACGCCGCTGCTATTCTTTGAAGGGTCAGATCCGCGTCTTTCATGTTTGAGATCTTTGATGCTGCGTGCTTCCTTCACAGAGATTTTGATATTAAATTAGCCCACTATAACCACACCAGCTCTATATCGAGCGAAACTGGTATCTTTAGCCACCAAAGCAAATACACACATGCATTATGGATAATCCTTCATCTATGTTTGATGAAATCTATAACATCTATAACATGCGGCAATTTATGTCATCAGTTGAGTGTGCTTTAATTGAACATTTGTTTTTAGCTTTAGCATATAGCTTTTATGTTAATGATGTTTCTTTTTCCACTATATCATTTTAGTTGTCTTATTTACACCTGGGATTGCCGCCCAAATTAATTTTAGACAGCAACAATTAGACACTTTTGGTCTATAAATGTTCTGTTTAATAGCCTTAAAAACTGTTTTTAAATAAGACTTTTTGAGGTAAATTCAAATGAAATACATGTGTTAAACACAAGAAGCTGCATTAATCTTTCATCTATGTTTGAAATAACACACGACAATACGTCATCAGTTGTCTTCAGGCGTTAAGTGTGAATTTGTTTTTAGCTTTAGCATTTAGCTTTTAAATTAATGATGATTTTTTTTCCCCTATATTATTTTTGTTGTCTTATTTACACCTATGGTTTCCACCCGCTCCTTGCAATACAGATTATTGTCCCATATTTGAGATTAAAATTGCTATGGGTTTTGTCCTGCATTTGTATCGTTTGTCATCATCTTTTTTTTTAAAGCTGCTTTTCATACAAATTATATGCTTGCGCATTTTATGAAGATTCTCCTGTCTTACTTTTGATTGGGCATTACGCAACGTCACCGTTAGTTTGATTGGTCCTTTAACTTTTAATTGTCCAACGAGGAGGGCGGGACATATGAGGAGGGCGGGACTCTCTATATTTTTAAATTAGAAATAGGCTAAATAAAAACTTTACTAGCTATTCTATGGATGCAGTTTCCATGTTGTTAAATGCTGAATAGTTTAGCCACCCTATTAAAGTAACATTATTATTATTATTAATATTAGTATTGCTATTATTATTAGAGAAATCCATTGATGTTGTTTGTACAAGAGAAGAAATTATTTTTAACGTCACATTTTGATTTGTGGACAGTGTATGTAAACGGGTGTTCGCCGCCCCGCCCCTGTAGTCCCGCCCCCTAGGCGCCGCAGTATGCGTCACTTATTTTTCTGTATTAAAAGTGGTAACCTTATTTACACCCTGTTAAGACAAGACGCTAAATATATCTGTCGCTCTACGTCTCATGGTTACCACGAGCAAGCGACATGAAAGTCTCCTGTTGAAGTCCCAACAGACTCTTGTCTTTAGATCTCCAGCGTCTCCAGAGAAGCACAGGGGGACACCAACACACACGTAACAGCTCTCTATATCATAACCAAACAAAACAAGTCTAGTGTGTGTACGCTACATACGTGTGGGTCTGTCTGTACATTAGATTCAGATCATGAGTTCAGATGTCAAGGACAGCAAAAAATTGATGGAACTAAAATAGCTGTAATATAATTTGATTTGAATAAAAGCTTCTGTTAATCCGGCATGAACTAATAATCTAATCTAATGTCAAAAAATGTCAAAAAGAAAACTTCTCACGGAAACTCTAGAAGGAACTTCTAACCGCCCAAAAAACAAGACCCACATTTTTCACAGAAATCAATTTTAGACAGCAAAAGTTACACAATTTAGTTTTTTTAATCATTTTTTTCACTTGTTTAGTGAATAAGACACATTGCAGTCTTTAGTAAATAAACAAAAAAATTAACATTTTTTTTTCTGTAGGTAAACTTTTCTAGGTAAAATCAAATGAAAAACCTGTGTTGAATTGAATTGAAGTGAAATTGAATTGAAAAAGCCTTTAGTTGAAAATTGTATGTCACAACAGTCACTTATATTTATATAAAAACATCTATATAAAGAGTAAATAGGCAAATAAGCATGCATTCATAAACATAAATAACAATGCACACGCTATAAATAAATAAACATAACCATAACACACCGCACACATCATAATGAACAAACACAAACCTTAAATAAATAGCGCTTTTCTATATCAATAGTGTTGAACACAAGAATAGTAAATGACAGGAGCAGAGACAAATCCATAGCAGAGACGAAGAGATTTATTCTTAAATCTAAGGGTGATTCCCAACACCATCAAATCACTGTTGCATTCTGTTTATGAAATGATTGATTGATACATTTAAAAGATTCCTTGTTTCTTGACTGTGAATCGAATTGTTTCTTTTGAAGTATTATTTAAAATGTTTTTTTTTTTATATATTCCAATGTTGTTTTTTTGACTAATTGATTTGCCAATGAAATATCCAGACAATGCTTTAATATCAAATCCATCCATCCATCCATGCTTGTAATTTGCACAGCCACATGCTCTGGTATGTATGTGTTTGTGTGTGAGTGCATGCGAATATGTGCGTGCGAACACGTGGGCATGAGTTTAAATGATAGCTTGACATCATAACATTAAAACAAAGCCTAACATTATGCCCCGAATATGTAAAATAATGTCAATAACATGGTGTTCGCCGCCCTCTCCTGGTCAGCTCAGAACATTGCACATTGAGTTCCTTTGGCTAGCTTTAAATATACGAAAAATCTGATAGATTTAAGAGAAAGATTCATGTGGAGACTTAACATCTATTGGAATCATATTCATTGTGGAGGTCTAGTTAATATTTGTGCTGTTCAAAAAAAGGAGATGATCTGTTGCCTGGTGACCAACATTCCCTAAGCATCATGTAAACACACTGACCTCATGACGAACACACAAACGGCAAGAGAGCTGCACTAATGACTGGAAACTCATTATAATTTTTTGCTGTAAAGATCTGAATGTGAATCGTGTCTTTACTGACGTACTGGATAGAAAGAACAAAATAGTGGCTCCACCGCACATCTTTAAAACAAGACAAAATCAGATTTTATGTTCCAGTTATGTAGCTGACGATACATTTGCGAGGGCTATATGATCAGAATTGAAAAAATTAAATGTATTACAGTTTAAATTGAATGCAGATGTACTGTACGATTCGATGCGAATGCAGAACGCACATTTATATTGTTTTATTATGTGCATACAATTCCTAGACAATGTATATAAAGTCTGAAGCTAAGATAAAATGGGGCAGGAAAAGTATGAAACGTGAATTTTACACATTTCTTAGAAAAAAACTTGGAAACAAAACTTGATTTTGGCAAACGATAATAGGAGGTTAGGATTAGAGAACGAAAAAGAGTGATAGAAAGAGAGAGTGAGAGAAAGGGAGAGAGTGAGACAGTAAGAGAGAGAAAAAGTTAGAGACAGGAGAGAACAAAAAAGAGAGTGTGAGAGAGAAAGAAAGAAGTGAGAGAGATAAAAAAGAGACAGTATGTGAAAGAGAGAGATAATGAGTGAGAGACAGAGAGAAAAAAGAAAAAAATGTGATGAAAGAGAGAGTGAGAGAGAGAAAGGGAGAGTGAGAGAGACAAAGTGAAAAAAAGAGAGAGAAAGAAAGAGTTTGTGTGTGTGTGTGTGTGTGTGTGAGAGAGAGAGAGAGAGAAGAAAAAGTGTGTGTGTGTGTGTGTGTGTGTGTGTGAGAGAGAGAGAGAGAGAGAAAGAGGAGAGAGAAAGTGTTAAAAAAGAGAAAGAGTGAGATATAGCGTGTGTGTGTGAGAGAGAGAGAGAGAGAGAGAGAGAGAGAGAAAAGTGTGTGTGTGTGTGTGTGTGTGTGTGTGTGTGGAGAGAGAGAAAAAAGATGTAGTGATAAAGAGATGCGTGTACAGTGAGATATAGAGTGAGAGAGAGATAAAAAAAAAGAAAGATAGTATGTGAGCGAGAGAGAGAGAGAGAGAGAGAGAGAGAGAGAGAGAGAGAGAGAGAGAGATCAGCAGCATCGATGAGACAGAGATATGTAGTCCGGTGTGTTGTGTGGTGTTGTGTAGAGCGCTGGCACACTAAGTGCTCTGTTGAGAGGAGAGTCACATCTGGCCAGAGAGAAAATATTCCCAGTGTGAGCGAAAAAGGAGAAAAAGAAGCTGAAATGTTGGCAAAATAGAAGCGGACGACAAAGCAGAAAACTAATCTGTCGCTTTTGAGAGAAGCGAGGCGGTTTTGATCAGCGAGTTAATAGAGACGCACACGAGGGGAAATGTCAGATACAGACTGCAGGAAGAAAAGCTTCACCAAAGGCAGAAGTGCCACTTTCAGCATCGACGGTTTCAGCTTCACCATCGGTAAGAAACAACAACTGCCTAGAAATCTGCTGAATATTTCCCAACAGCTTCCTTTTGTAGTTCCAGCGATGTGAAGTAACTTGTTGTGTTGTGTAGTGGTTGTTTATCGGCAGAAATTGCGATTAGTGTAACTGTAAATGCCACTGTAAATCTGGACTCAACAGATCGTGATGATGAAAAAAAAACCTTTTCAGGTGAACACAACTCCATGGCAACCTGAGTGTAATGCATTTTAGCACACACACACCCACACACGCACATGCACACACACATTATCCAATTATATTTGTTTTACACGGCGTTGTTTTCACTGAGGGAGACTCTGACAATGAAGTGTAGATGTAAAGGTTTGTGAGTTTTTGTACGAGTTGCAAGAGCCTAATGATAGAGCAGCAGAACCCAGACAGCCATTATCCAGCTAAACACACAGAAAAACACAGAGGGAGCACCAGAGAGAGGCAGACGAGGATGATGTTTGTAAAATACTGTTAAAGGACATGGATGCGCTTGAAGAGTGCTGTGGTATTTTTGCTAGTCGTGTTATTCATTAAAATGGTTTAATTTAATAAATTGTTTTAAAGGGTTTACTACACCATCAGTGGGCAAAAAATAAACTATACTAGATCACCAGTGTACAGTAGGCTAACTTGATCATCAGTGTACAGTATGCTACAGTAAATTTACTAGATCACTAGTGTACACAAAATTTACTAGAGAACCAGTGTACAGTAGAGTCACTAGACTATCTGTTTACAATTGATTTCTTAGATTACTAGTGTACAATAGGTCTGCTAGATCCTTAGAGCAGCAACCAAAATAGACTACATCACAAGTGTAGCGCAGATCACGGTGTACAGTAGATTTACTTGATCACCAGTGAACAGTAGATTTACTAGATCACCAGTGTACAGTAGGTTCACTAGATCATCAGTGTACAGTAGATTTACTAAATCACCAGTGTACAGTATATTTACTAGATCATTAGTGTACAGTAGATTTACTAGATCACCTGTTGTACAGATGTTTCACTAGATCATCAGTGTACAGTAGATTCATTAGATTACCTGTTGTACAGCTGCTTTACTAGATCATCAGTGTACAGTAGATTCACTAGATTACCTGTTGTACAGCTGCTTTACTAGATCATCAGTGTACAGTAGGTTGCCTAGATCAACAGTGTACGATCAATCTAATAGATCAATGTGTATCATGAAATAGTACAATGTCACTACTCTGTGAGCTCAGTAGGTTTACGGCTTGATGTGTTGTTTATAATATACAGTGTTGTGTAAAAATGAGCTGTACAGTAAAAATACAGCCAGCTAAAACCTGATCAGCATGAACGTTAAACTGCAGCTCCTCTTCTGCCTCATGCTGTTGTGTCAGTTAACCTCTTTTTAATCGTTTAACTGCTGCGGGCGACAAACATCTGCATTTCATCAGGTCTCTGAGCGAAAAGTCATGACACTCAATATGTGATGGCATGATGTAAATGGATGAAACTCGAGTTTGAGCTTGAACTTTGTTTAATAGCTTTTGCCTACAGCTAAAAGTATAAATGGACTATTTATATAAATGTATCTATAATAAATCAGTGGTTATTCGTTTGGAAAAGAATAACTTAAAAATTGATATATAAAGATATAACAGATAATTAAAAATTTATTTTACAGATGCAATTATTATCGTTATGCAGCCTTAATTTTTCCTCTAATAAGAAAGCAAAACATCTGGTGTGATACAAATTAGTCCTTGTTCTTGCAGTTATCATGGAAACAAATGTACAGTATTTCGCCAGTTTTTTATCTTTTTTTTTTTATTGGATGATTCCAACTCTGCTGCCGTTTCTGAGATGCAAAAAAATACTCACAGTCTGCAACTGACCAAAACCAATTTAAAAGACTAATGAAAGCAGCTTTTAAAAGAAGATTTCCCAGTCTATTATATGCGCATTATGTAAAAATGATTACATCAAATAGGCCTCGAAAAACTTTTTAATGAAGAAGTGTAAATTCCAAAAGCTTTTAAAAACGTTCACTTAATCTCTCCTCTCTTCCTCTTTCTCTGCAGTGGCTAATGAAGATGGCGACACCAACAACAGACCACTGGCAAGATTTGCTCGTAAATAATGCACTTATTCAACCTTTATTAATGCACTTTAGCTTTTTTTTTTCAAGTAACTAACTTGAAAGTCACTAAGTAACTTTAAGTCACTTATACAGTACATCTGTGATATACAGCACAGTGAAATTGCATTCCCCTCAGCCTACGGTGCAACATAAATACAAGTATGTACAACACTTCTCAGTTTCCGGAGGAAGTACAGGCGTTGTTGGGCCTTTTTTGCCAGTGATGAGATGTTCTGGATCCAGGACAGGTCTGCATACCCAGGAACTTGGTTTCCACTGCTTTCACCCTTTCCACTGCTGCCCCATTGATGGTTAGTGGGGTATGCTGGGTGTGTGCTCTTCTGAAGTCCACAACAATCTCCTTCGTCTTCTCCACATTCAGCTGGAGATTGTTGTTCTTGCACCATAAGGCCAGCCTGCTCACCTCACTCCTGTAGGCTGTCTCATCACTGTTGTTGATGAGTCCCACTACAGTCGTGTCTGTTAGAAAGTCCAGCAAGGGGGTGTGGAGACCTAGTTGGACCAGTTTTTTAGTTCACCTCTTATTTAAATGCTTTATTTAGTAGTTTAGAAGAGAATGTGTAATAAGTCTTGTAATAACCACTAGAGAGCAGCATCAAACAAAAGATGAAATTTTGCCGAAATGTAATAGAAAATCAGCTCAATGTTTCTTTGGTTTTAATTTTTAGATTTTGCAAATAATTATTACAAGAATTGAGTAAATTTTATTTTTTAAACTTTTTTTAAAAGGTTTTGTAATATATTTAACTAACAAATAATACAGTGTGTGTGTGTGTGTGTGTGTGTGTGTGTGTGTGTGTGCGTGTGTGACACTTCTCTAAAATATGATAAAATACCTTTTTAAATGATTTACAATCAAATGGATTTGAGCTGTCATTAAGTTTTGTGACATTAAGACAGATTGTTTTTTTTTTTGTTTTGTTTTACATGTGCTGTCTTTTGTGTTTACAAATGAAAGTGTATATACAACTTAAAAAATGAAACTAAATAATTTTCAATGAACTGTATTACACAGGCTGCATAAAATGCCATTCTTCCAATCAGATATCATTCCATGTTGTTCCCTTTCAGTCAGGCACCACAAGGTGGCGTAGTGGAAATACCAGATTCAGAACGAATCTGCTTCTGCACCTAAATGACAATGAGAAATCTTATATTGGCAGGTGAAATTTCTGCAATACTTCCCCTATATCCAGGTATATAAAGAAGTGGTATTGCTATCCTATCCAAGAATAGTTTTCCTGAATTAATCAATCACCCGATTCTTTTTGAAAACTGCTTTAGATTTCTTCAGTGGGTTCAACCGTTTCTCTCTCCACTTTCAGGAAGGGCAGAATTCTTTCCTGTTTACATTGAAGCACCTCTTTAAAAAGCTCCTCGGCTCTGACACTCATGTTTAAACGGAGGACAAGGAAGTATTGAATCAGATTAGTGCCAAAAATATCAAACATACATTTTTATGAAACAAACGAAAATGCTTCAGATTTGCCTAATTTATGTTTTCGTCGCTTGCAATTACGTTTTCTTTTTTTTTGCTCGGAAATCTTCACGTTTTTGTTTGAACTTTTTTTTCCGGTCCATATTTGTCAATTGGTTTTTTTTTTCTGACCCAAGTTTCGCAAGGGGGCGGCCCTTACTCTGTTTGGCGGGTGGAGAATGTGATTGGCAGCTCCGTGACCTGGAAGTGTGGGTGGTTTACTGAGCACTAAACACATTCAGAATCGGAGCATCTTCATTGTCATAGTATTTGTCCGTTTGTAGTGATGAGTTCTAAACCGACACCTTCACGTCACTGCATCATAAAGACAATGACTGCAGTCGTTATTAGTACACATGTATACAGGGCTTCACGTTAAATTATAGTTAGCACAGAATGTCTGTTGGTTTTTAAAAATAAATGGAACAGGTTATCATTATTTGTATTAAAGATAATAATTGTAACAACAATAGATTTTATTTGATCTTTGTTTGATAACACAGTATTTCAATGTGTAGAAACAAAAATTCTAGTCTATTATTATTATTTTGCGGTTGTCTCCTGCCACAACAATTTAGAAATATTGTGCAAAAATGACACTTTAATAACAGTTTATTGTATACTAATATTAAAACAGCTAATGTGAATGACAAGGTGTACGCTCGCTGAACTCCTCCCACACTTCCTGGTTCTGCCCATCACAATCACACAGCGGAAAAAAAAGTTTCAAACGAAAACATGAAGATTGCGAGCGAAAAATAAAAAAACAAACGCAATTGCAAGCAAAAAAAAAAAAAAAA
>CM051496.1:32518201-32549861 GCA_028031935.1 Paedocypris micromegethes
AAAAAAAAAAAAAAAAATGTAAATGCAAGCATTTTCGTTCGTTTCTTGGAAATTTACAATGGGTATTTTTGGCATTAATCTAATTCCAGAAGAAAGGGGGTGACTGTTAGCAGAACTTAGTGTTTAGAGTTTCTGTCTCTGGGCTTCAGAAGAGAAAGCAGGACTGAAACCTTCGTCTGCTGTTTTCAATTGAGACACCCTCAATTCCAACAGTCCCTCTGAAAGAAAGCGAGGTCAGTTTGTCAATATGGCCATGAGGGAATACATCTAAATTGTGCTCTGCATTTAACCGTCCAATGAAGTTACACACACACACACACACACACACACACACACACACACAGTAAAATAAACACACTGAAACCCAGAGAAATGGGCAGCCTTCAGCTTTGGCTTCCTGGGGGCTTATAAGGCTCTTGCCCAAAGACACTCATTTCTCATTTCTGGAACCCACTGGTCAGGGATTCAAACCGCTGGACCACAACTAACTAGCAAATTTTGTAGGCATAGCTTCCTAATCCAATAGTCCCTTTTATGCAATTTCTGAAGTTATGTGTGCTTTCTCTTTCCAGTTTAGTCAAATGAGTTAATCAGAACAAATCGACAGTTGAGTGTCAGGATATCCCTCCAAGTAGGCAAAGCTTTGGGTTCCAGATTTATCATTGGTTAATTCTGGAGTTGAGAACTATAGCTTCACAGGGACACAGTACTAAAGCAACTATGTTCCGTATTTTGGTCAATTGGGAAAGGAGCAAACGCTTCCAATTGCAGAGTATCTGTTTCTTTAACATGATGGTAAAGAGTTTGGACTAGTTTAGGCAAACTCAAGGTCTTCCAGAACGTATTGAGACTTGAACTTCAGCCTCTTCCAGAATGTATTGGGGTAAATGGTGTTGAAGTAGAAGTCGTGCCACTGGACTTCAGAATTCTGCTTCAGTATTGGATCTTAGAGCTTGGAAGAAATCATGGCAGTTTGATGTACTTCAAGTGCTGTTCACAAGAGCACCGTTAGCTCTTCAACACTTGTCGGACCGGATTGAAGTTCCTACGGTCTATCATGCCCAAAGGACAAAATTTTGAAGAAGGACAAATTTTAAACGCAAATTAAATTGGCGAGGCCAGTTTGTGAGATTAAATTATTTTACGAGGTCAATCCAACATCAAATCAAGGGTTGACAAAACCTGCCAATCAGCATCAGTGGGCGGGTAAGCAGTGAATGAAGGGGCGGCGACATCACTCAGCGTAACAGTTGAAATTGAGGAGAAACATTTAATGCTAGATGGTTGATTCATTCTCTGTGGAAGATTTTTTTACTCAAATTGTATTAACTAACTGCCATTTCAACTTCACAGACAGTTATGTTCACAGATCTGTTTGATAATTTTGATGTTTGAAGGTAGTCTCACAACTTTACATTGATTTAGAAGATAATACGTAAAATATACATGAAGAAAAATATACGTTTTTTCTTTGTTTACAGGGTCCAAGTCTCAAAGCGCCTTATGGCACACTCTCACGACTGGAACAGTGAAGAAAGACAACGTGAAGGTTCAGAGGGACGTTCCTGATGATCCACGTTGTATTGAGGAGATCCTGGCAGATGAGCTTCCTTCTTCAGACGTTCCTGAAGCCACGGAAAAAACTGCTGTCAGGTTCATTATAGTTCATTTGTCAGCTGTTATTGATGTGGGTTGCTTCGGGAACAGCATCCTTGTGTCACGAGGCTGAGCCAGTGACATGGTTCGGCTCTTTTGGCAACGTTTAATGCTAAAGGCATGACAATTATGGAATCAGATTGGTGACAATAATATCAAATGAAAATGTATGAAAAACTTGCTTCACATTTTTTGTTTGAAATCTTCACATTTTTGTTTGGAAAATGTTTTTCCGTTTCGACTCATGTTTCCACTTTGGGCACTAGTTTTACATGGAGCGGAGCATACGCTGCTCTCACTCTGATTGGCTAGTGAGGATTTGATTGGCAGCTGCTTGACCGAGAAGTGCAGGACTAGTTTAGCGAGCGTTTGAACACATTCTGAATCAGTGGTGACAGGTACTTGAGTAAATGTACTTTGTTACAAGTATTTTTGGTTATTTTGTACTTGTACTGAGTATTACAAATTCAAACAACTTTTACTCTCTGTTTGACTACATTTTTGATTGAGTGTATTTACTTTACTCAACTGCATTTGAATGGACACCTATTGTTTCTCATTACTTTTTTTTTCTCCTTTTTTACATTATTTTATTATTGGGGTTAATTTCTTGGGCGGAGAAGGCGATACGCCACGTGCAGGATGCTGATGGTATTGAATGCCATTTATGAGCTAAATCACGCAAACGTGAATTAGCGGTTGCACGTTTTTGCAACGAAGCTGACTGTTTTTTTCTATCTATTTTGTTCTGCCATTTAGAAACATTGAGGTGCTAAATTTCATTTCTGTATTGGGATATAATACTCAACCTCTTAACAAAATAAAGAGCTTCTTTTTTTCATATTTCTTGGTGCTTTTTGAGCCAAATACTTAAGTTCTATTAAAATTGTATACTCTACTACTAACTTGTGAAGTTACTAATTACTAATGGAGTATTTTTTCATGCATTTATGTTAGATTTTTTGGCACCAATTTGATTCCATAGACAATCAGCTAAATGGCAGGCAAAGTTTGTACTCCCAATAAACAGGTGGATAACTCTACACAAGGTAATTCATTCTATCAGATAAGTCCAAACTGCAAACTTAAGAACATTCAACAAAAATACAAACAAATGACGTAAATATGAAATGAACACTCATTTTCAAGGTGTAGTCTGGGAACAGGAAGTGAGGCAGAGAACTTCTCTGCTGACCAGGCGTTATACCTTAGATTTGTTATACGATTGTGTTTTGTCGACATTCCGAAAGTGTCACTACTCGAATTGTACAATTTTCTTAAGCAGTTTCTTATCACTTCTTTTGTGGGATGACTCTTCCTAGAAATGACTCTTCCAATGGTTATTGTGCAAATACGCACTCTGGTCGATTACACAAATGTGTTTTGAGTCACTGCCAAATGATGGTAATTTCAGTCTTGCTGCAGTCAAAGATGGATAATTGAACGTCTCGGTTAGTGCCTGCATCGCTTTCCCTAATTTGCTTTGCATTCTACTTTACTTTCAGCATATTTTTTTGGGGCTTATTGCCTTACATTGCATTACATGAATCACGACTGTCTAAAATCATTGGGCAGATTAATGAAGGTGGATGATTTATGCTACTGAAACATCTCAGACTGTAATATTTCACCAGATAAGAAGATGAGCACTTGTGTACGTTTGAGGCTTGTGTGACGGTAAGAACCGTAAGAGGTGGAGTCAGAGTGAACGATAGAGCTGCTTAATTATCAATACTTTTTAAATGATAATTTAAAATGATCAAAAAAAAAAAAAGAAACAATATAGGACAAAAACTGTGTTTAGCAAAACAACATGTTTTATGCGATTTTCACGATGACTGTGTGATTGTTTTGTTAACTAAATTATAAATTAATAACGCATTATTGTGTGTGTGTGTGTGTGTGTGTGTGTATGAATGGGTGTAGTAAAGTGATATACCGTATTTACCGTAATATAAGGTGCTAGCAAATTTTAAACCAATGTGAGATGTTGGCTTTTACTGTTTTTACCATTTTTATAGTTTTCTTTTTGTTTTAATTTTGTTTTTACATCTTATGTCTTATATACATTTGACATTTTTTGTTTTTGTACAGTACGTTGGCCAACTGTGTTGATTTTAAGGGGCTTTATAAATAAGATGAAGTTAAAGCAGTTGAAGTTGAATATAAGCACAATTATAAGAATATAACCCCGCCCCCAGTTTTTGAGCTTTTAAAATGAAATAAAAAAGGGAGTGCTTACATTCCTGGAAATACGGTAGTATAATCATAAATTGTTACACTGTGTATTTTGTGGTGATATTTTTATATATAAAAGTCTTTGCTTAAACGATTGTTGACTGAACGAAAAAGTTGTTCACATTTGTACTTGTGGAAATTTAGTTAAAGGTTTTGTGGGAAATTAAGTCCTGAAACTGCATCATATTTGCATATTTGAAGCCTTATTGGAACAATTAGTGTCACGGTCCTGCTCCTCCTGGTGGCCACTAGAGGAAGCAGCAGGACTGATGACATGATTGGCTGCATCATCATCAATACTTGATGATTCTTTTCTAGCTAGAGAAAACGGTTTTGTTTTCAGAGTTCCCATTCTCTGTTATAGTTCTGCAGAGTTTCCAAGTTCCATTTAAAGTCTGTTTTCCAGCCTTCCGTCTCCTGTTCCGTTACCGGTGCGTGACAAGAGCTTTGGTTTTCTTTGAAGTTGCAATTATTTTAAGACCACTTACACGAATCTCTGAAGTCAGCACGTAATGTTTTTCCAATCAACTTTGAAAATTAAATGTCATATCAGAAGAAAAAGCTCTTGTTGACTCAAGCATATCTCTAGTAACTTTTCTAACGGCTCTGCGTTGGTGTATTTACCATTGGAGTGAGTGGCACACACTTATAGTTCATAAAATATTCATTGATGCTGCCTGACAAAGCGATGATGCCCTTAAAGTGATTGTTATTTATGGCACTTGTGTTCTCAAGCCTGAGTTCATCATTCACTCTTGTGTATTTAGTATTTAAGCCTTTCGACATGCCAGTATTTCTTATTGCTACAATCTTATTGTTTTAGCAGTTAAGTAGAAAATCTGTGATGTAAAGGTACTTGAGTAAATGGTCTTTGTTACTTTACTCGAGTATTTTAGCTGCTTTGTACTTGTGCTGAGTATCAAAAAATATAAGCAACTTTTACTTTCTACATTTGTGATTAGTATCTGTACTGTTTACTCGACTACATTTGAATGAACACTTATCGTTACTTCTTACCAGAGGTGTACTTGAGTACACTTTAGAAAATTTTGTTAATATATAGTATGTACACAAATGTATAATACAATTGATTCTAAAAAAACATTCTAAAATATAACAGTACGACAATTGCATAAAGAAACTGAGAAAAAGTATTTGGACACAGAAACACTGTCTGAATAGTATTTGTACTTGTATTAGTACTTTATTGATTGCGTGAATGTCATTGGACTGCGTGAATTTAAAAGTTGCTTGTATTTTTGATACTCAGTACAAGTACAAAGTATCCAAAAATACTACTAAGTAAAAAAATATTTACAAAATGTACAAAAATTCCTAAAGTCTACTCAAGTGCTTTACACCTCAGCTCAGCTCATTACATTGTGATGTAAGTACTTGACAAGTTGGCATCTTTATTTACCACAGAAAAATGTCTTGGTCGGGTGAGACGATATCGCCATCTGCAGGATGCTGAATGTACTGGATGCTATTTATGAGCTAAATCACCGGAGCGTGAATTGGTGGTTGCCTTTTTTGTACTTTTGAGTTTGTCTGAGATTGAATTTCTGTTTATTTTTCCTTGTCCAAACAAGAGTTTGTTGTTTTTCACTTTGACCCTAAATTCAGTACGAGTAAAATACTTTTTATACTTTACGACTTTTACTCTTCCTCTTTTACTCTTTTACTTTACGACTACATAATCTTAAAATTTGGTGACTTTACTCAAATTTTTACAGAAAGATGGATGGATAGATTGATTGAAAGACAGACAGACACAAATACTTTGTGATATTATAATGCCAGAGGAAACTAGTACCAGGGTTGGTCCTCAGGTCTTTTTGTTCTCTCGTCCCCCATCTGTTTTATTTCCTAGCCACTGTTGTGTTGTTGCTACCGTTGTTGAAGGATGAACAGACTTAGTTTGATGAACTGAGAGACAGACGAATGGAGTAGTCACACAAAAGGTTGCAGGTTTAACTCTCAAGCAAAACTTTTACTTTGTAAACTTTGTAGAAATCTTATGTACAGTACATGCCGTAAATGAAGTCAGTTTATTTTGACAATTTGACAGTCTTTTTTGTCTTTATTAGTTTGTTCAGACTCATTTTGACCTTTTTGTGCAGATTTTATATTTAAATTGAAAGCATCGACAAAATACCGAAAAATATTGAAGCTCTTAAACGTGAGATTTCAGTGTCTTCTCTGGTTCACAAAAACCAGTCCCTCATCTGTTTGAGTTCCCCGAGGACGCAAAATGTCAAGATAATTGGACAAATGTCAAACTTTTCATCATTTCCTGCAACGGGAGAAGATTGTTTACAGACCTCTGACTCATCTCAAACTCTTTGAGAGATGTTTTTTCTCCAATGTTGATTAGTTTTATCGTTGGGTTTTGGTTTCTTTAGGCTTGATTGTTACACTATCGATTATCAGTTATGGTAAGTGCGGCTTAACGGCGCAGGTCTTACATTTCAGCGGATAGATTCCTCTTTATTGCGAAGTACGAAGTCACTGAAACGTTAGTTTGAGGCTTGTCGTCCGCTTGATGCTTTCATAAATCAGTTTGAATAAGGGAGACTTTTCAGTGTCCCTCTGCGAGCCCTTTCCAAAGTCAACATGGCTGCTGGGAAATGACCTCTGACATTTGACAGAGCGTTCAAACTGTAGGCTGTGATGTCAGCTGGATTCGCTTTAGACTAAAGTGTTTTAAGCTGGTCCACCGCTCTCAGCTTGTGGATTTCAAGCCTCAAATCATATTTTCCAATGACTCTGTTTTATAAAGACGAATAGAATAAACTGTACACATGGAACTCAAATACAATGATTATTGTTGCCATTTTATTCAGATTTGATTTATGTATATTCAGTACAGTGGCACCTCCACTTACGAGTGACTCTGTTAACGAAAATGTCCTTTTATGAAGGGCGTCGTCGAGAGAATTTCGTCTCTGTTTACCAAATTATTTCACTCTACGACAGGCCAAATTTTCTAGCGACAATTGTGAATGTTAAGCAAGTTTTTTTTCTTACCACTAATATGCAGGGAGATATTTTGAGTGATACATGCAAGAGTCCAGACATAAAAAACGTTTATTTTTATTCTTCAAGCACGTCAGTAAACAAAAGGCTTTTGCAGAAGTACCATGGTTACAGAGGTCTTACTTCCGGATTTTTGTTGCGCTGTTTTGTTGTGCAACCGCATTACTTGGTGGCGGCGGATGTAACACGTTTTTTATTACAGCTATTATGAAATTATATCATTATCTAAAAACATTTTTTTTAAATGTTTTTAGAATATGAAAATAATTCGCTAATCAAATTTTATTTGCTGATTTACATGCAGAATGCAGCCCATTTTACGTAATTTTCATTTTACAAAACTGCTGTTGGCATTAATTCCATAAGAGAGATACCACTGTGATATCTGTCATCTGTGGAATTTTAGTTGCTTGGGTTTCCTCTGGGTGTCCAGTTTTCTTCGATGTCAAAAGCATGCGTTCAGAACAATTAGACTTTGGAAAGTTGGCCATAGTAGGTGAGAGTGAGAGTAGGATGTGTGAGAGTGTGTTTCTCTGTGTCCCGCTCTGTGATTGGTTGCCACCATTCAATGTCAGTATGTCCCCAATGGCCTCAAGACAAAACAATTTCCAGAGGATTTAGAGTATACAACTTACATATAACTTTCAACAACTTTCGTACATAAACATGTTCCGACTGTTTATATAATATTTATGCATATAGGTGTATAATACACATGAAAACAATACAAATTCTAATGTCGAACATTTCTGTACAGTGAGTTGGCAGGAAAAAAAAACAAGTGAAGTGAGAGTGACTATAGGTTGATTACATATGTTGAGTTACCCTAAATACGTGTATATACTGTACATATACAATACATACACATGCATATATACACATTATCACAATAATTAGTTGCTTTTTACAAATAACTCTCCAACAATTTTTATTTGGCAATCGTTGCAAACAAATATTAATATGGTGCTACAAATACATACAATGCAATAATCTATTAGAGCATTATTTAACCACAAATTTCACTTGAATGTTGATCAATTTACAAACCCACTTTTGGTTGGATCGGAAGATTTGGGACAGCTGAGTCTCTGATGATGTCACAACGAGTGACGTCGTTCGCGGTCACGACCAGCATCTCCTGGTCTTGATGGACAAGCACTCACGATATAACCCTCACTTTAAAGAATAGGAGTGAGTCGGAGCGAAGCACCTTCAAACAAGATCTTTGAAGAGCTGTGAGTGAACTGAAAGCCGCAGTGGCCATTGCTCCCTCACAGCCAGAGCAGATGAAAGCCACCAGCGCTGATGTCTTAGAGACTTTGACCTGGCATTATCTCCTGCCTCCTGCATCAGGTAATTGAAAGGCCTTTGAAACTGTCATCATCAGGAGAGAACAGCAGGAATAAAGGAGAGTGACACATTGACAACATAAGGCTTGTTCTTATTCCGAGTGCTCCATTGTGTCTAGGGTTTATTTTACTGTAATTTCGATGGCTTTTTTTCTTGGATATTTGTCTTGGTCACACCATACACATAAATGGGATTTATTTTCCCAGGCATTGCTGGTTGGAATACCGGTTCCGCAAACAAAATGTGCAAGAAAAGACGGGAATAAAAATAAAAAGGAGTAAAATAAAATTCAGAGCTGATTTTGATGAATTTGCGTTTGCCTGGAAATAAGGAAAGTGCTGCTTAAATATCCCCATACTAATATATAAATAATACATATAAATAAACATAAATAATAAATATAATATATATAATATATATTGAATATAATATATTAATAACATGTTAATATTATTTATTATTCATATACGTAAATATATACAGGTATATACATAATTGTATTATATACACACACATATATATATACACACCATATTTACTCGCTTATAAGTCGATCCGCTTATAAGGTTCTCTCTTATAAGATTGTGGTATTCTGTTTTGACCCGCTTATAAGTCGGGGGAAAGAAATGAGAGAAAAGTAGAAAAGATAGAACTGAGTAGAAACCGAATGTTGGGTTTCATATAAAGCCAATGCTGGTTATTTAGGGCCCAAATAATAAAACTATTCAGACATCCATATTCAGACATTCAGTAAAGGTAACCCTGATTGTTTACGTTGGTATTAATCTATTTAAGTTACTGTTAATTTATGTTTAAGGTTTAATTTGTCATTGGTATGGTTGCATTAAAATTTTAAAGAATTGTGGGAAAAGTATCCCTGCCCCTTTAAGGGAGTTCTCTCGAAAAGCGACGGCTAATGCTAACTTGTGGTTTGGGAATAAATACTACGTTTGAAATCCGCCGTGTGACTCGTTCATTTGTGAAGCCCCATGCTGAAGAGAGATCCAGGAGTTGGAAGAGTCGCTCTGTTATGAGAGCTGAGCCGAAAGAGCTCAGTGCGCGTGTGCGTGTGTAAGAGAGAGTGGAGCACGAGAGAAGCAAGCGACCAGGCTTGTGCCGTTTTCTGAAAGATGTATTTAGTTCACGTCATAAATGTTAATTTAATTACCGCGCTTGTGCCTCTGCTGTTTATTTTTATCATGAGAAAGGGTGACATATCTGCGCACTGTTCTGAGTAAAATATTTTTTATTTCGGTAGACCGCGCGTATAAGTCAAACCCCCCACTTTGAGCCCGAAATGTTGATATATTGATTTTATATTTATATATTATATATATAAATAATATATATAAATAAACTTGAACTTGATTTTTATATGATTCACCTCTCAGCCTCAGAGGAGGGAAATATTTTTATTCAGCTCCAACAAACGTTCCACGTGATTTTGCTTAAAAAACAGCATACTGCAGATGGCGATATCACCTTGTCCGCCCAAGAAATGAACCGTTGTAGAAAAGATTCTGACATATCATGCACAATCACAATCTAACAAGAATTGTCCATTCAAAGGTAGTGGAGTGAAGAGTACAGAAACTAAATAGAAAATGTAGTCAGAGTAAAGGTTGCTTATATTTTTGATATTCAGTACATGTACAAAGTAGCCAAAAATACTTACGTAAAGTACCAAAGTCCATTTACTCAAGTACTTTACATCACTGATTGCAAAAGGACATTTTGTTGTTGAGACAATGGTGTGTGGTAGTTCCCTATCGAGCTGTCCACTACTGACACCACCGGTGGGGAACAACGTTTCCTGACAATTCAAGTGAAGCAATAGAAGACGCAGTGACAACTGCAACCAATGGCGACAAAGCACCGCCCCTTGGGCGTGGCCACACACGCCCAAGCGCCTGCGTGCCGCCATTTCCTCAGTACAATTTTCTTCACGGTCGAGTGAGCTTAGAGCGAGACACGTTGTCTCTTGCTAGCTTTAGCCTTGCTAGCCCTTTGTTGGCTTGAAGCGTAATGGATGCTAGAGCTAGCGCTACTCCTGGGCTAGAGTCCCTTGTCCCCAGCCGGGATAAGCCTCACCCCGGGGGTCGTCGATGCACGAAGTGTTCCGGTCCCGTCGAGGCGGAGGACAGCCACGCGGAGTGCATCACGTGCCTGGGTCCGCACCACGCGACTTCAGCTCTCGACCGGTCCGCCGCGTGTCGCGACTGCCGCGAGCTGTCGGTGGGGATCCTTTGGCGCCGGGTCGACATCGCCAGGCAGACGGATGGCCGCCCCTCCTCACCTCCTCTTCCCAGCGTTCGGGCCAGGGAGCCGCGCCTTCTGTCCTGGGGCTCGCAGCTGGAGCTCGCGGGTGCGGCGCTACAGGACGAGGTTAGTGAGGTGCGTTTCCCGCCTGCAGATGTACGCGCGACACGACGACGACGGCGAGGTGGTCGACGACGATGACGACGCTATTTCGACGGCGGCGTCGCAGTCGGGGTTCCCGGAGCACGCGGCGCCGAGTGCCGCCCGCGTGCTTTCCGACGAGGACCTGACCGACTGCCTGTCCGAGGCCGTGGCCCTTATGGGCCTCGACTGGAAGGCCCCGGCCCCTCCGACAGACTGCTGGCTGGACGGCAACAGGACCAGGTTGGGCGCCCGAGCCACGGGTCTCCGGGCGGCCCCGTTTTTCCCTGAGGTCCACGCAGAGCTAACGCGCTCATGGGAGGCCCCGTTCTCGGCCCGCACGCGCCCGCAGGGCTCACCCATGCGAGACGGTGGACAAGGCCGACGACTCCATCTACAGCCAGATCCCGCGGATCGATCCTGCCATGGCGTCACAGCTTTGCCCCAACGCACATTGGGGCAACACGTTGCTGCCATCAAAGCCCTGCCGCGCGACCGCGTCGGTCGCGGACAAGCTTTCGCCGCGGGAGGCCATGCGGCGGCTGCCCTGCACGCGCAGGCGGCCCTCCTGGTGTTAGCGGCTAACTGCGCCCGCCGAATCCAATCCGGGGAAGAGGACTCCCAGCTACTGGATCGCCTGCTGCGGGTGCTGGACCACGCCCTCGAGGCCTCGCAGCAAGGCCTGTCAGGGCCTAGGCAGGGCCATGGGCGGCCTAGTGGTCATCCACCGCCATATGTGGCTCAACCTCGCGGAGGTAAGAGAGGAGCACAGGCGCAAGTTGCTCGACGCGCCCATCGTGTCGGGCAGCCTGTTCGGCGACGCTCCTGAGTCGCTGGTAGACGGCGTGGACTTGGCCCAGAAAAAGGCCAAGGCCTTCGGCCGCATTTTTCAGCGGCGGGAGCCGAGACCGCAGCAGCCGCAGGCCGCGGCAGACAGGGGGCGCTCGAGGTCGTCTGCTCGACGGGCGGAGCCTTGGTCCAGAGATCCGCTTCCGCCGAGATCAGCGCAGGAGCCACCGGTCCGCCAGCCTCAGGGAGCGCAGCAGCAGCGGAGACGAGGCAACGCTCCCCAGCAGCGGAAGGACAACCGCCCCCGTTCCGGCGCGGGACAGCCGCAACAGCGGTCCTGACTGTCCGCCGGCCGCGAAGAGGGCCGCGCCTCCGTTCGCGTTGTTCCGGACGAAGAGGCGCCGAGTTTGTTTCACCGCCCGGGACCGGTTGGTTCCGCCGGTTGTGTTGGAGTCTGCGAGTGTTTGTCCGAGTGTTTCGGTACCCTGCAGGCAATTATTAAAGAGTGTTGTGTTGGAACGCATGTGTGTCATTCCTCCCTCGGTAGAGGTAAGTGCCATGGGGCCTTTCGGTCAGGCATTAGACAAGTGCAGCACTATGAGCGCGACTATCGCGACACGCTGGTATGCACCCACACAACCACGCCCCCCGTCTCAGGTCGCCACGGGCCTGCAGGTAAGACTCTCCCCCACCGACTGCGTACAGCAGTGGAGGTCCCTCCCCCACGTCTCGCGGTGGGTGCTGGGTATTGTGGAGAGGGGCTACACACTCCAGTTCGGCCGCAGACCCCCCAGGTTCCGCGGCGTGCTCGAGACGCAGGTAAGCGAGGCGCACGCTCCGCTGATGTGGGCGGAGATAGCGGCCCTGCTTCAGAAAGGGGCGATCGAGCCCGTCCCAGACGAGGAGCGGGAATGCGGGCTATACAGCCGCTATTTCCTGGTTCCAAAGAAGGGTGGCGAAATGAGACCGATCTTGGATCTGCGGCCGCTGAACAGGGCGCTGATCTCGCGACAGTTCGGAATGCTGACCCTGAAGCAGATTCTCGCCATGGTTCGTGCCGGGGACTACTTCGTCACAGTCGACCTGCGGGACGCCTACTTTCACGTCCAGATGGTGCAGAGACACCGGAAGTTCCTCCGGTTCTCCTTTCAGGGCAGAGCTTTCCAGTTCAAGGTCCTGCCTTTTGGCCTTTCGCTGGCACCGAGGACCTTCTCCCTGTGCGTGGAGGCGGCGCTGAGACCGCTGAGAGAGCAGGGGATGAGGATCTTCTGCTATTTGGACGATTGGCACTTGGCGAGGTTTGGGCCTCAACGTCAACCTCGACAAGAGCAGACTAACCCCTGCCCAGACGACTCGGTTCCTAGGCGTGGACCTGGACTCGAACTCCATGAGGGCTTGCCTCTCGGAACCCAGGGTGGACGCGATCAGGCAGACGCTGTCCGCGTTCAAGCTGGGACACCGGGTGTCGGTGAAGCTTTGCCAGAGGCTCCTGGGCCTCATGGCATCGACTACGTCGGTGTGTGTGCTGGGTCTGCTTCACATGCGTCCATTGCAGTGGTGGCTACGCGACAACGTTACGGCTTCTGCGTGGGAACAGGGGCCGGGCGTTGATACGCGTGTCACGGGGCTGTGTCAGGGCGCTCGTCCCATGGAACGATGGGGTGATGTTCGAGAGAGGGGTGCCCATGGGCAGGGTGACCATGAGGACCGTTGTCTCTACGGACGCTTCCCTGTCGGGATGGGGCGGAGTTTGCAACTGGACCCCCGCTTGGGGTCAGTGGCCGGAGCACCTGGCGAGTCGGCACATCAACCAGCTGGAGCTGAGGGCGGGTTCGCTGGCTCTGCGGGCGTTTTTGCCGCAGGTGCGTGGGCGGCACGTCCTCGTCCGATCGGACAGCACTTCGTGGTGTCTTACCTGAATCGTCAGGGGGGCCTGGGGTCGAGGGCCCTTTACCGCGGTGCCAAGGAGCTCCTGCTATGGGCAGACAGGGAGCTTCTATCGCTGAGGGCCACCCACGTCCCCGGGAAATCGAACGTGGGTCCGGACCTCTTGTCGAGGGGCGGTATCGCACACGGGGAGTGGAGGCTCCATCCCCAGACGGTGCGCCTTATTTGGGAGCGTTTTGGAGAGGCTCAGGTGGATCTGTTCGCCTCGAGGAGAACGCTCATTGCGCGCTGTTCTTCTCTCTGACGGACTCTCGTTGGAGGGCGATGCGCTCTCTCGGTTTGGCCGAGCGGTCTGAAATTCGCTTTTCCGCCGGTGAAGGTCATTCCGGTCTTGTTGGAGCGGATTCGGATGCAGTCGGACGTGGTCTTGCTGGTGGCGCCGTACTGGACACGACAGGTCTGGTTTCCAGAGCTGGTGGGGATGTCGAGTGGCCCCCCGTGGGAGGTCCCGATCAGGGCGGATCTCCTCACGCAGGCGGGCGGGTCGATATGGCACCCCCAGCCCGAGCTGTGGAAGCTGCATGTGTGGAGGGTGGCCCCGTCCTAGTCCGGTCTTTGGAGCGCCGCGCGCTCGAGACGGTCGAGGAGGCGAGGGCGTCTTCCACGCGTAGACTGTACGTGTGCAAGTGGCGCGTATTTGTCCGTTGGTGTGAGGCGACGGGCGTGGGGCCGTGGGATTGCGGCATTCCCACTGTCTTGTTGTTTTTACAACACCGGCTGGAGGAGGGGAGTTCCCCTTCCACGCTGAAGGTGTATGTCGCCGCAATAGCGGCGCATAGGGGCGATGTCGAAGGTCGCTCGCTGGGTAGGCACAGATTGGTGGCCGGTTTTCTTAAGGGCGCGAGGCGGCTGATGCCGACCCGTCCCGGTTGGCCCCTTTGTGGAGCCTGTCCTTGGTTTTGGAGGCGCTGTCCGGAGCGCCGTTTGAGCCCCTCTCGGGTTGTAGCCTGGCGTTGCTGTCTGCCAAAACGGCTTTCCTGTTGGCTTTGGCCTGCGGGAAGCGGGTGGGTGATTTGCACGCTTTTTCGGTTGACCTTCGTGTTATCGTTTGGGGACGACGATTGTGTGGTGAGACTGGTTCCTAGACAGGGCTATGTCCCCAAGGTTTTGTCCACACCTTTTTTGGATCAGGTGGTGACTGTCCGTGCTTTCGGCGCGACGGGTTCGCCCTTGTGCCCGGTGCGGGCGCTGCGAGTGTACTTGAACAGGACGGTGGCCTTTCGGTCGACGGACCAGTTGTTTGTGTGTCACTCGGGGGCGAGGAAAGGGGGTCCGCTGTCGAAGCAGCGGCTTTCTCACTGGATTGTCGACGCTATTAAGCGGGCTTACGTGCTGCGGGGTCAGCAGTGCCCGGATGGCGTGAGGGCTCATTCTACACGGGCGCTGGCGGCGTCGTGGGGCTGGGTCAAGGGCATGTCCTTGCAGGACATCTGCAGGGCAGCCGGCTGGTCGTCTGAGGACACCTTCGCGAGGTTCTATAACCTCGATGTCGTCTCTTTTGCGCCGCATGTGTTGCGACAGAGACTGGAAGGCGTATCTGCTTCGGAAGGCCGGAGCAGGGATGAGCCTGGGGCCACATGAGTGGCTGGGGCGCAGGCGTGATGGTGGTCTCAGTGAGTCGCCAGTAGGCTTGGTGCCCATTCCCTTGCGGCGGGGATTGTATTACGTTCCCCACCGGTGGTGTCAGTAGTGGACAGCTCGATAGGGAACTATCTAGTTACGTCTGTAACTCCGGTTCCCTGAGAGATGGGAACGGATGACACCACCCAGGTTGCCGCAAGGTGAACGATGGGAGTAGGGGTGGTTGGGGAGGCTCTCCTGTCGTTCATTCATTGTACTGAGGAAATGGCGGCACGCGCAGGCGCTTGGGCGTGTGTGGCCACGCCCAAGGGGCGGTGCTTTGTCGCCATTGGTTGCAGTTGTCACTGCATCTTCTATTGCTTCACTTGAATTGTCAGGAAACGTTGTTCCCCACCGGTGGTGTCATCCGTTCCCATCTCTCAGGGAACCGGAGTTACAGACGTAACTAGATAGTTTTCATGAACTGAGCTTGATCACTTAATCTTTGTGAAAGGTCTTCTGTGTCACGGCTGGATGAGGCGTAAGATCACAGAGGGTTGAATCCATAATCAAGGTCAGGCGAACAGTGGTCGGTTCACAGCGATGGCAATCAAGGCATAAAACGAGGGTCAGGCTAGAGCAGTGGTTCTCAAACATTTTTGGTCACGTCCCCCTTTAAACATATGGAAAAATCTCGCCCCTAGTCAAGCATTTGGAAGAGCCAACACTGTCTTCTCCAGGGCTGACGGACCTTTATATGTCCTCAGCCAGGTATTCACAGGAAGTCTGCCCATCAATTTTCTGGTTGTGATTGAGAGCCAGGTTTTCTCGTTGTGACCTCACCAATGCTTCAGGATGAATTATAGAAAATTTCCCGAATCAGACTCCTATGTAAACCATGTGAACATCCTTGTTGAGTTAAAGCTCTTATGGCGGCAAAGGGTCGACTGATGTCATATCGAACCGTGTAGATTAAAAATAGGATGTCACTTGAGGTCGTAAGCGAGACTGGAAGGTGAAATGTAAATTTCAGTTACACAAATACACACACACACACACACACACCTACAGGCTATAAATGTTAGTGATTCATTATATTTAAAATGCCTCTTGAGTATAATAAGTCATTGACACAAAAGCAAATGGTTTATTAACAAATAAGATGTCAACTCGCATCAGTGTGTGTGTGTGTGTGTGTGTGTGTGTGTGTGTGTGTGTGTGTGTGTGTGATGTAAAGAGCATCCTCTTCAAAACCCAATTTCTGTTGCCAGAGCTGCTTCATTTTGTCATTTTGTCTGAACACTAGGTTTCAGGCTAATGTAGTTCAAGAAGACAGGTGGTCTGCGTTCTCTGATAGTGGTAAACATTAACACACAAACAAACCGTAAAACAAGTCGCCACTGTTGGCTGGATATTTTTATTCTGAACATAAATTTAACGTTACAATTTAATGTAATTGTTCTTTTTTACAATGTTTTGATCGGTGATTGTGACCTACAATGTTTCAAGTCGCGAAAACAAGTGTGATTGTCTTCGAATAATTGTGAAGATAATTGTGAAGATAATTAATTATGATGATGATAATTATATGAAGCTAATGAAAAATGATTCTTTATACAAGTTCACATTTGAGATCATGTTCAGTCGTATCTAAATGGAGTGAATTCCGTTTACGGAATTTTTGTTCATCACTTGTAGCTCTTTAAATCATGGTCTATAAAATTAATTGCAGCTGTGACCAGTTTATCTTCTTAATTACAAGGTCGTCAAGGCGACAAAAGAAACCGCTGTTCATTACCTAGAGCATTAGGCCGTGAAAAGCACGTCCACACTCACTTCCCAAACTTGTCGAAATGCTGTTTTTTAATGAAATTTTTTTACTAGGTCTTATTTTCCGCGTTGGTTTTAGACTAGCTGGAAATCTTTGATTTTATGTTTCAAGTCCAAGTTTACTTGTAGCGCTTTATTTAGATCCAGACCAACGCAAAGTCGCTATGCGGAATTAAGGAAAAAATTGTCTTTAAAGAAGAAAAATGTCCATTGATTCAAAGTTGAAATGTTGAGCTTTAACCTGCTTCTGTGGTTTTCGACTTGTGATAGCAGACGTCTCCCCAGAGAAAGAGCATTTCCAGTGTGAGGAATTAGATCTCGGCATTAGTCTCAGACCAGTCAGCCCAGCTTTCAGCCTTATTGGATTTTCGGGGTGTTCAGGAAACTCCATGACATAATGGCCGTATTGTGCAGCGCAGATGAGAAAACACAAAAGGCAAGAAACAAAAAGAGGGATAAGCTATTTTCTTTTTCTGCCGGCGAGAAACAAGAGCCTTTGTTCTTCCTGTTTGGTTGTCTGATCTTCTTTTTTCAACGTGTTTAGTTTGCTTGAACGGGCAAATTAGAGCAATAATTCTACTGATTACGTTCTTTGTGCAGAAAAAAAAGAGAAACAAAAGTAAACAATGGGGTTTTATTTTCTGGAAGAATTGAAGCCCAAGTGTGTTTACAAGTACACAACAAAACAAACAGACAAAAGGCATTTTAAACAGAACTTTTTTTAAATATTAATTTTAAATTGAAGGCTCATGCAATTGGTTTTCAAACACATTGATGGGTTGCACAGTTATGAAATGTGGATCGCGCAAAGTTGTCGCTTCACTTGACAGATATTGCTTTTTGTGCTTTTTGTGCAAATTGTGCTCAACCTCTAGACCACAGAACCAGCTTGTCGGAATGATACGAGATTGTAGGACTTTTATAAGATACAGTAAATTTGAAGGTGTACAAATAACAAATGCAGTCGAACCATCCCACACCAAGTCAAATTGTATAAAATAGTGATTTATAAAGATTTAGGAAAATATTATAGCAAAAAAATAGCATATCTTACGGTATTTACTAATATAAGCACCCTGATTTTTCAGGCACAAGATACAAAAAAAAAACCCTAAAATTTCTGGCTAAATACTTTTCTGAAGTTATTTCTTTTTCTTCTATTAACAAACCAAACTTGTGACTCGTATTGCTTTGATGTCGCTTTACGGATGAGAATCTCCGTTGTGAAGTATTGTTAAAAATGTTATATGGTCACAATGCTTAAAGTATAAAATGGACAATGTTTAGACTTTTACTTAGGAAGCAGGTGCTTGTTTATATTTGACTGATGGAAAATAGGACTGAATGTTGACATTTATTTTTTGACATTTAAGGTGAGTGTGTATGGAGAAGAGACAAAATGGATTTTGACTATTGGAAACTTCCTTGTATGGACTGGAACTGCTGCGCTTATTTTGTGTTTTGTCCTATTGGTTTGTGTTTATAATTTAAAAGTTGGTGTTTCAGTTGTATGTACTTTTGTGTTATAAAGTTACCATGCTTTTATTTTGACACAGGGTTTTATTTTGACATTGGTTTTCCGCTTGCTACTTTTGGTGTTTGATCAACAAGGACTGAAGGAAACAAGAACTCTAAAGATAATTTCTCTCCAAGCGCATGTAGCCCCAAAGAGGTACTTTGATTTTGTTTGTTCTGCTGTGTTTTGCTTGGTCTTTATTGTGTTCATTTATTTTTAGTTTCACAGTGTATTTGGAAGTCCAAATAAATCAGTTTGGAAACGGCTTGTGTTTGTGCGCGCTTGGATGGAGAAATATGGACTGTGTTAGTCCCGACTGAAACTATTATTGCTTCTCTTGTGTATAAATAAAGTATAAATAAAGGGTGAGCTAGACGAGAAGGCAGAGTTTGCTAGGCGGAAGTTCACCTCAACTTTGAAATTGAAAACAAACGTGTGTCTTTATTTTTAAACAGCACAGTGAACCAACAAGTATTGAACCAACTTAGAACTTAGAACCAACAAGTATTGTTTTGCCCTGTGCAGCAGACTGAGCATTTTGACTACGTTTGTTCCCTGATTCCTTGCCTGTGTTCTTCGTTTTCTCTGTTCTCTTTCTGCCCCAACACTATTGCCTGCTTATGGACTTAGTTTCTAGCTGTTAGCCTTGAGCCCGCTAGAGAGAAAGAGAACGTGCAATAACACGTGAAGTGGAAATCATTGGTCAATCAAACTTGCTTTAACTTTTTAATCTCAGTGATGTTGAGCTGAGACGGTCACAATGAACCTGAAACACAGCCCAAAATCATCTTCCCGAAAGTGTAGAAAGTCTCGTAATCAACAAGACCAGTCTGTAGATCCTCGAAACCCTGTGAGAACGATTGTGAAATCACCAGGTCATTTAGTAAATGGAGTAATGGAGCATTTGGGAGCGCGAGGGTGTTTGTGTTGATGGGGGTCTGACAGCACGACACATCCATCTACAGCGAAATAATCGCTCACTCTTGACCGTGATTGGACTTTTCATCTCTTTCTTTTCACACTATGTTCCTTTCGTTACTCTTTCATGTCTCGTCCCGTCTTTTCTCTCCTGCACAGTAGAGACGTGTTGTGGCACAGAGAAGAAGAGGAGTTTGAGACCAGAAGCCTGAAGTTTGAACTTTTCCATCTTCTCGACTTTTTTGGGATTCCTCTCACAGTCAGCTGAGCTTGTTTGGATGAGACTGTGTGTATGACTGCTCTCTAATCCAGGGTTCTTCTGTGTCTTCTAACAAGAGATGCTGGCATTGCATCGGAATTGACAGAGCAGGTGGATGTTTGAACTGGTGGACCAACAAGGACTTGCTTGTGCTTTAGTGGTTTTCTTCTTGGTTTTCGAAGTGATGGATAGACAGTGAGACTGATAGATAGTACAGTATATTGATGGATGGACAGTGGGACAACGAGCGATAGAGAGAAATGGACAGACAAATAGATTCACAGATATTCAGATGGATGGATGGATAGATGGATAGATGGATAGGAAGGCAAACAGAGAGACAGCGATATATAGACAGACAGACATGGATGGGTACATAGATAGACAGACAGATAGAGAGAGATGGATGGATGGATGGATGGATAATAAATTGATAGATGGATTGATGGACAAAGAGACGAAGACAGCTTTTAAACAAACAGATAGAAAGATGGGTGGATGTTTTTACCTCTAGGTTTCAGTCTCTGGCTGTGAAAATAATTTCTATAAAGAAATCGCGCTGTGGATAAACGACATCTGTTTTCCTGCTCTTAATTTAACAGTTGCCTTAAGTTTGTCGATGTGGCTCGACCGGTGGTCTTTCGATTCATAGCTCTGATTTGATCAATGGCAGACTTCGATATCGTGGCATCTGGGTCCATTTAAGGAAGCGCAGGAAAGCCTCTCTCTTAATCTCATTACTCCGAAGCACAACTGAGATATCGACAACATCTAATTAGTGATTTTCTCCTGTGGGAAGAGAGCCAGTGTGGCACTTATTGATCAGGCTGCCATCACCGCTGGGGGCTTCGGTCCCCTCGCACCACCTCACCCACCCACCAGCACTCATGAAATCAGGAGTCTGGGTTAATCTGGGCTGCGCTTGGCTTCCGAGAGTGGTGGGAGGGGGCAGTGGTGGTGGGAGGGGGGAGTAGTGAGAGAGAGAGAGAGAGAGGTCCAAGTGTAGCTTATGACACTGCAGCACAATCACACACACACACACATACACACACACTCCAGTGATCACTTCGAAGTGAGGAAGAGGAGAAGACGAAGGAATGATAGCAGAACTCTCCCGGTCACAGACTCTTTCGTCTCGGTTCCGTCTCTTGGACTAAGTTTCTTCAGCCAGGAGTCATGGAGTCTCCCACCAGAGAGATCGAAGAATTCGAAAGCACGTCGCTTAAGTATCTACAACCCGACCAGATCGAGAAGATCTGGCTGCGACTGCGGGGACTGTGAGTATCACCTTTTCAACAGGTTTTCTTACGTCGTCTTTGCAATTCGTATTCTGATTATTTTATAGATTATGTTTGTTTCTAATCCTCCCAGGTAAAGGCTTTCTTGAAGGTTAACGAGTTTAAATCAGCTGCATGAACACACTTAAATTAGTTAAATTACTTTTAGAAAATATAATTTAATTTTTTTTTTACACACAGGCAAATATTATTCGCTTTTGGGATATTTTGTTATTATTGCCATTCAGGGTTTATTATTGCTTATTATTATATAAAAAAAATTAAAAGTGTCAAAAAAGAATTTATTTGTATACATTTTTCCTTCAAACCATTTTTGTTGTTGTTTTCTGTCTTGATTTTCTTGCACTGAGGGATTAGTGTGTCTCACTGAGGGAATTTTACACCGAGCTGGTCAGTTTTTATTAGATTTGAACCTGTTGTTTGGTTCAAGACTTTCATCTTCTGCAGACAAACTCATTTTGTCGGCAGTGCGCTTTTCTTCTCTGTTCTTGTGGAGCTGAAAAGAAAGGGTTTATTTTTTCAGAAAATTGGTGAACCAGTAGCATTTTCTTCATTTTCTTTTCAGAAGAAAAGAGTCGAGTGAAGTAGCGAGAAAGAAAAAGAGAGAGAGAGAGCAAACGGAAGAGACACAGAGAGTGAGAGTAAAAGAGGGAGAGAGCAAAGGAGAGAGAGAATGAGAGAGAGAAAGAGAGAGTTAGAGAGAAAAAGGGAGAGAGCAAAGGAGAGAGAGAGAATGAGAAAAAGAGAATCAGAGAGAGAATGAAATAGAAAGATAAAAAAGAGAGGGAAAGAGGGAGAGAGAGAAAGAGAAAATGTGAGAGAAAGAATGGGAGAGTGAGAGAGACATATGGAGAGAGCGAAAGAGAAAGAGAGGGAAAGAGGAAGAGAGAATGAGAGTGAAAGAGAACGAGAGAGGGAAAGAGAGAAAATGAGAGCGAAAGTGACAGAGTGACAGAAATGAATGGATGGAATTACTTTCTTTCTCATGCAGTTAAATACATTATCCAGTTTCCTTACCAACATTATCAACATGAAATAATATTAAAAATAAGATTATTATGTCATTTTTCCTCAGCGCAAACTAAAGCAACAAATTTGTTTCGCATATTTTCAATTGAAAAAAATAAATACAAAAAATGTGCTTTTAAAAGTTAACTAAAAATCCATTAAAAGGCTGCCTGAAACGCACATTTAAAAAAAAAGTTTTTTTTTGAATATTAATATTTAAATATTAACATCATCAGTATATTTCCGTGAGAGCTGACCAATGACATACGAGGTGTCTGATTGGTTGCCCTGTCACGTCGTGTTGGTCTTTTCACCACCGTGCAGTCGCTGCCTTTCCCCTTCAGTCCATTTAAATGGCGGTCCATCAGCCGCTCTTAGGACGCTAAGCTGTTTTATGGTATTATGTTTGGATGCGGACGCAGGAGCAGCTGTAGACGTGGATGCTAAAGGTTATGCAGCGGGTCGATCCCAGCGCATCAGAGTTTAATCTCGCAGAAAGCCTCCGACAGACGCAGCTGTCGCGTGTGGACATGCGTATACAGCAGCTTAAGTGCTTCAGGACGGAGAAATATCAGCACACTGACGTGGAAGGAATGAGCAATGAATGACGTTTTATTAAACGTGACTAATCGCTCGACTTTCCTTGTGTTTTTTTCCCCATCTCTTATGGAAAGAAACGGGATTTGAGCCAACAACTCCTACACACATAAAACCCTTCCGACTGATTTATTGTAGAAATTCGGTGTTAGAGATTCACGCAAGGACGGTTGTAGAAAGACGACAAGGTGGCGTAGCGGCTAATGCTAACACAAAACCGCTGTGTCACAGTACAAGTTTACATCCACACTCAAAAAACATTGAAACAAGTTAAAACTGTGAAAAGCGCCTTACAAATGCTCAGAACATTCCTTGGGGAGAATTAGAGTTAGGAAAATTGTCCACATGTGTGAGTGAGAGTTTGAATGGGTGTGTCTGTGTCCCAAACTGTGATTGGTCTGCCACCAATCCTTCCCGCCTTCAAACCCAGAGTTGCTGGGATTGGCTCCAGCTTCCCAAGATTCAGAAATGGACAAGCGTTCTTAAGAAGAATATGTGGATGGACATTAATTATAAGATGTAAAGAGTACCTGGAAAACAAGACTTGAGTAAAAGTTGTAAGGTATACAGTTTTTTTCTTTTTATTTTATAAAATTAAAAAAAAATAAAAACATTTTAAACGCAATTATTTTACTTGTGGTGAATTTAGGCTCAAAAAACAGGAAACCAAGAAACGTGAATACAAAAAAAAAAAGATAGTGACATTTTATTCCCTAAAATAGAAATTAAATTTAACATTTTCAAAATGGCAGCACAAAATAGGTAAAAAGAATAAAAAGTCAGTCTCAGTCAAAATCAAATGTGCAAAAAAGTGCAATCGCTAATTCCTGATTTAGCTCATAAATAGCATCCAGTACCTTCAGCATCCTGCAGATGGCAATATCGCCTTGTCTGCCAAAAAAATTTATCGCGGTAGAAGCATAGACTTGTCGCGCACAATCACAATAAATGATTACCGATATAAAGAGCAAGTAAAGAGTAACGATAAATGTCCATTCAAATAAAGTAAAGAGTACAGATACTCAATCACAAATGTAGTCAAGTAGAGCGTAAAAGTAGCTTATATTTTTTATACTCAGTACAAATCCAAAGTAGCCAATGCTTAAGTAATGTAACAAAGTCTATTTACCCAAGTACTTTACACCACTCATAATAAGCAATTTGACTGCTTGGTAAAAAGGGGGGAAATGAGAAATAATAGTCGGGCATGACGAATACGAATTAAATTTGGGTTACCATCCGACCTCCGGTTTTCAATTATTCAGCCAAATGCAAATAGTTTGGCACAAGCCAAATATTTCTTTTAATCTAAAATTCTCCACTCTACCAGCTGTTTATTTTCACTTTCGTTTTGCAGCCAAGAATGAAAACGATTCCCCAGAATATTTCGGCTTGGAAATGGTTCAATGTGCCGGAACATTCTATTTAAAAATTTTAATGGCAAATAATCTGTGGCATTGACCAATTCCAACATTAACACTTTTTCTGTTGATTTCAGGAGGAAGTACAAGAAGACGTCACAGAGGTAAGAATGTGGTTGAACACGTGAACCTGGTTTATAAATATTCAATATTTAATTTTCGACCTGGTCCAATAAATTTTTGTAATCTAAGAGAATAAACTAAACAAATTAAAAAAGGCTTTTGTTGTTTATTTATTCTTTCTATGAATGTGTTGAATATTCTTATTAATTCGTACAGAAATACAGTATCTCTCTCTCTCTCTCAATCACTATTGAAAAATGTGTGTGTGTGTGTGTGTGTGTGTGTGTGTGTGTGTGTGTGTGTGTGTTTTCCTGAAAAAAAGATCTGAAGTTTAAAATCTAATCTGAGAATCCAGTGTCATGAAACAGTGCTGCCAATTAATAAACCCTTCATCTTCTGCCGCACAAATCATATCACGAATACGTTCCTCGTGAAATGAGATGTCAGAAATCAAGCGCGGATGAAGAAGACTGTGATTGCGACTGACACGGAGCAAGTGATGACTGGAAAGACAATTCATGGCTTTTCAGTAGACAAACACACTTTTAGAACAAGCCGTTTTTGTCTTTTGTTCTGGTGTACGTTATATTAAATTATAAAATTACAAGGAATACAAGAAATTAAACACTACGATCCAAATAAAAAATAGCTTTAAAAGATAACACACCCAGAAGGAACGGTCCCGTGATGTTCTGCACAGTCAGTAAGACAATAAATGTTTATTTGCCGTAATACAATTATCATTCTTTTTATTTGCCTATTATTATTACCGTATTGACGCGAATAAAAGCACCCACCTAATTTTCAGGCACAAAATAAAACATTTGTAAAAAAAACAAACATACTATGTTTTCTTTATTTAACAAGCCTAACTTGTGACTTGTATCATTTTGAAATTGTTTTACTTGAGGGATAGAACGACTAACAAAAGTCGATTGTTGTGGTCAGAACTTCATTTCCCAAGAGTCTTTGCACCAGTCCGTGCAGGCGCAAAGCAACTAATTTACTTTCAGATAAATATTTCAGGTCATTACATTCTTAGTGCAATAATTCAATAAGAAGTAAACTTCATGTAATTAACTATTACGTGTAAATTATACTATGACCTATGATACTATGTAAATTATACTATGACCTATGATGACCTATAATACCTATCATAGTATTATAAATTACTATGATTTATAATTTACTATGACCTGTCACACATTGTCAACACATTATATAAAAATAAACTTTCCATTTTTTTTTTCCGACTTCTAAGCGAAATAAAATCTTTTGATTTGTTCTGTAGAATACGTAATGACATGAATATCACTCCATAATGAGATATGGAAGTGTCATCTCTATAATAGTTGTGTCCAGTAATGAACCCAAGGCACCAAAGTTCACGTTTTTGTCATTGGATTAAAATAGAAGTCTTCTCGTGACTCTGAACATCACAGAAACATCTGTTGAAACGTGCTGAGCACTCTGCAATTATGGATGAAAGGTGGCGAACAGACAATAATCGAGAACGAAAGATGTAAGGGAAAACTTATTGTAGAACAGGCCAAATAAATAAAAAAGGAGAGAGAGAGAGAGATCTAATATTAGAGTGAGAGTGGGCTTAAGTGGGGGGCCAGCTCGCTTTGATTGACAGCTCAATGGGAGCTTGGGTAATTATGCCATGCTAATTGGCTGAGAAGCATTCTGTGACTGTCATTACTGGCACAACAGGAGCGTTACACGTGTTACACACACACACACACACACGCATGCTCGGACACACACACACACACACACTCATGCTCGGACACACGCAAGGAGAAGATTCAGACATGTATTATTTTCTATTAAACTCACTGAACATAGTTGCCTTTTCTGTTTTCATGAAAGAGGAAAATGGTTGAAAATCAGCCGTTACTCACTGTTGTTGATCAATGTTTGTACAAGGTTTCTGAGCGCTTGGCCAGAGTGTTAAAGTGTTGAGGTCTCTTCATTGAGTGAATATACACTGTAAATACAGTCTGATTATAAACGTAAATACATGTAAATAAAACACACACACACACTTCACCTCAGCTCTATAAAGGCGATCATGTCAACACAACTTGAGTTTTGCACATGAGGCATACGTGACACATCATTTTTTATACTTGAGAAACAAACTTCATCATTCCGTAATGGATGTACAGTTTTTACAGTCATGTTTGGAAGACTAAAAATTAACTGCTTTTGCTTAATGGACCATGTAAATTCCCCGTAACCTGAAAAAGCAAACTAGAGTTGTTTGAATGCAGAGGTGTCAAGTAACAAAGTAAAAATCCTTATTTTACACAAGTAGACTTTTGGTTCATCTATACTTCACTTAAAATATTCAGCTACTTTTTACTTGTACTCCTTAAATGTTTGCCAAAATCTGTACATACTACTCCTTGTAGTTTTTTTTGTATTGTCATTGATCTGAAAGAAAAAAAAACATCCGAATAAATTGCGCCATCCCATTACGGTTAACCTGAATGTGATTTTTAAGACGCATAAACACGTATCATTCCGACACCAATAGGTTTACAATGGCGACTGAAACCAGCCAGGCGGTTGATAGTCAGGATGAGTAAGCGCTTAGACGAATTTTCTTTATTTGTCGGTCATAAAAAAAGCATTTACTTTCAATGCAATTATATACGGAAACATTTTATTATAGAAATATAGTCCTACACCGCTGTGTTTTATCCCCTACATTACTTTTGCTTTTATACTTCAAGTAGATGTCAGACCAGCACTTTTACTTGAGTAAAAAGGTTGAGTTGATACTTGTACTTCCATTAAAATAAAATATATATTTTTTTAACTCTAGCATCTATACTTCTACTTGAGTAATGAACGTGACAAATTTTAGCAGCACTGTCTGAATGGAAGTTGGTTGTATCTGTTCATGGTTACGTTTATTTTAAACTAAATGCCAGCTGACCTGCCAGCACGATGTTGCAAATGCAAATCTTGTTCCATTGGGTTCCGCAAAAGAAGTGTCCCTGATCCACACACACATAAACCAGGAGCAGTGGGCAGCCTCAATTCGCAACCCCTGGGGGGCAGGAGGGTTTCAGTTTCTTGCCCAAAGTTGCAGATCCAGCAAGACTGGGATTCAAACCTGCAACCTGTAAGTTCATTCTCTACCACTGGACCACAACAGCCAAATTAAGTCATACAACGAAGTTAAACTTACTATTCACAAACTACTGGTTGGCAAAATAATGGCACTTAAGTAGACCAAGGACCGTTACATCATTACTGTTATTTTATTGATACATTTTCATTTATTGAAATTTTTTTTCGTCAGATCTTTCTACGTGGGAGTATTTCTAGTTGAAACATTTATCTTACTTGTTGGAACTTTTCTTATTACCTCTATTTGTTAGAGATACAGCTAAGCGTATTTGCAGACTGGCGATTGGCCTTCTCGCTCTGCGCATGGCGACGTAATTTGTAATGTAATTTTTAATCTAGCAAATTCTCGAGCGCACCCGGCTTTTAGAGCAGCTTTTGGATTAATTGTGAGTCTGTTGACAACTGCAGCCGTTTGTGTCACTTAGATGATGCCATCGATGATTAGTTTATTCCTCCTGAGGTTAAAGAAGCACTCATGCCAGTCTATTACAGAGCTGTGCCAGGCACTGCCGATCCATCAGCCGCCCGCAGGCCTCTCTGGCCCGAAAACCAACAAATAGGATTGATCTCGAATCTGCTGTGCAGGGACTATAAATTATTTACTCTGGCTGATTTGTGTATTTGTCTCAGTGTTGACTTTTATTAAATGTTTTTTTTCTTTCCATGGTTACGCTATAGGACTTTTAAGGACATGTAAGAAAAATGTAAAAGTTGTGTTGTGTAAAACCGGGGTCCAACTTTTTTGAAGATCTAGTCTTCATCTTTCATTTTGGGCTGGTGGAGACTGGTATTCTGACAGTGCCCGAATTACTATGTTACTTTATTTTAGTACGTCATGTCATTGTTTTCCCCAATTCAGTTTTATAAGTTCCTTTTGTTCTAACCACCTTATTCCTGTCACATTTTATTTGCCGAATCAATTGTTCATTTAAAACTTGTCACCTCACTCAACTTATGTCAGTGCTTTGGGAAGTTCTGTTCATGTCAATTCTAACCTAGTGAAGTCTTAATTCATTAAATCATGTCACATCACAGTTCTCTCTTTCTACACCTTGTAAGGCAACTTATTCTGAAGGTTGTACCCCTGTGTGAGCTCAGCCCTTTCTCTACTCTCTTGTCTAGTACTCTTGCCTAGGTTATGGCTATTTTTGAATCAAACAATTAATTGTTTCTTATGTTTAGTCTTTGCATGATTTGTTGACTAACTTTGGGAATCCAAGAGACATCGCTTAAAGCCTTTTGTTGTCGCAGACCGGTCAACATTTGATAATATGACCACTGACATGGTGTAGTTTTTTATTTAGTATTTAACATGTAATGGTGTATTTAAACACTCCCGGGTAGTTTTTTATTTAGTATTTAACATAAAATGGTGTATTTAAACAAGAATTAAAAAGAAAAAAAAAATGTTAAACCAAAACATTGATATAAAGTGATTTAACATTTTTAATACGGTACAGTACTTACTTTTTAGTTTCTTTATATATATATCTTTGTCAAATATAAAACTGGATAGATTGTCCGCTGTATCTGTATATACTGTGTTGTACTTTTATAAACACCTGCCTAAGAGCAAACTAAACAACTGTTATGTAACATGTTTTTTATTACCTTTATTACCAATATTTCATAATTTATGAAATGACCAAAAGGAGGCAGGACTTGTCACAGGACTTGTGACCAAAAGCAGGCAGTTTTGGTGGGTTATCAGCAGAGCACTGCTGATAACTGATCAGAGTCTCCACTGTCTGGTAATTAAGGGTTTATTACTTTTCTGGTCTTTAGTTCTGGGCTGTTTGAGACCGGTATTCTGGCAGTGGCCAAATTGTTGGGCTGTATGGGCATTAATTTGGTTTTATTAGTTGATCTCCTCCTCATCAGTTCTCCTAACTTGATTAGGACACTTGAAGATGTTTTATCTGTCCAATCATTTTATCATTTCTCCACCCTCCTACTTTCTCCCATTAATCTAGACCAGTGGCGGTTGTATAATGAATGAGGCCCTGGGCGAGACTCTCGCTTGGCGCTCTGGAACTAAAATATGACACAACGTAAAATGCATTTATTTAAAATAATTGGGAAAATAAGGTCATTTAATCATGTAAATATATATCCTAATATTACCCTAACCCCTTTTTAATATATTTGCTTATCGGTTGAATATATTGAAATACAAGGAAATACTGTAATTGTTAAATTAATATATGAAACTGTTTTAACAATATATGCATGTATAGGTTTAAACATATTTAAAAATGTCCCATATATTAGATATACGCATTTTAATGTATATGGAACACTTAATTTATAGTATTTTACTGATGACTACGATGGGTACAGATAATGCTGTTGCATACCTTTATATTTTGCTCCTTTTCTCCTTTTTCTAAATTGTGCACCCGATAGCTTTACGAATTCAAATAAAAACCTTTTCGACCTTTAACCTACCTAACAGATAAATGCCTAAAACCGCCACTGATCTAGACTAAGTTTAATCTGTTTTTTAATCTCTAATTGTAGCAAATAGACATTATCCACAATTGTTATGGGATTCTTTGCATTTTAAGTGGTACCTTCGACTGGAAGAAATAGACACAAGGTGGGAATAAACTTTAGTCTTGTCGAAGTTTCCATCGAAACCTTCTTAAAACCACATTTTGCCTGTAGTAATCCTGGCGGCTTCATAGCTGCATCCATGTTGGCACGTCACGTTTGATGTGGTAATTCCACAGTAGATATGCATGTACGCCGCATTTTTGCAATGGACATTTTTTAAGTATTATTTAAGTATGGAGCATCAATTTACTTCTAATAATAAAGCCAAAATTTAGCCGTGACATTATACAAAAATGAATATGATGCATAATGTGCAGAAAAATGCAATTTCTTTTTAATAATATTGATGACTACGATAACAACAATAATAATAGTAATAGTGATAGTAAGAATAATAATAAAGATTAGGGACTTTAGTTTTTGTTTGTAGTTTTTGCCTTTTCCTCCCACCTTATCATTATGCTTGGAGTTTGATTAATTATTAGTTTTGATTTTGTTCTTGTGCTCTTGTTGTTTACTGTGTTTTTTTAAAGCCTGCGTTCCCTGTCTCTAGTCACTAGATCTTTGTGTGTGTTTTTTAGTGTTAACTTTTGTACGTTGGTGATGTTTGGTTCCCCACTCTTGAGTTTTCTACGGTGTTTCCGTTGAGTTCATGTGAGGTTGTCCGCTGTATCATTATATTGTATATTGTACTTTTATAAACACCTGCCTAAGAGCAAACTAAACAACTGCTATGTAACATGTTTTGTATTACCTTTATTACCAATATTTTATAATTTATAAAAGAAAATGGTCTGAATTTACGAAGCCATGACACGGATTAGATGAATTACGTGTAACGAAATGGCTCTTGACACAGATTAATTTTGTAAGTCAGGGTACCACTGTATATACATTTATATTTACTGATTTGTCATTTTTGTGACAAGCTATGAAGGACATTTTGAGGCGCCTCTCCTCATTCCAGCATTAGTGCTGGTCGACTATTCCACATTCTAATGAATCAAGCTTAATTGGGCTGTTAATGGAATATTAATCAGTGGTTGACAGGCTGCACTTCACAGAGAAGCTAATCTTTATAATGTTCTAACAAACCTTCATGCAATTAGCCGCGGTTTAGCCGTTAAATGAGTATTTGCGGTGCGCGCTGCTACCATTAGTACAGCTTTTCAGGTAAATCCGTGAGAAGCCAAGTCTTAGAATTGATTTTGTTTTATCGTCTCGTGGACAACAAATGCTGTCCGGTTTAGAAGAAGACAAGCACATGGGTTTTTATTCTTTTTGCTTCTCGCTCTAGAATAGTTGATGTTTTCATACGTTGGCGCTCCTCTCCGGCGGTTTTTCTGCTACAGACACGTATGACACATTTTCCACGTTGATAAAACCAATGTGGAGACCAGAATAGTGAGTTGGGGGTTGGTAGTAATCAAGCTGAAACCACTGTCCACCTCCCACATCGCTATGGCACCAGTTATAATCACTGGAAAATGCGAGGCTTGGAGGAACATGTGAGCAGAACATCTCCTCCAAAAGTGGCACTCACCTGTCTCCTCTTCGCTTGACCGATCGGCTTCGTCCTCTCGGCCTAAAATCAACACAGAAACTCCATTAGGAGTGAGGAACCCTGCAGGCCACGGGTCACGTCTGCTTCCCTTGACAGTTTCATCTGTCAGGCGGCAACAATGGAGATGTTATCAAGCACACACTGTTCCCTGGCGGATGATTAATAAGACCCCGGCAAAACCAACTCCTATCTTATCAATGATTTCAAGGAGGTATAATTAATATAAGTGGCAATTACACTTCCTAATGCTTTATGTTGCGAGTAAGCCTGTCAAACACCGCGCCGTGTTTTCACGCAGTATGTAGATTTACTGACCTTTCGGAAATCGAATTACATCTTGGATTACAGACTGCGACGGTGTGACGAAACGACCTTTTGTTCTGATGAAGGGAATAGTTTTTACCCATCCAACCAATCCAGTTTAGAACTCTCTCAGTTTATATTTCCTTCACTGTTATACAATATGATATAGATTTTCTTATTGTGTATATATATATATAT
>CM051496.1:32549882-32599773 GCA_028031935.1 Paedocypris micromegethes
TATAGATTTTCTTATTGTGTATATATATATAGGTATATAGATATATAGATACATATATATACTGTATATATACACACGTTGGATATCGATTTTCTTCAGATTTTCTAATTGTGTGTATATATATTTATATATTATAAATTAAAAACACTTTGAGCACATTTTCTTTTCAACAATAAATACATATGATGTTGTGTTGCTTTCTGATCAATATAACAAACATATAATAAAAATGTGTTTTACACAGATTTTACAGTTCCAAAGGCTTAATTATGAGTTGTAATGTTTTACATCTGCCAATTAATGGCACTTTTAATAAGTTAGATGGATTTAATACAAAGCGTTCCATTATGCTGCTGTCTCGTGACCAGCAAGTTATAACCAGGATTATTTTATTTGCTAAAATGTCCAGAACTTGTTCGGAAAAGAAACATGTGAATTTATTGGTTAGATATTTCCATCCTTATCATTGAATGATTTTAGATTTTCGTATAAAGCTATGTGTTTCGTCATCTCCTGCCATCTGGATTCCCGGGTAACTGCTTAGCTGTTTAATCCAGATTACTAGTTTCTCTTGTGAACTCTTGTGTGTGTCAACACCGCACACACAGGCTGGTTTCCTTTAGTGTTCATTTGTGCGATCCACGATGCACTTCTGCCATTTCCTGCGAGTTATAACACAGTCTCAAGGGGGGGAAATGGATTTTCTGTCTCTTGCAAGTTAATGTTACTGAATGTTCTAGTCAGTTGCTCTTAGTTTCTCCACTGTTTCTAAAAGCATAACTAGGATTATTCATACTCACATCATACTACTTTTGTATATGGTTGCTCTTTATGACTTATATATACTTAAAAAAGTGAGGCGATGGCAATAATATAGATACTTATGTGTATATATAGTTGAGTTGTAGTTCTAGTTATATATACAGAATTATTACCCCTCCCCCCCCAGAATAGTGATTTTTTTTTTTCAAAGTATTTCAAAACAGAGCAAAGTATTTTTTAAAAAAAGCAAAAACACATTAACACCACTTTTTTTAGACATCTAATGTAAAACCAATATAGGCTTTGTATTTTTATTTAATTATTTTTTTTCTTCGGTTTTAAAGAACTTTTGAATAAACACTTTTGCTAATAAGAGTTCTTTTTAAGAGCACTTTTCGAGTTAATAAGAGCACTTTTGCTTTTGCAAGTTCTCATGCTTGTGTGGGTTTCTTCTGGGTTTCCGGATCCAGAGACATGTAGTTTAGAAAATTACCCGCAGGTGTAAATGTGAATGTGTGTCCCGCTCTATGATTGGTCGGCCACCAATCCAGTGTGTGTCTTCAGCCTTTCGTCACCCAGAAATGGAAAAGTGGTTCAGAAAAGGGATGAACGGCTAAATAAAATAATTATAATAATGCTCAAAAGAAGGATCCAATAATCCTCCAAAACCATTTTGAGTTGGTTTAGCTTATAACGTAACTCATAATGTAACGTAACACTCTGAGCACAGTGTTTAGATGTTACATTAGCACAGTAATGGTTATGCAGCTACTGTATGAAGACAAATTTATTCAGCATTTTTCTTTTTCCACATGTGCTGTATTTGCATGAATATAAGAACCTCTTTTTTCCAATTTTAGAAGCTAAAAACATTGGAGGTGCTTATATACGCATCTTTAAAATATGCACGTAAATATACGTGTGAAATTTCCCCGCTGTGGGACTAATAAAGGATTTTTCAATTCAATTCAATGATTGACTCGGGTTGTGATTCATGTTGGAAACAGACAGAGGCGACAAACCAAATAGCAGGTGTAAATAAGGGCTAGCGGCTAGAAACAAAGCCCAAGAGCAGGCGAAAGTGTCTAGAAGAAAGAGAACATTCGAAAACGAAGAACACAGGCAAGGAGTCAAAACCAGAGAACAAACTCAATCAAAACGCTCTGTCTGCTGCACAGGGCAAAACAATACTTCACAACGATGATGTATGACGATGTCATGGGAGGTGATCCGCTGAGGTTTCTGGGAAGTGGAGTTCCGATCACGTTTGCCGGCATCACCCATATTTTAAAATGTTTTATAGAAAAATCCCATATATATATTGACATAGCTAGTGGAATCATATCTCCCTACTGGAGATATACAGTACTGCATTAGTAATACGTAATGTCCAACTAACTTTTCTTCTCTCTGTTATTAAAAATCGACATCAAGTGAAATACGAGTCACGAGTTAGGCTTGTTAAAAGTAAATAAAGGGAAATATTTAGCCAGAAATGTTAGTGTTCTTTTTTAATTGTTATTTTGTGCCTGAAAAATCAGGGAGGTGCTTATAATTACATAAATATGGTTTTTACATGGGTCCCTTTCACGTTTTCTCTCCACTTTTACCGTGATGTGCCAATTCTTCTCAATTCTTCTGGGCACTATGGACTGCAGAGGTGGGCTCTGCTTTATTCATTTTATGGCTACTGATTCTGCTCATTGATTCAGACTTTGATCAATTCTAATTCTTTTTCAGAAAAGTACATGTTGAAGACACTTTGTGTCCGTGTAAAGTGGGGGCCCAAGGGATAGGTTTCCTATACTAAAGTGGGGCTCTTGTCTAAATTTGAAGGCCTGTTTGAGAGTCAAGATGGACTTTTACGGTGTAGGTACCAAAACGGCTGAGCCTGACTCGGGGCCCTGCGACTAATGATGACATCACACTACAGTTACACAACTAGAACAAACCACATGGCATTGAAATGTTCTCAGGCAAACCCTAATTCTAACCCTAACTGAATGATAAGACCCTTGTGCAATGTAGTGGGAAATTTCAATCTTCGAAGTTATCCAAGTTTCTTTATGATCCCAAAGTTTTTTAGAGTAGAGTTTAATAAAGCTTTGCATTGTCAAGTAGGATTTGTCTGGACCAATCACTATCTTTCACGTCATTGGGCCAACTTCCGTCCAATAAAATGGTGCAATACTCGCTTGACCCTGAGTCATTTTTACTCCCAAACCGTTTTGGCACCTACACTGGCTGAAGCTACAAGTTTTGGTTGATGTCAGAAGGGGGGGGGGGGTTGCCAGGTTACCATGTTCTCAGTAAAGTTGTAGAATTGACAAGAAAACATCCTTCTTCAATCTCCGAGCTGTGCCCACCATTAACCTCCACCAATCGCCTTTGATTTACCAGGAAAAGAGCTGTTCCCCCAGACATCTGCCAGAACAATCTGCTTGCCTCAATTCAATTGTTTGAATAGTTCTTGGCCGGATTCAGGCATTTGCCCTCAGAGCCAAACTTTATGGTGCTCTTCTGGACTTTTCTGCTTACTTCTGATTCTTCTTGCACACTTCTGGACCTCTCTAGCGAGCAAATGGTCTCACTCAAGCCATTATGGTCCACTTCTGTGTGGAATAGAGTCCAGAAACTTCGAAACCTGTACAATTCATCACGCTTGTAAAAGAAACCGTGAACGTGGAATTTTAGTAAATATGCGTAATTAACAGGGATGTATAGTTAGACTGGTGTGTACTTGGGCTTCTGCTTTGAGTGTGTATCACACGGACTTGTTGATTATTGACACTCGTGATGGTCTGTCACTCTTTTAGCCATGAAGAGCATTTTGTTCATTACGACTCTCATTATCGTCTAATGAGTCTGGAATAGAACGCGCTGACATTTCCACACCACACCATCACAGTGTTCCATCATTATTTCAAACGGTTGGTCAGTAATTGATTTCCTGCCCAGTCTGACACTAAATGCAGTGAGATCGAAGGTCAGACATGCTAAAAGTCTGAAATGTTTGTCTCTTTGCTTTGCTAAAAATGGATGTTAAATTTGAATGAGCGGTAAGCTTTTAATTTCTGTTGTTAAAATGAGTAATCCAAGAGTATCCTTTTTTTGTATTTTGTTCATTTGATTGCATTTTTATCTTTTTTTCATCTTCATAGTTTGTCCTTGTTTTTATTCATATTTGTATTCTTATCTGTTTATTTTGTATTCCGTTGAATTTTTCCTCTTATCTCTTTATTGTATCTCTTTCTCACACGGATATTTTGCGCTTACACCAATGTTTATGAATGTTTATTTGTGTTTGTTATTTTACAAAGATGGACTTGTCAATGACTGTTATGGCTTTTTTAAGTTTTGGCTTTTTTTGGATTGGTATGTGTAGATTAACATGGCGGGCCTGGCACTCCACAAGGAGACCCTGAGCGTGTTCCGGGGATTCAATGATATCAAGTTTATTTTCCAAACTCTGTACATTTTGTATAGTCTTTTGTTTTATTTTTGTATATGGGCATTTTTTTGGTGGGAGTTTTTGACCGTTGCACAATTTAAATTTAAATGAGCTAAAAGAATTTGACTGTTCTCTTTCTCTCTGCATCACTGCAGTCTTAACTTCCAGTGAATAACAAATGTTTAATATTGCTGTAAGCTGCATTAAGGGGTATAGTAAGTTTGGCGTTTGGTAGGTTTATTTAGAGTGTTGTAGAATTAATTTAATCTAAGCCCAAAAGTATTAATAATAATATAATAATAATATACATAGATGCTGTGCGTTTAAGTGGAACTTGAGACTGAAAGCACTCTATCAGTATAAATACGTGTTTCTACACATCTCTGTTCCTATTGATCTCTAACCACTAGAAATTGCAACCAACAATTAAATGTTCTTGTCCTTGTCTTTTACAAAACTGAAATAATAGAATAAATAAAAAGAGCTGCGTTACTAAATACAACACTTCTCCAGCGAAAGACAAATGACGAAAGATGAATACGCGTCTACCAACCAAATATTACATTTTTGATTTATTATCTTGAGGGTGAAAAGTTTGATGAAACACAACCGTTACTAAGCATGTAGCGAGTTATAAATTCTGGAAAATACAATTAGTAATGTGTTACACTACTGTGTTACAAAAATATTATCGTAATATATTACGGTACTTTTGTAACACGCAGATAGATACAAGAGAAACAAAATTGCATACGTACACACGCTCTGGCTCTAACTTTTATTTTGAAACCGTCAGCGAACTACATTTTGGAAGCCTCTGGTTTTGTTTACTTCCGGGTTCGCGCCGCAACCTTTTTCGTTGTTTTCTTGCCCAGAAAGTTCGCATCACGATCGTTCTTCTCGTTTTCCTGCCTAGCTCTTCATCATTTTGTCATAATTTCTGTAATTAGGTCATGTTTGTTCTCCAGTTTGTTCACCTGTTTCTTTCCCAGTATCTCAGATGTTATTGTCATTCTTGCTTATTTGATTTCTTGCCTTGCCTAGTCTAGCTTAGTTCTTGTTTTTGTATGTCTAGCCATGAATTGTTCTTGTCTTTTGGATTTTCGTGTACCGACCTCTGCCTGCCATGACCACGCCTCTTGGAATTAAACCCTTTGGACTGTTAACCCTTAATGCCGGAATTGCTTTAAATTCTCGATAATTTGGAGATAAATCGGAGTTCTCGATAATTTGCTACTGAATTTATTGGATTTTGAACTGAACTGAAAGTGTGTGTGTTGTTTTTGGTGTTACTTTGGAAGAGTAAAGAGATTTATTGTGAACAAGTTTATTAAAGTTTGTTTTTGAAAATGTTGCTTCATGCACCTTATAACCTTACTATTTGTGTGATAAAATATAGGTGTACCCTATAATCCGGTCTGAGAAATACGGTAAAAGTCAATATTCTGCACAGGGATAGATAACAGGTGTTTGCTTCTGTGGAGCAAACAACTGACTTCTGTAGAGTAGACGGTTAAGTAAGACTTAAGAGAGAAGTGTTGTCTGACTCGATTTAGTTGAGACTTATGATCGTAAATCATACTGGTGATGTGGTTTAGTGTCCAGGTCTGCTGGCGGAATCTGTCAGGATTTTCAGTGGAAAATGTTAATCTTCCTGTGTGATTGTGTTGACTCGATGTGTTGATGACAAGGAACTATGCTATTGCCATGGTGACGGAATCCACCTTCACTTCCATCAGAATCTCAGGGTACGGAATGGTTTCGGTGCCAGAATGCTCCAGAACCTGAACCCAGGTGGGACGCAGCTGGATTTTGTCGTACTTTGTTCATCATCACTTTGAAATGGCACCTGATAAAATAATACATTTTGAAAAATGGTGGGATACAATAATAGTATTTTTGCTGGAATAAAATTTACTATTACACATATAAGTTAAGTCAAAGTGCTAAAATCGGAGAAAACTCAAATTATATTAAATGTATTGGCTTATGAAATTATTACTATTACAGAAGTAGAAAAGTGGTCCTGAAAATGGACGAGTAGTCCAGCTAAACGTAATGATCTTGACCAGACAGCACGGTTGCATGTAAAACTTTCAGCCTAGACTTCTATTTTTATTGTGTTTTGTTTATTTTTTTAGACACTTTTCATTGTTTCATTTCTCCAGCGCTTTAATTTGACATAGATGTTCTGTTTTAATCTGTTTTGTAAGGTTTTGTATGTTTCTTTTTCTGTCAAATTTGCATTTAGTCATTAATGTTCGAAACACAAACTCACTATTTTAAACTGTAGTTGCATACTGAATTCAAAAATGTGCAAATTGTTTGATGCATTAATGCAAAAAAAAATGTGAATTTTTTTAATCGTCAAAGTCAAAGGAGCTTTTATTGTTTTTTCAACTACATTTAGCAGAGTGATACACAGGTAAATGAGACAACGTGTCTTCAGTACTTAATTACTTTTTATTTTTTTATAATAGTAATTATAATAATAATAATAATAATAATAATAATAGTAATAATAATAAAAATAATAATCTTGTAGTACCCCATATATTTGCTCCTGGGCCTGAAACTAAGCAAAATCAAAATGAATTTGTTGCTTTTCAGATAAAAACATGGACTAAGTGATTTGTTGAAGTCCAGAAATTGATTGAATTTGTGGCCTTTCAGCTTCCATTAGTAAACAGCATTTGCATTTCAGTAGACTTATCAATAATGTAATTTGTCTCGTTTTGAAACAGCAATCTCACTGGGGTTTATTTGAAGTATTCCGAATAATAAACAAATTATTTTGCCATTTAGTCGTGACCCTCGTGATGGATTTTGTTATACTCTGGTTGTGTTGGATAATCAGATTCAGACAGAACTTGAGAGCGTTTGAGCTTTTAGAAGGAGGATATTGAGGATAAATCTGATAGCAGTAACAGCTTCCGCTAATCAAATGACCTTTAATGTTACATTCAAATCTAAGATTTAAGCAAACACACACACACACAGAACCACAAACAGAACTAACTTTTTTTATTGTTCTGTTATTATTTTTTTTTTACATTTGAATCAAATGACTTTCTAATAATACATGTAAATTGAATGACATTTCCTCTCTTTGTGATAAAAAAAAATGACTGTTCCATAGGCTTGTGAATTAAATATGAAATATGTAATTAATTCATTAAATAAATAAAACAATAAAAAAAAATACCAAACAGTAAACAAAACCAACGCCATTCTCCGTGTGTGTGTGTGTGTGTGTGTGTGTGCGCGCAAGTATATAATTACGTATATGACTTTCACTCCAAACTTTCACTTCACCCCACCTTATCACTGAAACTCTCTCGCTCATCTGCTTAAGGCTGCCCACTGCTCCGGGTTTGTGTGAGTTCACTTGACTGCAGTGATGGGAATAACGGCGTTATAAATAAACAGCGTTACTTTTTACAGTAACGAGTAATCTAACACAATAACTTTTTCCTCCGTTAACACCGTTCCTCAGTTACTCCTCACTAATTACATTTTTGTTATTGTTATTTAATTTTGGTGCATTGTTAACCAAAATATACTGAAAGCATAACATGGTAAACTGTTTACTTTTGTGATATGTATTAATTTATTTTTGTTAATTCCTTAAAAAGCATAATTTATATTTAGACTTTGTTGGCCAGTTGTAGTCATAATACTGTATATAAATATTAAAAGTTCTAAACAATCTTTTGTGTTTTACTATTCATTATACTAATGATAATATTTACAATACTATTTTGAACTTGATAGGTGTCTCTCACATTGTTCCACATAAAACCAAATAGTGTAGATTCATGTACAGTGCTTTATAATAATAATTTATTTTATTTAGTGGCCATTTCATTCATTTAAAATATTTAATATTGACAACAGCCAAGTTATTTGACAAACAAAAAAAAATTGTCACAAAAAGGAAAGCAATAGTTACTTTCCCTAGTAATTAGTTACTTTTATAATGATGTAACTCAATTACTATTTTTTAGAAGTAACTGTAACTAATTACTTTACATTCCCAACACTACTTAACTCTGTGTGTGTGTGTGTGTGTGTGTGTGTGTGTGTGTGTCTACACTTCACGGTTAAACACAAAGCACTATTTAATATGGTCCCTAGTGGCCATATTGACAAAACTCACTCACTTTTCTCATTGTTTTCTAGGCCTCGGTGTTTATGCTTTGAGCGATTACTACTTCACAGCGCTCCCTTGCTGCTCTCCTAATTTGTTCTATTAATAGGCAGCTTGATGTATACGTTGTTTGTGTTCCTGTCAAGTCAGTTTCTTGACATTATAAATGGAGGAAAACATGTCATATATCGACTTGAATGGAACATTGTAGCCAATAGCTCCCCAATGGCTCCCAATTGGCTCCTCAAAATTTGTCCTTCGCACCAAAGCAGGAAGTGCTTCAAGATTGTTGCTGCAACTAAGACAAAGTTAGCTAGTGTTGCCAATGATGATCAAAAGCAAGGTATTGGGTTTTATTGACGGTGATCATCTTCTCCGATGCTAAATGCTACACTAATGCTAAATGCTCCTGGAATTTATTTTCGGGTCTGGACACACAAAGGTTTATTTTGAAACGTACTTGCCCACCACTTCAGAGAATCTGTGAAATTTTCTGGGATTTGGGTGGCAGTTGTTTCAACCCAGTGTTCTCAATATTTTCAGAGATTTAAGAGCTTTGTTTAGCAGTTTTGCAAGGATCCAACTAGGGCTACAGCTAACGATTATTTTCTTATCGATTAATCTATTGATTATTTATTCATTTTATTTTTTATTGCTATATATTTTTATTTTTTGATTAATTGACCAATCAATAGACTAATTTTTTGATTATTCTAACAATTATTTTTTTTGCCCAAACGATTATTTCCTCATATTTCTATAAAATATAAAGTTTAGTTTCAAAATGGTGATTACAAAATGCAACAGTTTTTGAACAATTCTGTTAAAATACTATTGTTCTCCATTTATCTCATCTTTGATTTTTTTATTAAAAAAAAATTGAAATATCATCTTGTCTCGTTCTCGTGAACCCAGTGTCTCGTCTTGTGAGATAAGTGTCTCGTCACAACCCTAGTGTTTATTGATTTTTTTTGACATAGCAATTGCTACAATTATCCTTCTGTCTTGGTCAAAGACGATTTTTTCGCGAAGCGGTTTTAAAAAAAATCCATGACATTCTTTTGTGAGAATAATGGTATGAGCATGTACTGTTTGTCTTTCAGGTTACGATGTTTGGTGAAACAGTTGGAGAGAGGAGAGGCGTCAATCGTGGACCTGAAGAAAAACCTGGAATATGCTGCATCCGTCTTGGAATCAGTCTATATTGAGGAGACAAGGTACGGGAGAAACTGTATATTTATATATGTATCACTTCTATTCTAAGTAACTTTGTATGATTCAAATCTAATTCAACTCCTTGTATGAATTTCTGTTATTTCAACTGCATGTTGGAGATCCTAGGATCTGTAAAGAGCTGGTAGAAGCTTTACAGATCAAGCTACTGGGAAAACCATCACTTGAGGACGCCAAGGTTTTTCAACATTATTACTGAGAGAAAACGACTTCACTTTTGCAAGACATTCCCTTTATTTCTTTGCCGTGCAATGGGGAAGGTCAAATTGAGTGCCTCGCATTGTAGGCTATACTCTTTAGCACGGTTTCTACTGTTGAGATCCAATCATGCAGAGAATTTATGCTCTACGCAGAGTAAATAAACCACTCGCCTCTTTGCACGGACAGCGCTCTTCTCATGGTTTCATGGGATCGGGCTTTCGTTGGCAGGGAATGAAGCTGCACTAAGAGCTCTGCGCATTTATGATGAATTATCGCCTCCAGCCTTCTTTCTGTTCGCTCGAGAGATATTTTAACCCACTGCACCACTCACAGCGACGTGACGGCGCATTCTTATCAGATGCTGATCCAGCTTTTCAGCACAATAACAGAGAGAGGTTATTGTAAAGGTAAATTTGGATTGAGGTCAGTGTAATGGCCTGAAGTAGTTCAGTCATGCAAATGGAGAGCCGTTCTATTAGCGGCTAAATATCTGCGCTTCCCTCCTTGAGTGGTCCTTCTTGGGGTCAGAGGTCGCTGTTTCACCCCCTTGTCCTTCAAGATGGCCTTCATCCTTTGACAAACTGTCCCTTACAAGGCACATTTCATGTTATGTCATGATTAGCATGATTAGTAGCATTAGCTTATCCTAGCATTGGAACAGTTTTTGAATTAGACTAATTAGAAATCTTATTAATATTTGTAATTACAAATTGTAATTACAAAGAGAACATCATCTGATGTTGGGTCGTGTTTTTAGCCTGTTACATTCTACAAATGCAACTGCTGTCAGATGAACAGTAACTGGTATTTCACTCTATCTTATAAAATATGTTTTTGTACACAAATAAATAGTAATATAATGCAGTAATATTGGCTTTGTGTCAAAGAGCTTGTGGGTGGGATGAGTCTGATTGGATGAGTCAAATGCAAAGACAAATTTCCCTACTGAGGGATTAAAGTTTCAGTTAATATTGTTAGTATATTAAGTTGTGTTCATTTACAGTTTCTCACCATATTTTCCTCCGAGCTGAGTTTACAGTCAGTAAATCGCATATTGATCGCACATACTGGTGTGTAAATGTTCTGTATGAGATCTAATCAAGTTGCAAACAGAAGTTTAAATAACTAAACAGAAATAGTTTTAGCGAACTGAACAGAAGTAATAATGGTTTATAAATTTTGTCTACATTTAATAAAAGTGTACATTTTTTGTATTCAAATTGTTGAAGCGCATTTTCATAGCGCAGTTATAGCGAAAATGGCGGAGAATATGACCGAAGTTCTATCGGACGCAAGTCTTTGCAAAGGATGTAATTACAATATATTATTTATTGAAAATATGAGCGCAATGTTTAAGACGTGTCCCTTTTGTTAGGACACGAAAGATTAATGAAAAAAAGTAAATATTTAGTATTTACTTATTTCGTATGTAATTTCTCCAACATATGTAATATCTCCAACAGTAAATCATGTAAAAAAAAAAAAAAAGTTTTACACTTATTGTGCTCCTAAAAGCTCGACTAGTAAAGCTAATTTTCAAAAGTTCTAAAATAACGCTTCTTGTAATTTGGAAATGTTCTATAATTTAGACTGTAATCAATCGTATATCTCCCGTTGTTTTAGTGAGCAACAGGTTTGACGTAAGTGTGTGTGGAGTAGATAGTGCGCTGATAATCCAACACCTGCCATTAAAAATAATCCGAAAGCTCCGTTCTGATCAGCGGTGCAATCCAGCAAGATGAGTGAGTTTAATATTCAGCGGGGAGATGTCAGCTGCTCCGTCATGACACTTCAACGCTCCTGTATTCTTTTTGACAAGCAGATTGAAGAATAACAGCTGTGAACATCTTGATGGCGGAGCTTATGGAATTATGTAACCTGAACATAATTCCACAGCAGGATTAGGACAAACCCTCTCACACTCTTCCGCACTCGTCTGATCACAGTCATATTTTCCCCGAGATTTACCACAGTAGTGAAGTAAATCCCTCACATGAGCTCATGTCTGGCCACACAGATGCTTTTTTCCAAGTTTTAAAACCAAGTTAGTTTGAGGAAAGAAGATGAGACCAAATACTTTAAGGTGTGTGTGTGTGTGTGTGTGTGTGTGTGTGTGTGTGTGTGTGTGTGTGTGTGTGTGTATGTGTGTATTATATACATTACATGGGTATACGGATGTGCATATGTGTACTGTAAACATTTTTACAAACAAGTGTGTGTTAAGATTAATCTGGCTTAATTTGACTGTGTGTCTGTATTTATATGTGTATGTGTGTGTGTGTGTGTGTGTGTGTGTGTGTGTGTGTGTGTGTGCATATGTGTTCTGTACTGTATACACAAACATTGTTACAAACAAGTGTGTGTTAAGATTAATCTGGCTTAATTTGAGTGTGTGTGTGTGTGTGTGTGTGTGTGTTTGTAGTTATATCTGTGTGTATACTGTACTGTATACACAACCATTGTTTCAAACTGTACAACTGTACTGCTAAGTTCTGTATAAACAAGTGTGTGTTAACACATAGCTTAGTTTGAGTGTATGTATTTATATATGTGTGCCTATACATAAGTACATATGTGTACTGTACGGTATATACAAGCATTCTGACAAACTGTACAAACATGCTTATATACTGTGTAGTGTTATGCACTGTGTGTGTGTGTGTGTGTGTGTGTGTGTGTGTGTGTGTGTGTGTGTGTGTGTGTGTGAATGTGTGTATTTATATACATATATGTCTGTGCATATGGGCATTTGTGTACTGAACATACAAACATTTTGACAAACTACGTAAAGTAAATGCATATATACTGTGCAAACAAGTGTTTATTAAGATATATCTGTATTAGATTGTGTGTGTTAGGTGTGTGTGCGTGTGTGTGTGTGTGTGTGTGTGTCAATCAATTTCTTGTAAAATACTAGGGAGGCTGTGGCATTATAATGGCGTGAAAGAGACAAATAAGAGTTAAAGTGTTTTGTCTTCTTTAGTGATTAAAATTTCCCAGATTAAACTTTAATCTCTAGACACTAATCTCTCAAATATAACTTTTGATTGTTGATTCTGCACATGTTATCACAAATGTATTTAACACCCAAATTTTTTTTTCACACTCTTTGTCTCAAAGGCGATTAGTTGACACCGAAGATGAGCTCAGCGATATCCAATCAGATTCCGTGCCATCTGAGGTCCGTGATTGGCTGGCTTCTACCTTCACGCGGCAAATGGGGCTGATGTTGCGGCGGACGGAGGAAAAGCCGCGGTTTCGCAGCATCGTTCACGCGGTGCAGGCTGGGATATTTGTGGAGAGGTTTGAACAAAAATTATCTTGTTCTCTAGATCCCCATCCATTCTTTCTTTCGTTTCTGTATTCTATTTTCTTTTACTACTCAAATATATGTCTCCGTTCTATATTTGTTATCATTACATTTTTTGTTCCTTTCTATTAGTATTCTTTTATCTTATATTTTTATCTCTTATTCATCGTCCATCACTTTTTTAAATGTCATCATCATATTCATCATTACCTCCTCCTCCCTCGCTGAATATTTCTCTCTCTCTCTCTTTCTCTATCTTTTTCCTTCTCACTCATTCTCACTCACTATTTCTCTCTCCCTCGCTCTTTATTTTTTCTCTCTTACTCTCTATCTTTCCCTTTCTCTCTCATTCGCACTCACTATTTTTCTTTCTTTCTCTCTATCTCTCTCTATATTTGTCTCTCTCTCTCTTTGTCTCTTTCTGACTTTCTCTTTCATCTATCGCTTTTTCTCTCCCTCTCTTTCTTTCTTTCTCTCTTACTCTCTATCTTTTCCTTTCTCACTCATTCTCTCTCTCTCTCTCTCTCTCTCTCTCTCTCTCTCTCTCTCTTTCTGTCTCTCTTATCTTTACCTTTCTCTCCCACTTAGTCTCACTCACTTTTTCTTTTCTTTCGTTCTCTCTCTCTCTCTCTCTCTGTCTCTTTCAGACTTTCTCTCTCTTTCTTTCTCTCTTACTCTCTATCTTTCCCTTTCTCTCTCACTCATTCTCCCTCACAATTTTTCCTTTTTTCTCTCTCTCTCTCGCTATACTTAAATCGCATGCACAAATCCTTTTTTTGTTGAATGTTCCGTTGAATATGTTACAATATATGAATATGAAAAACCTTAATCGCTTAATTTAGCTTGAGTGAGTTTATTCAGTATATTTCTTCTGACGTTCTCGAGTATCTTCAGTCCAAAGTGTCTCTGTCTCTTTCCTCGCAGCATCATTTCACTTTGTTTCTCGACATTTCAGGCGACGCTTCCCAATAAATCGCATTCATTTGACAGAGCGTTTACTTAAAGAGAGTGCAGATCGTCCCCAGAATCTAGATAAGCTCGGGTGAAGGTGAAGATTTTAGCTTCTGGTTTTTCTGCCTCGTTCACTTGACGTTTTATCTCTTTTCAGAATGTACCGCAGAACATCTAACATGGTGGGCCTGAGTTATCCCCCATCGGTCATAGCAGTGCTAAAGGTGACACACATGTCCCTTCTTGATAAGAAAAAAAACATAGAAAAATAACCAACATACAGTATATATAATAAAATACAATAAAAACATACGCAATATAAAATACAATAAAATAAAATGAAATATATGTAAACAGAAAAGACAACATAGAGTAAATATAGTAAAAAAAATATTACACAGAAACAAAAAGACACGATACAGTAAATATGATAAAGTATAATGCATAGACAGGGAACAGACAACAAACAATAAATATAATATAATACAAAATATAGGCAAAAAAGGGCAACTTACAGCAAATACTGTACATAAAAATGAAATTTAATAAATTTAAAAACGACTATAAAAATAAATAAAAAAGCAATATATGAAGATAAAAACACAAGATGAATTCAATTTGGTTGACTATATGTGTCATATAATGAAATATTTCATATAATATAAAATGTTTTAAGATGGCATCATTACAATTATGATACCTCAAGATGGTATCATCAACACATTTTTATTATACATTTTTAAATAGTCTGTAATGAGTAAAATATTTTTAATAGTAAAATTCTAATAGTAAAATATGTTAAAAAACTAAATAGAAATCATAAAATGTGCAAAATTTGCCATAAAACGTAAAACGAATCTTCACAATATTTGTGCGTATGAATTCCAAATCACACAAGTCATAAAGCACACCAAGCTCTTTCAGGAAGTGTGTGTACTATAGGATTGTTCCTCACAGTTCCGTAAGATAAGAGTGTGTGTTTTCCCCACAGACTGTGGACAAATGGTCGTTTGACGTGTTTGCTCTGAACGAGTCCAGTGGAGACCACGCACTCAAATTCATCTTCTACGAGCTCCTCACCAGATACGACCTCATCACTCGCTTTAAAGTGAGCTCCTGTTCCGCCAGCCTGATGGCGTCTGCAGGAGAAACTAACCCTGTGTCCCACAGATCCCCATCTCAGCGCTGGTCTCCTTCATGGAGGCTCTGGAAGTGGGTTACAGCAAACACAGAAACCCTTACCACAACCTGATACACGCGGCGGACGTCACGCAGACCGTGCACTACCTCCTGCTCAAGACCGGAATGGTGGTGAGGTCGACTTTATTCCCTTCTGACCTTCATTCTGGCTGAAGTGGTGAAAAAATGGAAATGCTGCGTACTTTTTCGTGTGAAATTGTACAATAACGCAATTGTTCAGTTATCCGGGTGTGAAGAGTACCTGGAATTTATACTTGAGTAAAAGTACAGATACCTTACTGTAAAAAATTACTCCATTACAAGTAACAGGTCACCAATTCCAAGAAAACTAATTAAAAGTCATAACGTAACCAATTTTAGAAAGAAGCAGTACTGTATTTAGGCTCAGAAACACCAAGAAATGTGGAAACACTGTATCTAGGTTTTATTTACTAATATAAAAATTAAATTCACCACCACATTGTTTCAAAATGGCTGAACGAAATAGATTAAAATAAGAACAAAAAGTCAGTCTCAGTCAAACTCAAATGTGCAAAAAGGTTTAACCACTAATTCATGTTGAGCATCCAGTATCTTCACCATCCCGGAGATGGCGATATCGCATCAACCGCCCAGAAATTAACCCTGGTAGAAAAAATATACAGACTCTTCGCGCACAATTGAAATGTAACCAGTAACAAAAAAGAACAAAAAAACGTCACAAATGTAGTCAAGTAGAGAGTAAAAGTTGCTTACTGCATGTTTTTTTTATACTCTGTACAAGTACAAAGTAGCCAAATGTAAAGTAACAAAGTTCATACCCTCAAGTACTTTACACCACTACAGCTATGTCTTACATTAAATTCTACACTCTTAAGTAAAATTAATGTATAATGACTGAACAACAATAATGTGCGTGCCCATGTCTTAAGCTTCAACAGTATTCGCTAAACTGATAAGATTTGAATTAAAAAAGCCTATGCCTAGGCTTAATTTTAAGACTTATTTTATTGCAATAAATGAAATCCAAATGGTTACAAAATTAAAAGTATTGATAGAAATATTTGGTCTAGATAAAACAAGAAAGATAGAACAAGAAACCCAAGTAAAACATGTGTAAACTAATGAAGCAGGCGATAATTGTGAATTCATTCATGTTTAATTAATTTATCAGGTTATTTAAGTATTAAGGATCTTGCAAATGAACATTCACCAGAACTTAATCAAGTTTCAAGTAAAAAAAAAGAACTTTATTTACGTGGATTAAGCTATTTGCTCCTTCCTATGGTTGTGTATAGCTTTACGAGTATTTAGCAAACATAGCGTGTTTTGGATATAATCTTTGAACTATTTGAATCGATATTTTATGTAATATGATTGCGCCTGGCCTTTGGTGTTAATCAGCTTGATAATGTTCCTGTTCCAAACAAGTCTAATCATGAAGTCTGAACTAAAAGCCAGAGGTGTGATCATTAATCCTGCTGACAGCGCCACACATCTCCAGCTCCGATTGGAACCGCACCAGCTTCTGAGAAATAAAGTGATGCGCTCTGTTTACCGACAGCAAGGTCTTAACACGCCAATAACCCGAATCACTTTACCTTCCATCACCATGATTATTACAACTCAATTAACAGCGCACAAGGAGTCGCATCCAACATCACAATGAAGTGCACACTCTTCCTCAGTCGATAGGCTCCAAACGCCTTCAGTCGACTTGTGTTGAAAGGCTAATTTATTAGCTGATTAAATATTTAAAGAAAGACCTGTGGGACAGCGGGGCCTGCTGAGAGCCTAGGGCCCTTCGCAAGATTGATCTGAGTCTCAAGATCTCCATTATTCTCCTCGCATTGGCGTAATGATTGTTCTCTTTGCATCTTGTATCTTCTCTGCCTTCCTGATTCATTTTTCACTGCTGTTCTCAATTATCTTCCTTAGATGTATTGATCTAGGCAAATGTAACCACGCACTGGAATATAAAAGAAAAAAACATTTAATTTGGAATTCACCTTTCGAGACCCTCAAGTTCACTAGACTTTGCTATAAACCATCAATGTTTAGGTCATGAGAAATATGTAGATTTTGCATATACATACACTTATTTGCCACTTTATTAGGAACAACTGTCTAACTGGTAATTAGCGCACGTTTTTAATCAGCCACTAAAGGCGTTGAGGCATGTTGACAGGGTCAAGACGATCTGCTGCAGTTCAAATAAAAAATCAGAATAAGGAAGAAAGGTGGATTTGAGCGTGGGATGGTTGCTGGTGTCAGATGGACCTGTTTAGGTATTACAAAAACTCTACCGGGATTTTAAATCACAATCATCTCTATACTTCACAGAGAATGGCCCAAAAAGAGTACAAATCCAGTGAGCAGTAGAGTTTATGGGCACAAATGTTGATGCCGGAGGTCAGAAGAGAAAGCCCGACTGGTTCGAGCAAATTGAGAAGCCGTAGTAGTTTAAATAATCACTCTTTACAACTGACTCAAATATGGGCTACGGCAGCAGAAGACCACACTGGGTGCCTCTCCTGTCGGTTAAAAATAGGAAACTGAGGCCACAACTCACACAGGCTCAATAAAACTGGACAAAAAAGTTGGAAAGGAGTTGCCTGATCTGAGGAATCTCAATCTCTGTTTTCATATTGAGATGGTTGGGTCAGAATTTAGCATCAACAACATGAAAGCATAAATTCAGTCTGCCTTATATCAAAGTTATGTTGCTGACCATGTTCCTCCCTGTATGATCAGAGTGCATCCATCTGTTGATGGCTACATTCAGCATGAAAATGCGCTTTGTCCAAAAGAGCAAATCATCTCACACTGGTTTCTTGAACCTGACAATGAGTTCAGTTGTGGAGTTTTCTGAAATTTCCTGCAAAGTCACCAGATCACAATCCAGTAGATCACTTTTGGGATGTGGCGGAATGGAAGATTTCCCCCATAGAGGTCCAGCCAACAAATCTGCATCAAATCCATGATCAATATCATGTAAATACTGACCCAAATCTCTGGAATGTCTTCAGTATCTTGTAAAACTATTTGCTGATAAACGTACCATTTGCTGATTGTTTCTGACGTTCCATCCTTCGTTTTGTTTTTATAGCACTGGATGACAGAGTTGGAAATTTTTGCTATGCTTTTCGCCGCTGCCGTCCACGACTATGAACACACAGGGACCACGAACAACTTCCACATCCAGACCAGGTAACCGGAGTGAGTGAGTGAGTCATCCATCAGCAGCCATTTCACACCTCCCAGTCAAAAGCTCAAATAAACTAACAACACAGTGAGAGAACAACAGCCTTTCTAAAATTTAAACCTGATAAGGGATAAATGAAGGAAAGAGAAATTGACAGACTGGAGTAAGAATGTATTTGAGTATAATGTAGTCTGTAGCAATTGACACTAGTTATTTACCGTTTAAAAACCAGTGGTATTTTTTATCATGTAGTTTTAAGTTATTATTTTTTAATTAGCAAAAAAAACGATTCTTGATTTTTATTTTGGTATAATATATTGGTAAAATATATACCTATCTTCATAAGAATTACTGTCAGGTGGCCATGGACTACATGACCCAGAATATATCTATTTGTGTTTTTGTACGATTTAAATACATGAGCCAATGAGGACACAGATGGAACTGATATAACAGGTGACTACAGAAACACAAGAAGCAGAGGATTCTGGGTGGTGTTGTCCATGGCCACTAGACAATTTGACAACTACGGAAATTACGAAAAAGGAACTTAGTAGCATTTATTGACAAGCAAAATGCGGCAGGATAATTTTACTAAAGCCGTACTATAGGAATACAATCCAAAAGTAAGTAAGGGTCAAACTAAAAGGGATAATAATCTGAAAAGAGATACGAGAAAAATGCTCTGTCACGACAAGTTATGCGAATGCTGAGAAATAGTATAGTTATGGATATTGGGATAAATGGTGATCACTCTTAATATTAGCTATTTTCCTTATCTGTTAGATAAGGACAAAAATGATTTAAAAAAAAATGCCTCAAAATTTTGAAAAAAAGTGTGACTTATATGGAAAAAATATTAGGAAAAACGTGTTTATTAATGGTGAATCTTATTGACAAGTGCAGCTTATCGTTCGAAAATATGGCACTCAACCACTACTAGCGAAATACGAAGTCTACTGGCTTCAACGCTTTCTAAGAGCGAATGAAGGAGCTCGAATTGGCCTAATGAATTGGCATATGGTGACACTTTAACTCGATACCAAATATGACCTTGAGATGTGGTCAAGACTATAGATTTGTGCAGTGACCTTCACGTTCTGTCTGCAGGTCAGATACAGCTATCCTGTACAATGACCGGTCCGTACTGGAGAGTCATCACGTCAGCGCCGCGTATCGACTGCTGCAGGATGACGATGAGATGAACATCCTGTATAATCTGTCCAAAGACGACTGGAGGTACAGTGAGAGTTCTGATCAAGCTTGAGTATTTTACTCGTACTGAATTTAGGCTCAAAAAACACCAAGAAATTTAACACCTCAATGTTCTAAAATGGCAGAATTAAATGGATAAAAAGAACAAAAAGTCAGTCTCAGTGTCAGTATTGACTACAGAGACTTGAAGATGCTTGAACAGAATTTATTCCAAAAACACAACAAAAAACTCCAGGAAAAACTTAGGGGGAGCTCTCTGCATCCACAACAAAATTATATGCAGTCCTGGTTCGTGCTCCAAAGGTAAGTTCAAGGAAGTCCCCAACGTTCACTCGAGCAAGAGTCTATTAGAAGAAAAATCAAACAAAGATCGAATTCCACAGGGCAGAAATCACGAACGTAAACTCACGGTACAGCGACGAGACTCTGACAAAACCCGAGCGCGAGAGAGAGGTTTAAATACTGTTAATCCAATGCGTTTCAGGTGCAGCACAATTACGGTTTTCACACGCTTGATCGTTTCCCAGGCATCTCGCGCACACGTGAGGCGCCAATGTCAATTTTGCAATGTAAAATAAATGTAAATTAGAATTTAGTGGAGTAAAGAGATACTCAATCAAAAAAGCAGAATAAGAAGAGTAAAAGTTGCTTATATTTTTTTAACTCAGTACAAGTACAAAGTAGACAAAAAGTAACAATGTAAAATTATTCAAGTACAATTTTTTACACGGTCGATTTCAACTGCCTGACTAGTTTTAATTTCAGGGTGGGTCTTTTTGTTTATTTTTTAGAGAAATCAATCCTATTAGATTTTCCTTCTGATTTGATCATACACGCAAATATGATTTCATGATGGCTATTTTATGCTTTGGGCACTCCTTGTCACTTAATGGTTTTTCAAGGCAACACTTGTGTATTCTCACTGAACTCTAAACTCCGAAGACAAACTGAAAGAAAAGTAGTTAAAGAAAACTATTTCACTTGTTTAAATTATTCTATTTCAGATTCCCTAAAACAGCTTGATTATGGCTCTCACCCTATTGATTTTCTTCCCAAGAGCTTTATGAGCTCTTCTTTCGCTTAACACGTTTTTTCTCATTTATGGATTCTGTTTCTCGTAATGGGGTTGAAGTCAAACGTTGTGGAGCCAAGATGCTAAATAACCAAGAGCGCTCAAGGCTTTTTTTGTGGAGTTTACATGCTTTTAGAATAATTGTAGAGTCTATATTGTCCATGTGTGTCCTGGCTTCTATGGCCCAAACTAGAAGAAGCAGTTTAGAAAGTGAATGAATGGATTTTGGCTAGAACATTTTGATAAATATAAAAAGCTCCACAGCCACACCCACACCCCTCATTTTTCATGTACAAAACATTTGGAAAAAAACAAAACAAAACGTACTTTCTTGATGTTCTGACTTTCCAAAAATCTAACATTTCTGGCTAAAAACTTAAACGTAACTTTTACTCGGTCACCTGTGAAATGAACAATCCGCAAATAAACAAGTTTTCCAAAATTGCCGAAACAATTTATGGATCAACTGAATGAAGTCCACAAGTTCACAATACGCCAGCGGGTTATGTTTCAATAATTGCTCTTGAAAACACTGTAACATACACAGCGTTTCTCAACCGTATATTTCACTTTGATGTTGTTTTCACAGAAAACAAATAGTTTTAAACAAATAGTCGGTTAATAATAAAAAATACGTAGTTTACGTAGTTTTGTCATTTTGTTTTGTTTTTGTTGTACATTTTCAGTGTTATTTTGCGTTTTAAGAGATATGTAATATACATATAAATAAAATAAAAAAATAAACAATATTGGTAACCCCCGCTACCTGTTTTTGTTACAAAGATAATGTTCGGACCAATTTGACCCTTCAGACAAAATATAAAGGGCCCTTTTAAGACTAGACGCTGTTTTATGACGAGAGAAGAAAGATAGAAAGTGATGTCGCAGCCAGTCTATACTGAGCCGTTCGTTTATTAAAGTCGTTATTTTGAATATCTGCTGTATGCCCCGATTGAGAGAAGCCCCTCGCAGAAGAATCTGGACTGCAAAGCACAAGAAATAAAGGTTACATCTATTGAATTCAGCTGCAGAAGAATAAAAACAGGAAATTGTTATTTAGCCACGGCTAAGAGTCGCGTCAAGGGCTAGTGCTTCAGCCATTTTGGAAAACATTTCAAAAGTGTTCACAAGTGAAATTACATTTCTACGGTGAGGCTGGTTTAAATCAGAAGCAACAGGACAGGAGATGTTGAAGAGAATAACTCATCATGACTCAGCTTTGCTCCGATTAGGTCCCAGTTAAATACACCACAACGTCCAAAACGGCTTTGGTTCCACCTTTGTGTCAATGCAGAAGTGATTGGAAGAATACACTGTTGAGGCATTGAAAATTGAAGACCACAAGGCTCCATAAGGTGATCCCATACCAAGCCTAACCCAGATCATCAAGAAGAAACTTGATGGAGGGCTTATGGTCTTCAACATTAGACCTATACCCAACCAGGCAATAGATGTACGTCAGTAGAGTCAGCTTCTCTGGAAACTTCTTAAAAATTTTTGGAAAACTATTTTCTTGTGATGAATTCCAGAACTTCATCAAGTAAAAACCATCAAGCGTTTTGCACAACATTATTCAATCAACAAGTGTTTTTTTTTTATAATCGCGATTTAATAACTTTTTTATAAAATTATAATCACGATGTTTAAGTGTCCCTTTTGTTTAGACAAGAAAGATGGATGAAAATACTGTAAGTAAATATTTTGTAGTAAAATATGTAATATCTCCAACACTTAAAAAAATGGACTTCATTTTTACACTTAGCTAGCAAAGCAAATTTTAAAAAGAATGTAATGTCAGAGCTCTGGTCTCTAGAGGTTAAGTATTGAAAAGCGAATCCTTTGACTGTGTGTTTCAGAGAGCTCAGGACGCTGGTGGTGGAGATGGTTCTGGCCACAGACATGTCGTGCCACTTCCAGCAGGTCAAAGCCATGAAGAACTTCCTCCAGCAGCCGGAAGGGTGAGTGGCCTGTGCGGACACAGCAGATGGACTTCCGTGTTCTCCTCTCCTCTCAGTAGAACATAGGGTCAGAGAAAGAGCTGTGCTTCTTCACTCGAGTAAGAAGCGAGGTGAACCTAAAGCACACGGGTTCCAGAGTTCATTTTGAGATCTTCAGTTCTCCAATGTTTTATCTGTGTATGTTTAGCATCAGTTTCAGAGTATATCATGCTACACTTTATTTGAACTACATCCATCCGTCCATCAATACAATACATTAAATGTATTAAATTACAGATTATTGAATAATTTCTAGTTAAATAATCTCTCTCTCTCTCCCTCTCAATCTATCTCTCTCACTCTTTCTTTACCTTTCTCTCCCTCTCCCTCATTTTCACTCTCTCTCTCACTCCATCTCACTCTCTCTTTTTTTCTCTCTCCCTTTATCTCTCTCTTTCCCTCTCTCTAATTTCCTCTCACTTTCTATCTCGCTCTCTCTCACCCTCTCTCTCTCCCTCTCACTCACTGTCTTTCTCTCCCTCTCACTGTCACTCTCTCTCTCTCTTTTTCCTCTTTCTTCCTCTCTCTCTCTCTCTCTCTCCTCTTCCCCTCTCTCTCCCTCCCTCCATCTCTCTCTCTCTCTCTCTCTCCTCAGCATTGACAAGCCCAAAGCTCTGTCTCTGCTGTTACACACAGCTGATATCAGTCATCCAGCTAAGAACTGGGACCTGCATCACCGCTGGACCACGTCGCTGCTGGAGGAGTTTTTCCTTCAGGTTAGACACCGCACTGAGAGAATGTACGTCATGTTAATGCGCTTGCGCCCATCCAACCTAGAAATAGCGCAACATCAGGCTGTTTCCATGCAAATGGCGGAATGAAACTTTGGCAAGCATGAGCGTGTGACTTATCGGCGCCTGCAGTACGCTGTGACATCACCGCTTTGTTTCTCTCACATTTAGCAGCGGTGTTTGCGGAGGCCGGATGCTGCTTTATTGCTCTGATTTTGCTGTGAGAGTCATCACCAATTTATTGGGTTAAATCTGTGGATGAGACCAAAAGCCAAGACTTTTTTGAAACAGCAATGTGACCTGCACAATAAAAATTATTTAATAACTATACCATGTTTACGCAAATATTAGCGGCCCTTTTTTCCAATTTTAGACGCTCACTATAATGGGGGTGTTTTTTATTTATTTTAAATATGCACAAATATTCTTATGTATTTCAAATTATTACAAATATCCCCTTTTCTTTCTTTAAATTTTGGTTCCTGAGAGAGACATGCATATTATCTTTTATAGTACTCAATAACAGAAATAAAGAAACTTTAACCACAACATAAGGCTTGGCAGTGGCTAAATAAAGTGTTAGAAATACAAAAATAAACTAAATACAATACTTAAAACTGGAATTGACAGCGACGACAAACAAAATAGCAGGCTCTTCTGGACGATGTGACTGTATTGATCGTCTGTCACGAGCTGGTCTGCTTTGTCACCCACGGACTACATTACCCATGTGCCCCTGTTCCCAGTGTATGTATAGTCACGTGGTTCGTCCGGTTCACCTGTTGTCCATTGTACCTCGTTTGTAGTTGTATTTAAGTCTCACCTGTTTCATTGTTCTCTGTCAGTTATTATCTGTTCCGAGTGTTGCTATGAGTATTGTGAGTCTTCGTCTGGGTATTTTTGTCCATTAAATCTTCGTTTTATGTCACCACTATCTCCGGCTCCGCTGTCCATTCCGAAGATTGTGACCTAATGGCTCCAATGATTAAGTGGTGGTAATTTAACCTCCTGAGTCCTGATGGCCTCGTCGGTGTACTGACCGTCACGGAATTTTCCCACGTGCTGTGTTAACCCCTGACATGCTAAAACCGATCGACCATGTTACCGTGGTCTTAGATCACCCTCTAGTGCTGTCCGATTGTGGAAGCACATTTTTCAGTTATAACAAAAATGGCGGAGAATAGAACGTAGGAATAGAAAGTTCTTCTGCAGTCCGAGACTTAAATCTTTGCAAACGTTTAAAAAGTATTTAAATGTATTATGTACGGAAAATTCCGAGCACGATGTTTAGGTAAGACAGTCCCTTTTGTCAGAACATGGAAAGATTGATGAAAATAAGCAAGTATTTAGTAGTAACACATGTAAACACTAAAAAAAATGTACACTTTTTACATTTTTACACTTGTTGCGCTCCTAAAAGTAACAAACTAGCTAGCAAAACGCATTTTAAAAAGAATATAATTTCTTACCTTTTTATAATTTCAATAGTTTGGGTCTCCAGAGGTTAATGGTATGGGGATATCTGTCAGAAAGATAGCTGATAGATCAGCAGAACTGACAGAGAGAGTGGTAGAGAGAGAGAGAGATTTCTAGCTGTTCATTTTTAGTTGATGTTTCTTCAGCAATTTCTGTCCTTTTCACAAGTTGTCGTCGTGTGAAAGTGTGACAGGAGGTGTTACTCCGTTATCAAGCACAATCACACGTCTTCAGTGTGGACTCACACGCAGCGATTGACAGACAGCTGTTTTCTTCCAGCAGCTGTGCTCTTCAGGAGGCAGATCAGCACTGACAGTTAAAGCAAGTCCCACAAAGCCTTGACAGCTTATTTCAGCCGCTCTCCATCAGATGTTTACCACTCTCTGAATAAGTCAAACAAATCTCTCAGCCTCATCTGCCGCTGTCACTTCTCACGCCTTTACTGGCCAGTGCCCGTAATCACAGCGCTGACAAACGTATGAAACACATTTAGTTTTTACGGAAATGAATATCAAGCCATCGTCAAGTTTTGCCCTCAATCCTTAAGAACCAAAACAAATCCTGTTAAATAAGCCTAATATTGTTCGCATAGTTGGACCCAAAATCTGCATTAGTGGATCGAAAAAGGTGAAAGAAAGAAAATAATAAAAATCCTAAAATATTATATGCTTTTACTATATACATATAGATAGATAGATAGATAGATAGATAGATAGATAGATAGATAGATAGATAGATAGATAGATAGATAGATAGATAATATAGAGAGAGATATAGATCGATAGATGATCGATCGCTAGCTAGCTAGATAGATAGATCATCTTTTCTTTCTTATTATATTATATATATATATATATTTTTTTTTTTTAACAGTAGATAGTGACAGAATTTTGGCTTCTGCACCTGAAACCCACTGTACATTTACTTTGTCATTATTGTTTGAATGTCGAATACTGCATAAAATAATAAGAAATGTAATAATAAATGAGTAAAAAAAGCTTTAATCAAGTGAAAGTATCTACCAATTGGGTGAGAAAACGTTACTTTGTAAGACGGCTTGAAGCAAGTTCCGTTTCCTCAAAGCAAGCAAATTGTTAATTTCTCTTGTAGAAAATAAAAACAAAGAATTTATTTGTGCAGTGTATTGGTTGTCATTCAAAATGCTTTTGTGTGTGTGTGTGTGTGTGTACCCAAGTTAACAAACTAAAAATTGTGTCTTAATAGCACAATAGAAACAAAACGTTCATTTTAAGTTGTGTGATTGTTGAGTGAAATGCACCAATTACAACAAATGTCGCAGCAGATAAAATTTGGTAAAGACATTTTGGATTTTAAATTTTGTAAAGACATTTATCAATTGTGGTGTTTTCCACTTCTGCTGGTGTTTTATTGTGCTGGTGGTTTCTCACATCTGGTCCAGTGAATTATGAGTGTGTTTGTGCTCGTAGGGTGATAAAGAGGCGGAGCTTGGCCTTCCTTTCTCACCTCTGTGTGACCGCAAGTCCACCATGGTGGCCCAGTCCCAGATCGGTGAGTGACGCCGCAATGTCAGCGCTATTCTGATTGGAGTTCAGCCCTGATTATGATTGGCTCTAGGGTTTATCGACTTCATCGTCGTTCCCACGTTCACGGTTCTGACGGACATGACGGAGAAGATCGTCACGCCGCTCATCAACGAGGCGACTATGTCCAGCCTGGCTGGATTCCGAAGGTCAGTGTTCTTCCACAACGATAAAGATTATAATAACACTGAAATATTTAATTTAATATTTCAATATTAATTTGAATTAAATACATTTTATATATTAAAATAATTACATTTCAATTAATTAAATTGATACAAAAATATGTAATTAATTTAAACATTTTAACAATTATTTAATTATTTGACAATGTAGATTTAACGCAAAACCAAGTGGCGTAGTGGGTTTTCTCCAGGTCTCCTTTTCTCTGAAAAAGTTCATTTGTAAGGTTGATCTGTCTATCTTTCTATCTATCTATCTTTCTATCTATCTATCTATCTATCTATCTATCTATCTATCTATCTATCTATCTATATATCTATATATCTATTTATACATCTGTCCACCTGTCCATCTATCTATCTAATACACAGTCTATTTATCTATCTGTCTATCTGTCTGTCTGTCTATCTGTCTGTCTGTCTGTCTGTCTTGTCTGCTTTGTCTGACTGTCTGTTTCGACTATCTATCTATCTATCTATCTATCTATCTATCTATCTATCTATCTATCTATCTATCTATCTATCTATCTATCTATCTATCTATCTATCTAATACTCACTCTATCTATCTGTCTGTCTGTCTATCTATCTATCTATCTAGATAGAACGCAAAATCTAGTGGCACAGTGGGTTTTCTCCGGTTCTTCCGTTTTCTGAAATCTTGTGTGAGTGTGAATGGGTGTGTCTGTGTCCCGTTCTGTGATTTGTCAGCCACCAACCCAGTCCCACCTTCAAGCCTAGAGTTGCCGGGATTGGCTCCAGCTTCCCGTGACCCGGAAATAGAAAAGCGTTTTTTTTCACCACTTGTTGATCAAATTCATCTTCAATATATGAAAAAATTTGACATCCACAACACTGGTTCCACGCAAACTGAAACACGATCTTCTGTAAAATAATGAGCCCCGACACGAGTTCACGGAAAGGACACGGAACTTGCTTCATCTCTTCGTTTTTTCTTCCGACATTACGTTTCCTCGATGCGGCTTTTTTCTGATTTGTGATGATGAGAGGGGGATTCACAGCGGGTCGCGTCTCATTATCCCGTGCAGCATTTCTGCGGGAGACACGAAGCGCTGCAGCGTCAACAGCTCCGGCTCCGACGGCTCTCTGCTCAGTGTGGACCTGAAGAACTTCAAGACCATCTGGACTGAGGAGGTGTCTCACAACCGAGAGCGCTGGAAGACCCAGGCCGCCAAAGGTTTTACACACATTAGTACACTTTAAATAGGACGCAAAATGCCACACACACACACACACACACTCTGTCTCTCTTTCTCTCATTTGTCTATCTCATATCTATCCATGAGTACAAGAATATATCAGAGAATATAAGAATAATCTTGATTTTTATTGTTGTTGTAGATAGATAGATAGATAGATAGATAGATAGATAGATAGATAGATAGATAGATAGATAGATAGATAGATAGATAGATAGATAGATAGATAGATAGATAGATCTGTCTGTCTATTTATCTATCTATCTGTCAGTTTATTATCCACCCATTTATCTATCTATCTAATACACACTCTCTCTCTATCTATCTATCAATCAATCTACAGTATCTATCTATCTATTCATCCATCCATCAATCTTTCGATCTACAGTATCTGCCAGTTTATTATCCACCCTTTTTTCTGCAAATTATCTATCCATCCATCCATCTCTGTCTGTGTGTGTGTGTGTGTGTCCAAGCTGTTTTATCAACCGTCTCCTGCTGTGTCTTGTCTCAGAGACGGAAGAAAAGAGCAAACGAGAGCTGCTGGAGCAGCAGGAGGCAACAGAGCAAAATGAGCTTGAGTCTTCCGGAGCAAATACAGACCGACCGGGAGAGGACGACCCCGAGCCCGCCGGGATAGACAGACCACCGGAAGAAAACCCGTGTGACAACAGAGTCATGAAATTACACAACGGTACTAGTGCAACCAACTAGATCATTCTAGTAACACACACACACACAAATATTTTCCAGACTTGTTAATTAAAATCACACTTTTGATCAACAATTGTAATTTTAAATGTATAGCGTTGGTTGCTGAGCGCCCCCTGCTGGCCGTTCCGATAATTCAACAGTTTTTTTGTGGCATAGCTATAAAATCAGTGTAAAATCCCTTGAATTTTGTACTAAAAATATTACTCAAAGATGTTATAGTACTCAAGGTACTCAAAGATAGTTTATAGTTTAGTTGTAGTTTAGTTGTTAGATAGCGCTTACTGTGTGTGTGTGCGATGCTTTACCTCAGGAGAGGTCGCTGAAGAAGCCGGACCACCAGCGTCTGGAGAAAACCAGGCTTTCAGAGGTAAACACGGATCTAGTAACTCGTTCTTCCTGTGACTCGTTCTTCACCTCCTCAAGTTAACCTTCTGTTCCATCCCAACAGAAATCCAGAACCCGTAGTGTCATCGCTTTGGTCACATTGCATTCCGAAGCCAATGGCGCCCTCTGGAGGACACGGCTCTATTTACATCTACGACCACCTATAGCCTTTCTCAAGACTTTCTCGATAGATAACTACGGCACATCGGGACGGCCACTACGGCGCTCTGCTTCCGTTTTTTGTTCGAAGAGCTTCGGTTGCTTACGAAGGTTGCGAGCATGAACCCCGGACATTTTTTGATTGTAATTGTAAGTCGTCGTTTAGATCAGAGAGTTTAGATCAGAGACGCGCCGTATAAAATGGCAGTATTTTCTGCTCCAGCATGTCTGTGGGCCGCTGTGCAGTAGATAATGTCCGCTTCGACCACAGATTTTCCTTATCTCTTGCCTTTACATGCCTTTTTCAACGTCTGAGGCGGAAAAAAAAACAACTCTAGCAGTCGCCATTTCTCAATATAACTGAATATAGTAATGTGCGTGTGAACCATAACCATATCACTGTGCTTACAATGCCTGGATGTCAAACCCTACACACACTTCTGTTTGTTTATTTACGTAAGTGATTATGTGATTATACACATATTAATAATATACAGTGGTACCCCAACTTATGAAATTAATTTGTGGCAAAGATTTTGTTAGCGGAGCTGCATTTTACATGTACTCCGTCTAATCCGTGCCATAAATTCATAAAAAACCTGTTTATAAATGATAAAATATTGGTAGCAAATGTAACAAAAACATGTTACATAGCAGTTGTTTAGTTATTAGATGTTTATAGAGGTACAGTATATAATGATATACGTACAATCTCACATGAACGGTTACCGCCATCTTGAAATGACGTCATGCAAATCTCTGAGATTTCGGTAATTTCGACCAATCGATGTCTCGCGAGATTATGGAAGTCTCAGGGATTCGCAGACGTCATTCCAAGATGGCTGCTTTACAGGAGAGAAAAAAACAACCCATCGCCATTCTGGGAGTTGACACGCTTATGTTATAATTTTAAACGAGATCTCAGAAACGTACTAGTGTTTTTTTTTTGTTTATTTGACGTGCAAAAAGGTCAAACAACTGTTTTATACACGTCTGGACTCTCTTCTCCATGCATGCTAGCGGTAAGAAAAACATGTGCTCCTTTCGCATAGTGACTATATTTCGGAACTTGGGAAGACATTTTTGCAGCGACACATTGCATTACTCTGTATTTTCGTTATCTAGGACACTCGTAAGTTGGGGTACCACTGTATTTGAATATAGTTAAATATACATACTATAATCATTTCTTTTTTTTTCTTTATTTTTTTTTTTTTTTCAAATAATGTCAGTTGGACAGTTTAGGACACACCCAGATGTTGGTTTAAAGTTGGTTTTCACACTCATTCGTGTTTGGGTGTCTGTGTTTTAATGGCACTACATAAATGGCTGTTTTTTTTTTTTTCATTTAACATTGACGCGTTGCATACTTTGTCTAGACATTGTAAAAAATGTTAGCTTTTACGTTTTACGCCAAGTATGAACTGTCTTGAAAATCTTTAATGACAACACGTATAAAAATGAAAGAAGAAACCAAATCAGTAGTACACACTTGATCAGTGGAAAAATCAAAAGCATTGTTACTTCTTTCTGAAAGCATCATTGTAACCTCGAAAAATGACTGAATTCTACTTCCGCTCTTCTTTGTATCCGTTCACTGAATGTACCTTTCACATTTTCATTTGCCGTCAACACATGAACACGTGTTCTGGTGGGAATGAACTTTTTCCGCACTTGATGTGTGAAATCCAACAGTTTATCCAGTTTTTAGGCATTTTATACATTGCCTAGTCATTCTGTGGAACACAAAGAAACACAGTTACTCACTCAAAATATTCACTCACTTCACATTCACTCACCTCATCTCTTCCTCTATCACACACACAATAAGTGAAGTAGATCACACTATACTCTCACACGTTTTGAATCTGTAAAACATAACAGTAAGTAACAGTAAAACTGTTATGCAGTAAAGCTTTTGTATGAAACGTGTGAAAGCTAGAGTACAGATGGGCAGAAGTGCTTTCTCTGTGACTTTTGCACATTTTCCAAACTCTAGAAACTTGCTTCACTGTTAATTAATAGGTTACATGCGCAATTTTAATCATGTGCGATAAATGAGAAAAATCTTTTGCGCTCACTGTGATCCTGACCACCAGTTGATGATCTATATTTTATTGTAGCTCTCTCATTTAAGGATTACTTAATTTGTTTGCACGTGTGTGTGTGTGTGTGTGTGTGTGTGTGTGTGTGTGTGTGTGTGTGTGCGTGTGCGTGTGTGTGTCTAATAGATGGTTTGGTGACCCTAAAGGGGTTTTGTAGATTTGACCTCTGACTCTTTGAGAAGAGCAGTGGGCCCAGTACTGAGCCTTGTGGAACACCAACAGCAGAAACTGTTTAGTGGCATTTGCTCAGCTTTGTGATTCCCCATTCCTGAAACTGAATCTGATGTTTCACTGTATCAAAGGCAACAAAGAGGTCATGAAAGATGATGACAGTGGATTTATAGTGTGCTTTGTCCATTTTTATGTATTGTAATGACAGAAAATGAGGCCGTCTATGTGCAATGTTCAATTTGCCACAAGCCTGATTATGATATATCATCATATAAGAGGGTGTGTGCGTGTGTGGGAACAGTATGTGTATGAAAATGAACGCACGTGTATGAAAGTGAATGCATCAACTCCGTGTATAACTATGGTTGCTACGATTATTTTAAAAGCTGTGGGTTTTTTTGGAATTTTTTTTTATTCCCTTCTTTGTTTTTATGTATTCGCTATTTTATCAGTTTATTTATTGCTACGTTTTTTTTTCTTAATCCTCTCCCCACATTTTCAAGTGGAATGTACTGAAATGACATGTCGACATTATGAAACAGTTTGATTTTGTTTGTGTCTTCAGAAGAGTGATGGAGCAGGACACGGAGAACATCACCACTTTTTCACAATAAACTTCAACTTAAAGGGCTCAGAACAAACCTGTTTCTGTTTCTGAACTAACGTGTGTGTGTGTGTGTGTGTGTGTGTGTGTGTGTGTGTGTGTGTGTGTGCGTGTGTGTGCGTGTGCGTGTGCGTGTGTGTGTGTGCGTGTGCGCGTGCGTGTGTCTATTATATGAAAGTTTTCAGTGACGGCACTTTTTTAACAAACAAAAAAGTGTGTTGAAATATATATTTTAAACAAACTCAGATCAAATCAAATACTTTTAACAAATAAATGATTTATTGCTTTTACGTTAAACCAAACGAACTAAATTATTATTCTCAGTGCCTGCATTACAGCTACAACCCCGCTAGATGTCGCTAAAACTTTGAGAGAACCCTCTTGAACCGCCTGCTTGCGTTCATTGTTTTAACGTAATTTTGTACTTCGAATACTTCGTTAGGAAGCGATGTATGTGACAGACATGCGTGTTTATAACATGTGCGTGTTTTATTATCCGTGCCTAGTGTGTGTATCTTACGGGAGCACCTGCGTGAACACAAATACATTTAATTAAAAACTAACAGCTTTTGCTGAGCATATTGTAAGTGGAAAGTGAGAATTTAGTTCAGACTCTTCGGTGCTTTGCAGCTTCTTCTGTTTCCTAAAGGTCAGCGAAAAACTGTTTTTTCCAAACAGGAATATTGTAATTAAGACTGAGCCACCGTAGAAACAGGCCATATGCTGCGTTATCTCTGAAAACAAGGTGTCAAAATATGTGTCGGATCAGCTTATTTGTTCATTAAATTATATTTATCCGTGATTTGCTTTTACACATGTATGCTGTATGTTACATGTTTGTAAACATACTACCATTTTTGGGGTATAAAAACTCTATATTTTACCAGTATTTTCCTATACCACAACGTGTCATGAGCTTTAAACGCACAACTAAAGTTTAAATCAAAAGTCTCATCTCACTATTTGATATGATGCAGTGATGCCTCATACAGTTATTCATGGACATTAACAGTTGTAGATTGTTTATAAGAAATTTGTTTACGAGAAACGTGTGCATATGTGGCTGTGTTAGCTTTAGCTCAGCTAGCAAGCCACGGCGCTGCTTGAATTGCTGTTTTCTACAACAACACCCTGTGCACTTTCTTGTGATTAGAGCCAAAATCGTTTTGATAAACCACATTAGACATCAGATAAACTTGCTGAATAACACACACACACGCACGCACGCACGCACGCACGCACGCACACACACACACACACACACACACACACACACAGAAGGTTAGGAATATCTGACGGGCTAATCTGAAAATGCTAGCTCATCTAACAGCGTGAGTCTCAATTAGTGAAGCGTCCTGTGTCAAGTAACTATTCCAATATTTTATGCAATGTCTGAAACTGTCATAATATACGTTTTTTTTTTGGAAGAAATGCGTGTTAACAAAATCTGATGTGAAAAAGTATTGCAAAAAACAATTGTGCGTGCCAACATTCTTAATGTTTGTTAAAAGAACACACTAAAGTTGCGAAAAAGAGAAGAGCAGATGTCGTTAGTTTTAATGCAGGAGGAAGATGAAGGTGATGTCATCTTCCAGTTTAATCATCTCGGACTATTTATTGTAGTAGATGAATCTATGTTTTGGATAAGCTTAATAATAATTCATAGAATATACGTGTGTGTGCGTGTATATGTTTGCGCATATAATATTAATGGGATTATTTCAGTCAATATTTAACCCTATTAAGTTTGTCAATTTGACCCCTTTTTAAAGTTTAAAAATATTTAAAAAATTCTGTAAGGTATTTATTCACTTTGAATCTTCCCCTGCTTGGCTTTTTTGGTGTAATTATCATATATAAAACATAAAGATTCATTTCACATGTGTAACACCACGCTACATGTTCGTGTTACAAAGATACTGTTCGAGTCAAATTGACCCGTGTTAAAAGTTTAAAAATAAAGTATATACTTAAATGTATTTTTTCCCTTTTAAACCTCTTATGCTTGTCTTAGTTAGTGTAACCTACATATAAACAAAAATGGTTCAGATTACATATTTGTAACGCCCGTTACATGTTTTTGTTACTTTGCAGATTATGCTTTGCTCTTTACTTAAAGAGATGTATTAATACACTGAGACTTTTCTTTGTACATATGTGTTTATTTTAGAAACACATTCAAATAAAATAGCACAACCTGAAGAGGTGTGACTAAATTCCTCCACATGGAGGAGACCCAAGCTGTGGAGAAACAGCATATTCCTTTCCAAACGGCACTGGTTCCCCTATAAGTAGGTGCTCTGTTCACTGGCAGTCAGTCAGAGAGAAAGAGACGAGAGAGTGAGAGACAACGAGAGAGAGAGAGAGAGAGAGAGAGAGAGAGAGAGAGAGAGAGAGAGAGAGAGAGCAAGTGTCTGCCAGTAAGGGTCAGACTGCTAAGCTGGTGAAAACAGCGAGATCAGTCCAGCGTTCTCGGCCCAGTGAGCAAAGCATTTAACCCTGAAAAACTGTCTCACACAGCTACTGTGTCCTGCTCTGTGATTGGTTGGCCACCAATCCATGGTTTTTCCCGCCTTTGCGTCAAGAGTTGCTGGGATTGGTGTCTCCAAGTGACCCGGAAATAGAAATGTGGATAATGTTTATGCGGTGTTTATTATTAATAATAACAATAATCATTGAAATGAACTTTTATTAACTTTCATTTCATGTACAAAGATAAATACATGTTTTATGTATTTAAAATATATTGACTGCACAGTATTGAACTCTGACATTACGGTAAATCCCAGACTTCTTTGGAGTTGTCACTAATGTATACGGTATAAAATTGGGAACGTTTTGTTGTCAGTAGTGTTTATATTATTCATCAGTCTTCCTTTTACACACAGATTCCATGGTTAGTTTAAAAATAAAAGCTTTGTTGAAGTGTGATTTCTGCCCTCGAGCAAACGCACGAATTTCCTCTATTATATTTTTGATTGTAAGTTTTAAAAAGACATATAAATAATTCATGATTTCAGATTTCATGTTAATTAGTACAACTGCTTATCTCCATCTGTGTTTTCGTGTTTTTTCGCGCCACCGAATATGTTATAAATATTTAATTTATTTGAGCTGCGACAAGCCTGCGCGCGTTTTGAGAACAACGCAACAGCGTCTTATAAAGACCAACAAAATCTTACAGGAAAAATTAGATTCTACGACGGTACACACAGATATTCAAACTAAACATTTATTGCTTCAAGTGTGTGTCGGCCTTTCTACAACACAGACACCTGCGTGTGTACGCGGCCATCTCCATCTTCTAACACCTTTCCTTGCCTCCGAGCATCCACCTGGGCGTGTGGACCGCTGGCATATGGGCCATGTAATTGGTAGAAACAGCACAGCTGTAGATGGTGTTCCTGAGACCCAAAGTCCTCTAATCAGTCCAGAATAACTGTGCCCAGACATCCCCGACGTCTCTTTCTGTGTCCGCCACCACACGCGGGCCCACCTCAGCATCCTTATGACATCATATCAGCTCATGCCTGCAACTCCGTGATGGTATAATTCTGGTTAAGATTGCAGCTATATGAAATATTTCGCAATCTGTTGCTCCCTTGTCCATCTTGAGGCCAGAGTTGCCGAAGAAAAGCCCTATATTAATAGTTAAAGAAAGTCAAATTTCAAATTTACTCTTGACTACATTTTTAATTATATACACATATCAATTACATTATTTGAGTGAATGTACTCTTTAATCCACTACTTTTGAATGGACACTCTCTGTTGAGGGGAGTTGTGCTCCAGTGCTAGGGAACATGGACTCGTGTCCAAGAGGTTGCAGGTTCGAATCGAAAGTCCTTGGGCAAGACACTGAACCCCACTTGCCCACCGGGTGCCACGGTTTAGGCTGCCCACTGCTCCGGGTGTATGTGCACTTTCACGGATGGGTTAAATGCAGAGCACAAATTCAGTATGATCCCTAGTGGCCATATTGCCATCACCTCACTTTCCTTTCCTGTTACATTGGGACAAGGAGATATCGCCATCTGCAGGATCCTGATGGTTGAGCTGTTTATGAGCTAAATAACGTGAACGTGAATTAGCAGTGGCACTTTTTTGCACATTTACGCTTGATTGAGACTGACTTTTTGTTCGTTTTTTTTATCCATTTTGAAACATGGAGGTGTTAAATTTCATTTCCATATTAGGAAACAAAATCTCATGAATAAAGAGGTTTTTGTTTTCCACATGTATTGGTGTTTGTAGGCCTCAAATCAGTAACGAGTAAAATAATTAATTTAAAATTGGACTTTACGTCTTTTGCTCAAGCCTTCTTGGAATTGGTGACTTGTGACAAGTAATGGAGTGATTGTTACAGTAAGATAATCGTACTTCTGCTCACGTATCTCTTCCCATGCACTTTTTTTGAGAGTGCAAATGACATAAATCAACATTTGTGGTGCTCTGGAACTTTCAAACTTACACCTGAGGTGAAGACAACAGGAAGACTCTGAAGGAGCAGCAGATGCAGCTATGATGATGTGAAGATGATGGTGGCGTGTGTGTGTGTGTGTGTGTGTGTGTCACAGCACAAGGTGTCAGCGTGAGACGCGAGGCGAGGGCGCGTCTCTGCCGGTAAAACGGGGGTGTTAGTTAAAAACACCGCACGAAACATCTGTGAGCGAAGGTCTTAAGAATCTTTCTCTTTAAAAAGCTACGGCACAGACTCTCTTCTCCAGCACATCCTCTCGCCTCCCGGTTCGCGGTCGGAGTCTCACCTGAGTCTCTGGCGCGCGCTTCTTCTCATCTCCGTCTCATTGCGAGAGTTCCAGCGCCTTCATTAGCGACTCGGCTCGTCACACTGCCTCTAAACAGTGATAATGTGATAATTAAAACAGCTGACGAACACGAGCTGTCATCGCTCCCGCAACAAAAAGCCTCATTTACAGGTAGGGAACAATGACGTCATCCAGGTTTACTGTCCCACCGCTTAAACGCACTGTGTGAGTCCGAACACAACCACTGCACAGCACAACTGGACTTCCGACAATTAGATAGATAGATAGATAGACAGACAGACAGATATAGATAGATAGATAGATAGATAGATAGATAGATAGATAGATAGATAGATAGATAGATAGATAGATAGATAGATAGATAGATAGATAGATAGATAGATAGGGATGGGCAAACAGACAGAGAGATAGAAGAAAAATGGACAGACAGACAGACAGACAGACAGGTAGGTAGGTAGGTAGGTTCATAGAGGGATGAACAGACAGAGAAGACAACTGAACAGACAGACGGATAGACAGATAGATATATAGATAGACAGACAGACAGACAGACAGACAGACAGACAGACAGACATAAGATATGTAGGCCTGAGGTTGAACTCACACTTTGGTGGCCAACCAATCACAGCCTTCACTGCTAATTAAACAAATAATTATATATGTTTGCCAGACTTTTTGTTCCCTAAATATTTGTAGCCAATTCACCTGATCTTACAGAACACATCCCAGCGGAATGCGTACACTCGTCTTCTGAAAGGAAGCGCAAATGAATCATGTCGAGATCCGGTGAAGCCCACACCAGCACCACTAAGAGCATCACAAGCCAGATAAATGCATCCCCCTCTCCCTCTCTCTTTCAACTACACAATGATTTATTACCTGAAAAGACCAGAGAACTAATTAGTGGAGTAATTAATTAATTTAAATTTGCATATTTGCATTTGCAATTAGTGCAGTCAACTGATTAGTCTGAAATGAGGAGTTTGACTCATCAGATGCTGGTGTGAAGTAGACCAGAACGTGCGGGGATGCCAGCTGAGGTGTTTTGGGGGGCACAGTGTGTGTTCGTCGTTTGTGTGTGTCCACGTGCCCGCTGAAAAAAAGACAATAAAAAGTTACTTTCCGATCTGATTTAAGAACAATGAAGCGTAAACTAAACACACCTGCTCTTCTAACACCTGACCGATCAGCCCGTCACGCTGATTCTTCCACGTGCACGCGCGCGCACACGTTTGTATGTTTTTGCTGTTTGCATTTCAGCAACAAAATAATCACACAAAACCAAACACACAGACATGTATTATATACTGAAAATAATTAAACGTTTCTGTTAATTGTTTATCTTCTCACACACACACACACACACACGCACACACACACGCTGATTAGAAAATGATATAGGCAAATGATTTTATTATTATGTACAATGACACACACACACACAGACACTCACACATTGATTGGAAAATTATATACAAATGCTTTTATTAATTATGTACGATGGCACACACACACACACACACACACACACACACACACACACACACACACACACACACACACACACACACACACACATTTTAGAGGAATATATTTATTCTTATCTAATACAATTTAAATGACACATTTTTCTCGTAGCTCAACCTGTCGAATTGATGTTACAAATAAATCCAGTATAACGGATATGTTTAGCCATGCACGGCCACGAATAAAAAAAATAACCTAAAAAAAAAAAAAGCAAATTTAATTTCTAGAAGAAGCGGCATTTTGTGGCGACTGAGCGAGTTTCTCTCGTGCTGTGCGACAGTGAGATGTGACAGTCCCGCCAATCGCATCCGTGACTGCAGCATCCGACGCCCGGTGGTCCGCTTTAAAGACTAAATCATCCAGCAGCCTCACACCGACACACAACGATCTTTTTTTCTGCTGAAAGTTTCTTGACGGTAAATGAGAGCCTCCCGGTGCCCATTACTGTGTGCACCAGATGATGAGAGCGGAATGAAGGTCTCTGGAGGCTGCGTCACGTGACCAGCGAAACGTCAGCGGCAGATGGCATGGGTACCAGCGCTGGTGCCTGGCATGGGTGTCACTTTTCAGTGTGTGTGTGTGTGTGTGTGTGTGTGTGAGAGAGAGAGAGAGAGAGAGAGAGAGAGAGAGATTAAAGGAATTCTAACGGCTCCACATCAAGCACATGGGAGGCTGCTCTGAATGTCGCGAGGAATTTTGAACATGCGAGCTGAGCACTGAAACACAGGTGAGTGATGCTTCACAGCGTTCGTGTTTCATTGTTAAACGGCACGTGTGTTTCTCGTCTGCTCGTTTTTGTGTTTGTGATTTGGCGTGTGTTCTGATTTGTTGTGGTTTGTGATTTGGCGACATTTATTCCGCGTGGCGTCATTTCGAGGTTCGTCATCATCATCATCATTGTTTTGGGATATTTTTTTATTGTTGTTGGTCCGTGTCAAGCTGTGAGAATTAGCATCAGTGTGAATTCTAAAATCACCATAATGCACGAGCGAGGACGTCATTATAGGGCAAATACACAAACGCATAATTGAAACTATTATTCTAAAGTAGCAGGAAGTTCACATGTTCACATGATGTGGTGTTTGTAAACCGTCAAGATTTACATTTATGAAATCGTTTTGTATTAATTGATTATAATAGAATTGCCTTTATTGTCACTGTGCACATATACAGTGTGTACAATGAAACACAGTCCAAAAATTGACATCTCATATAATACATGTAAGACATCGGACTTTACAGCAGAGAAGAGAAATCGCACAGTTTTTGTGTGTGATAAATATGTTAGTTCAGTTAGGAAATATTTCATACATAACAAATAATTTTTTGCCAACATTTTCTTAAAATACAAAAAAAGTTTATTTTCATATGAGTTAATGAATTAATTAACGATTTTCCGTTACATTTGAAACGAAATGTCACAATTTAGACAATTTATATGTAATAATATAAGAGCGTTAAGACCATTGTAGTATAATACATTATCGATATTATATATTTTTTACAATAGATTTTTGCATTATTTTTAACGGTCAAATGTAAAAATTTCGTGTGTGTGTGTGTGTGCGCGCGCGCGCGCGTGCGTGTGTGCGTGCGCGTACATAGCCAGGGAAAACTGTGGAAAGTTCAAGGAGCGATTCACGTGCGTGTGTGCCAAAATGACAGACGTGATGTGATTGATTCGGCGATGTGCTTGTCACCACAGAGAGACGATGCTGACGGTGCCATTCGAAGAGCCAGACATGATGCGCGAGCCTCAGTTCAGCGGGCGCTTCCCGCGTCACGACGACGACATGAAGGAGGCCGCGGACGATGACCTCACGGACCGAGAAGATGAAGAGGAGGAGCGGGACGAGGACGAGAACGGCCTGGTGAAGAAGAAAGGCCCGCGCAAGAAGAAAGGCTCGGATGGGCACGGCGACCGGGTGAAGATGCGGCGGCAGGAGGCGAACGCCCGGGAGCGCAGCCGCATGCACGGCCTCAACGACGCCCTGGAGAGTCTGCGCAAGGTGGTGCCCTGCTACTCCAAGACGCAGAAGCTCTCCAAAATCGAGACCCTGAGGCTGGCCAAGAACTACATATGGGCTTTGTCCGAGACCCTCAGCGCCGGAAAGCGACCCGACCTGCTGGCCTTTGTGCAGACCCTGTGTAAGGGCTTATCTCAGCCCACCACCAACCTAGTGGCGGGCTGCTTGCAGCTCAACGCCCGGAACTTCCTGACGGATCATAACGGGGACGTGTCGTTCTCGGGCCGCTCCTCGTATGGGGACGCCCTGTACCCGTATCCCAACGCGGAGGTGGCCACGCCCACCGGGATGAGCTCCGGGACCCGGGACGCCCCCAAACCCTTCCGCTCGTATAACTATTACGCGTCCTATGAGTCGTACTACGACAGCGCCTCTCCGGAGGGTGGCAGCCCCCGGTTCGAGGGCCAGGCAAGTCCCCCGATTAATTACAACGGGATTTTCTCGCTTAAGAAGCACGAGGAGCAAGTCGAGTACAGCAAGAACTGCCATTACGGAATGAGATACTGCAACGTGCCCGGTCGGGGCTCCATGTACCGCGTTTCCCCAGACAGCCATTTTCCTTATGACTTACATCCCCGGAGCCAATCCTTCCAGGGCCAGGACGAATTAAATACGGGTTTCCATAATTAAAAGCAAGCGGGAAGGGGTTGGATGCCAGCGCCGCTAATCTGTTAATTAATTAGTGCTTGTTGCCGCTCTTTCCAGTCGGGTTTCGGGCGGGTTTTACTTATTTGTTGTTTTATTTATTTGTTCTATACTGTGTCATATTTGACAAAGACGAGGAGTCGAATCACGTGCTTTTGTTGCAAATGTCGCCAATTGGGGATGCGGTTGCCAGATCTCTATTAATCCAGCGATTATTGTTGTGGAGATGTATTGGCTTTTCGAACAAACAAGGAAGCTCAAAACGAGGCTTATTGTCTCCGTTAGTGAAAATTAGATTATTAGCGTGCTATATTAAAATTCATAGCAATAACAGAACTATGCAACACAGTTTGACTTTTAAACCCGCGGACATGTACATAACAGAACTGTGTGGATTTTAATCTTTGTTAGACATTATTGTGAACTATCTTATCCATTCCGATCCCTGCAATTTGGAGGAAAAGTCTATTGTGGTTTTGCTACACGTGAAGTTTTGACTATTTAATGAATGAAGTTACTGAGGAGCGTCGGGTCTTGTGACGATGTGATCTGTCATCGGCTTTTAAAATAAATCTGTGATTAATTGTGTTCCTGCATTTACTTGGATCATCTGATAACAAAAGACAACAGAACTGAAAATTTGTTTTTCATATCGCATTTAAATGCTTTGGGGTCTGGAGCCGTGAATCGAACAATATTCAAATCAGCGTGTGACACCTCGTATTAAACAGAAAATTACACTGGCAACTCACTAAAACGTTTTTTATTGTAAAATGCATTTTGTTTTAGGAAATGAAATTATTCCTAGCCTTGCATTATGTTTTCAATCGGTGGAATTTCACATGTAAAGGTTTGCGAAGAAAACGGGTTGACAGCAACATCAAAACTATTTAATAACTTTAAATTTGAAATATAAGCATTATTTCGTGATGTTTTCTTTATAAAAACAATTATCTCAATCGAATGTAAGATTGTTTTCTAGTTGCAGCCCAAAGTACACGAGTAAATGTATTAATATTCGAATAAATATGAAAACGTATTTTTTCGTGTTTATTTTTGTGCAATCCACTTCTGCTTGGTGTGTTTCGGATTTTATGTGGCAAATCAAAAGCTTTTAAACGGCTTTCTTGCGTAAACAGGGTTGTTAGAAATAGTATTATCAAAATTATTAGCATAAATCACGCACACAATTATTAATCCAAGTAGATATTTTAGAATATATAAATATATTTAAATACATTCAAATTATTACAGCAACGATGTAAAATCTTAAATCAAAAGGTTAAAATGGTTTTAATGCTTGTAGTTACAATTTATTATTAATAAAAAAGTCTCAATATGTCGTCTTGTAACAAATATCTCAATCTATATCTTGTCATTAAGTATTATAAATAGACGGGTTTTTAAATGTGGAATTAAAAGTTTTGTTTAACGAAAAAAGTAGATTTTCGTTTAAAAAAAGAACAATACATCTATATATTCAAATAAAAAGAATACTAATATAATAAGTTAAGTTGATATTTGCATTTATAATTTTTTGTAACTCTTTAATTAACGTCTTCGCGATATTTTCACAACTTTAAATGTTCATGCCGAATAGTCCAAAAATTGCAGGGAGCGCTTTCTCATTTAACAGTCAAAAGTCTTGTTGTTGTTTTTTTTCCTTCCCACGTCCGAGTCTACATTTCGTTATTTTATTGTTTGTCTTTTTGCAGTTCGAAAAAAAAAATGAAATGTCGGTCTAGAATAAACAAATGTAAACCGGGATTTGTCAACTCATTTATTAACTTTTTCAGAAATTTTCAACAAGATCGAACGTATTCAAAACCGAAGCACAAAACGCAGTTGCAGTCATTTTACAAGTGTCTTGTTTTACTAAACCGCAGCCTGAATTATAAATTAAGTAACAGAATTTAAGCATTTTCTTGAACAATAATTGCCCTGACAATAAATGTAATCCCATGCAGGTTTTTGACGCCATCTTCAACTTGTCCGGGTCTGTTAAAGTGTAAATGTGCCTCTTTATTTTTGACACGCAAATCTCTGGAGCTGGAAACCTCCAGGCCAGTGACACCATCCTTCCTCTCACACTCAACCTCTTCTTCACTCAGACTCTGACAGCTGCTCCATGACAGGAGGATGAATGAGAGAGAGAGAGAGAGAGAGAGAGAGAGAGAGAGAGAGAGAGAGAGAGAGAGAGAGAGAGAGAGAGAGAGCTCTCCATCCTTTCATTCAGGACAGTAAAATAAAGTAGCATATGGTGTGGGTGGTAGTGTGTGTGTGTTGGGGGGGGCATCTGACTTTTACTTAGACCAGCCATTCACCCCTCTTTCTATTTTTTATTTTTAATGTATTCTATTCATAATGTATGTGCCACATGCATTTATGCAAACAAATACAATCAACTTACTTAACTGAATCAATTACCAAGAGCTACATAATTGCACCCTGTGGCGGTATTGTCAAAAGAGTCAGAAGTGAATATGAATAACATTTACAGTAAATTACACTGTCATGTCAGTGTGCAATAAAAAAAGTTCTTACATAAAAAACAAAACTAACAAACAACAACAACAGAGTTTTGCATGATTTTCACTAAAATACACAATCAATGTGTACTTTTATTGCATTTAATTTATAGAGATTATTATAAGATTACGCTTTTTGTACAGGTAATTAACATGAGCAAAGTGAAAAATGCTAAGTTTGGCCAGTGATAAATAGTTAATTAATCGGACAAACAGAGTTTTAAATGGTTAAAGGGCGCAGGCCTCCTGAGTCAGGCCATTGGCTGAGAGAAATCGCTTGTTAGAAATAATCAGGGTGATTAAAAGTGAAAAATGTTCTGCTCCCACAATGGTGATTTACCACCTAAAACTTTGGCTGCAAAAGTGAATAATAAATGGGGATGGGGAAGGCGGGGGGNNNNGGAGAGAGAGAGAGAGAGAGAGAGAGAGAGAGAGAGAGAGAGAGAGAGAGAGAGGAGAGAGGGAGAGAGAGAGAGGAAAAATAAAGTGATAAAGTGAGGGAAAAGAGAGAGATTAGAGTGAGCGTAAAAAGAACAGAATGAAGAGAAAAAAGAAAGCAAAATGGAAAAAGATAGAAAAAGCGTAAGAGAGAGAGAGCAAGAATGAGATGAAGGGCTCTCCCGGGAGATGGATTAAGAGAGAGACGAAAGAGAGATAGAGACAGAATAGATAGAGAGAGACAACAGATAGAGAGAGAGAGAGAGAGAGAGAGAGAGAGAGAGAGAGAGAGAAAGAGAAAGAGAGGAAGCTATGGACAGAAGTAAAAAAGAGAAAGTTGGAAAGAGAGAGGTAGAGAAAGTGAGAAGGATTGACAGAAGAAGAAAATGAGAGTGGGAGTGAGGGAGTTAAAAACAGAGGGAGAAAGAGGTAGAGAGACAAAAAAAGAGATAAACAGAAAGAGAGAAACAGAAAGGGTGAATGAGCGAGAAAAAAATAAATGTAGAAAGAGATAGAAAGAGGAAAGAAAGAGAGAGAGAGAGAGAGAGAGAGAGAGAGAGAGAGAGAGAGAGAGAAAGAGAGGAAAAGAAATAGAGTGACAAAAGGAGAGGGGGAGTGAGGGAGAAAAAACAAACGTAGAAAGAGATAAAGAGAGGAATGAAGAGAGATAGAGAGAGGGAATTTTAGTCTTACACTGTCATCCCACCTTGAGTTTCCAGTCTTCTTCGGGACACAGATGGCATGGGACACAAAATTCTCCCTATTAAATTCCTAATAATCATTTCTCTTGCGGAATGGTGTGAGGGAGATGGCGAGGGGAGGGGGGAGGCAGAGGGATCTGCTGTTTTAATTAGATCCTTTAAGGAGCAGAGGCGGTGTGGGAAGCAGTGCATTCTGGGAGTGATGGGTGCAGGGCTGCCATAAAATGACACCACAGCAGAAGCCAGGAGCTCATTTGCATGTCAGATTGGCATCGGATTGGCACGAGGCCTGGGCACAGGGAAATGCTTCTGAACTCAGCAGTCAGAGGTCTGAGGAGAGAGAAAGACGGCAATTAACTCCAGGGTGCGAGAGTCTATTCAGAGGAACCCGATGGACACTTTAAACACCAATCCTGTGAAGATTTTTTTTTTTAATGAACATTTGTGGCAGCTGTTTGTCAAGATCAGACGAAAAAGTTCAGTTTGGATCAAGCTGTCACGAGCAAACTACATTGTGTAAAACAATTCCCTGTAAAAACGGTAATCTATTGGTTTGTAACACCATACTGAAAGTTGCTTTAAAAGTTTTCTATTCATGTCAAAATATTGCAATAAACAAAATACAAACTTTTGTTTACCAACTCACTGTCAATATTAACAGTATTAAATAGGTTGGCATATTTTGCTTTAAAATATCCTTGTAAATTTGTCGGCATTTTTTTAAATAGAGCAGTTTTTCTTTTTCAAAGTGTTTGTTTGTGGCAGATGTCAAGATCAAAAGATAAAAGTTCAGTCTTGATCAAGCTGTCACAAGCATTCTGCAATGTAAAAAGTCTCGTTAAAAACGGTAATCTATTAGTTTATATCTGCATCCTGAAAGTTGTTTTAAAAGTTTTATTTTTTTTCTTTTCACAGCAAAATACTGTAATAAAAAATACTTTTATTTACAAAGTGTAGCATATAACCAGAAAATAGCTAGCTGTATAGTTGTTTGTGGCAGATGTTGAGTAAAAAAGACAAAGTTCAGTCTTGATCAAGCTGTCACAAGCAATTTGCATTGTAAATAAATCTTGTTAAAAAACAGCAATCTACTGGTTTACAACAGCATACTGAAAGTTGTTTTAAAAGTTTTTTTTTGTGTGTATTTGTAACAAAGTATTGTAAAAAACAAAAAAGGTTTCCCAACCGTAAATATCATCAGTAACTGTTAGCAACTGTTGCTGTAAAATAACTTATTTTGTATATGTAAATATGTAAAGTGTAGCCATTTATTATAACATAGCAGTTTTTTTCAAACTGTTTGTGTGTGGCAGGTGCAAGATTAAAAGTGAAAGCAATCTACATTGTAAAAAGAATCCCAGTAAAAACGGTAATCTACTCACTTAAAGTTGTTTAAAAGTTTTATTTTGTTTCTTTTTACAGCTAAATACTGTAATAAACAAAATACTTTTATGTACTAACCCACTGTAAATATATACACCAATAAAACGATTTCTTTAAAAGCAACTATTGCTTTAAAAAGTCATTGTACAATTACCAGGATTTTTTCCCGGCACCAATAATTTACCGGGAGTGAACAGTATTGCATATTATTGCAATATAGCAGTTTTTATTGTTCTTCAAAGTGTTTTTGGCAGATGCCTAGATCGAAAGATAAAATTCAGTCTAGCTCACACAAGCAATCTCCACTGTAAAAATAATATCTCGGCAAAAACGTTGTTCTCGTTTTACCTGGTGTTTCTTTACTGTAAACTCTGCCATTTACAGCACGCTACTGCCCCCTTTATTTCACAGCACAAAAAGACTACAGTAGTTAGTCTTTCCATGACACACTCTAAACTAAAGAGCAACTTGCCCTTAATATACGCAAGCCATTTAATTTACGCAATAACAACAACAGGTCTGTAAAATTACAACTCCCTGTCGTTTTCCCCTTTACAGCAAACTACTGTTATTTTTTACAGCACAATACATGTGTGTAGAATAAAATGAAGTGAAACTAAACACTTTTCCTAGAGCAAAGCAGAAATTAAGCACTACTAACACAAGAACAGAATTTACCTAAACACTTAGCGGTTAGCTTAGCTTGAATAGCTGTACGAGAGAAACGGCAGCAGTACAAGACACAAGAAAAAGAAGAGAAAAGCAGAGAAGCACATGAGGGATGAAACCAGCTAAACGGTGGACAAACTTAAACTAAAACTAGCTAAAATGATCTGGTTATCAAGAGAGCAGTGTTAAACTACAATGATAAGCTACAACAAAAGTAGCATTGTGTCCATAACGATTTTTCAGAGCATATTTTATAAATTCGTTGTGGGTTCAAAATTGTTGGAAAGAAGTGCAATTAAACTTGTATGAGTTTCGATCCTTTCCATAAATCATAAGTTTATTGCAGGGCCAGAAAGACTAATAAGAGACACATTTAACGCTCATTAGTAAAAAGCCCGGACAGTTCATTTATTTCCTCGCGTTCTTCGTCTCAGAGTTAATAAAGAGTTCATTACGAGAAACTTGATTTCTACCGACATTTCTCACTGTCATCCTCAGGGTGAAGAGTAAGAGTCAGAAGACACAGTGTTTTGTTTTGTTTTTTGTTCTTTTAATAAATGTCTGACATGAAAATAACAAAAACAAAGAATCAAAACAAATCAAATTAATAGTGATTTAAATGAGGGTTAAATATGCAAACTATCATAGCTGCTGTTTACCTGATACTGAGTAGAGCTGCAGATACCGACACTAAAGGTTGGGGTTCAACTCCCAGGATACCGTGGTATTATCTGATCCGACAATCACAATAAATCAAGATGCGGGACATTAGTAAATAAATCTAAAACTGCGTTATGCTCTCTCTCTCTCTCTCTTCCTTTCTTGCTCTCACTCTAGCTGTCTCTCTTTCTCTGTCTCTCTCTTTCTCTCTCTCCTCTCTCTTTGTGTTTATTTTTTTCTTTCTCTCTCCCACTCTAGCTGTATTGCTCTTTTTCTCTAGCTCTCTCTCTATCTTTCCGTCTCTCTCTTTATTTCACCCCCTCACTGCTTTTCTTTTTTTCCACTCTTCATGTCTCTTTCTTTTGTTGTTTCTTTGTCTCTTTCATTCCCTCTCTCCCACTCCACCATGCACTTTTTATCCTTTTCTCTCACACTCTTTCTCACATTTCATCTCTATTTCAGTCTCTCTGCCTCTCTCTATCTCTCACTCTCTTTTTCTGCAACCCGCACGCTTTCTCTCTCTTTGTCTGTTTGTATCAGTCTATCTCTCTCTTTCCCTCTCCCTGTCTCATTCTCTCTCCCACCTGGGCCGAATTGTTTTCTTCATGACACACGCTGGACCACAGTGCAGAGGAAACACCTTGAAAACAACCCATGCATTAATTTCATGACCTCTGAGAACACAGCACCACGACAGGGTCTCTGTGAATTCCAGAAGACGGTGGGCTTTTGCCCTGAAGGCTGTGAGTAATTTCTCAAGGTTGAGGTGATCTTGACCCCGGAGCTCCCGGAGCTTCAACACCAGATGTGTGATGGTGTGTTTACGCCACCAATCGCTGAAATGACTCACTCAAAGTCATTTGCGGGATAAATATCACAGACTTATTCTCTTGCTTCATTAAAGGTTTTTTTTTAAAGGCAGTTGTGTTTGAATTTTGTTCAACACAATATTCAGGCATTTAAATAATGACTATGTTGGTAAAAAAAAAAAGAAGGCGGAGATTTGGTAGGCTCATCTAATATGAAAATGTATTCTGCATTACCAGCAAACGCAGTGTTTATAATACACACATCCCAGATCTGTTTTTGTCCCATTTGCATTTATTTATTACGCATAAATGTACTGACAAATGGTACAAAATTGGTCGGAGAGACACAAGAGCGCTCATCTTCCGTAAATCAAAGTTTAATGCAGACAATTTAAAAATCTCTGTTCAACCAATCAATCAAAAATCAGACAAGTGAGGACAATCAGACATGAGAGAACAAAAAGTTCTGAGCTTTTGTAAGGTGCTTTTCACAGTTTTAACTGTCTCAAAGCACATGTTTTTTGTTTTTGTTTTTGTTGCTTTTTATTCATTTGATCGTCTGGTTGTTGGTGTTAAGTAAATGGTATGATTATCACTAAGACTATAACAAGACAAAGACAAAGACCAGTGAGCAAGCACATATGCGATAGTGGCCAGGTAAAAAAACTTATTTAACGAGGAAAAACCCTGGGGAGAACCCGGATCACTGCCGCCAGTCTCCTCTGGCATTCTAACACTACAAAATCAATGCGTTGGTTGTTCCGCGCCATTTTAATGATGTTTCCGGAAGATGTTTCCCTCCTCAGTGGGGAAAGAGGCGTCTCCACGTAATTTCTCCACGTAAACAGCGTCATCAGGTCTACAGAGGTCCAGGAGACATCATAGAAAAGATGAACCCGATACTCCTACAGTAGGAGATTCCGGTCGTACGGCACTTGGCGCTCAGGAGAGGAGTGAAACAGAAAAAACACAGTTATTAGAACGAAGTACCATAATTAAGATTTTGACAATTTTAGGAGGTGCAGGTGTAATTAGGTTCCGAGCACTAAACTAGGCAGCCTTTCTATACGTCTATATATATATATATATAACAGGTGGGGAGAACATGGTGTCCGAAAGGTTGCAGGTTCGAATCCCCCCTACTACGGGTTCTGCAACTAAGTGTCCTTGGGCAAGACACTGAACCCCACATGCCCCCCGGGGGCACGTGCCCCCCGCCACGGCACGGCTGCCCATTGCTCCGGGTTTGTGTGTGTTCACTTCACTGTGTGTATGTGCACTTTCACGGATGGGTTAAATGCAGAGCACAAATTCATGGTCCCTGGCCATATTGCCGTCACCTCACTTTCCTTTCCTTTCTTATATGCTTTGTTGAAGAGATGCATCTTCAGTCTAGACTTAAATTGACTCACTGATTCTGAGTCTCAAATTGGACTAGGCAGAGCATTCCACAATTTGGGTGCTAAGTATGCAAAGGATCTTCCTCCCATGTAGATTTTAGAGATTCGCGGTATTATAAGCTGGCCGGAGTTTTGAGAACGCAGGAGTCATGTAGGCTGGTAATAAGTGATGATCTTTGCCATATTAGTCCAGTGTTAATGTCGCTACACTGGTTACCTGTTAAATATCGCATCCAGTTTAAAATTCTCTTAATCACTTATAAAGCACTAAACGGTTTAGCTCC
>CM051496.1:32610295-32673471 GCA_028031935.1 Paedocypris micromegethes
GAGACAGGCAGACGGAAAGAGATTGAAAAAGAGAGAGAGACAGATAGACAAGCAAACAGACAGGGAGAGACAGACAGATAGAGAGAGAGGGAGAAAGAAATAGATAGACAAAAAGAATGGCAGAGAGCGAGGGAGAGATAGATAGATAGATAGATAGATAGATAGATAGATAGATAGATAGATAGATAGATAGATAGATAGATAGATAGATAGAGAGAGAGAGAGAGAGACAGCCAGACGAACAAACAGAGAGAGAGAGACAGAAAGAGAGAGGGTGAGATAGAGAGAGAGAGAGAGAGAGAGAGAGAGAGAGAGAGAGGCAGACAACAAGAGAGACAGACTCGCATTTACTTTTAAATTACAATTAATTTGGCAGAAATATAAAACCTTAAAATATCTTATTGATTGAGTTCTAGTCTTGCTGGTTGAGTGATGTCACGTGTGTTGATGTTTTTGCCGCGCAGATCTGAGTGAAGAGGCTGTCTGGTCCTGAAGAGAGCAGTGGAGTGCCATCTGCTAGAGCTTTGTGCTTTGGGGGGTTTGTGAGAAGAACGGATCAGGGCCGATGGGATCCAGACTCCGCGGAATGCGTTTTTGCTAAGCACCTCGCACATCTTAGGTGGAATTCGAGTGATGCTTTAGTGAAAGTTTACTGGTGTGATGGTTTTTGGTACGACTGAACTTGTTTATGAAATGATTTAGGTGTTGCTCTGTTTTTACTCTTTGTTTATTTATTTACTTATTTTACACATGATGGGCTTTTTCAGGGTCACATTGGACACAGATGCACAAAACAAGCCAACAAAAAAAAACAGTTATGCAAGCACCATCCAGCAATATGGAAAAAAACAATTATGAAATATGTAATAATATATTAATTGGACGTTTTTTCTCATAGTTGCAATCAAAGCTAAAAAATAGCAGTTTTGTGGATTATAGCTTTGATTATTTTACTCAACATGTTTGACTTCTCTACTATTGCCCCCTAGTGGACGTTTCCCGAAACGTTCGTTATTTTGCTATTAGCCCGTTTCTGATCTTGCGAACGTGCGAACTCAGCGGACCTGATTGAGCTGATACTTATTACCTGATACTGGTCAATCAGCGGACCTGATTGACCAGATACTTATTACCATTCATTTACCTTACAACCTGTCTGACAAGAAAATGTCCACAATGGTAATAATTTTTGATTGTGACACGTGAGACGGTTGGTTGGTTGGTTGGTTGGTTGGTTAGTTGTATAATAGTATAAACGTCACTGTGTGACAAAGTACGGCCATTAATCAATCCACCTAAATGTCTAGTTAGTTAGTTAGTTAATTAGTTAGTCGGCTGTCAAAATATGTGCTAAAGCATGGCAAATAAAACATTGATGGTTAGTTTGCTAACACTAGTATGCATGTTGTAATGTGAGGTGAAGCAGGACAATTAAATACTCCTTTTACAATTTTTGGTTAGTAACTTAATTTGATAATATTAGCACACTCTTTGATGAAGCAGGACAAATCTATGCAAATGTGTTAGTTAGTTAGTTACATATATTCATACTGCTTCAGATGAAGCAGAAAAAAAAAATATTTGAAACTGTTTTATAATAGGTCATCTGCGTGTGATGAAGTCCTGCAAATAAACATTCTAAATAGTTGTTATATAACTATCAACTAACGCAAGATAATTGTTTTCTGGGAGACAGTGAGGAAGTTTTACACTGAATTAAACAAGACGATTAAAAAGACGGTCGTCAGGAATGTTTAAAGCAGCAAACCAAATTCTGAATTCACAAAAAGCTTCCTTCAGTACAGTCAGGCCATTTGTGGGAAAATTGGATCCAAGAATCTGAGGGTAAATCAGAGAAAAAGACCAAGTGAACCCAACATCCGACACCAGACAAGAAACAAAGGGAGATTTAAAAGAAAATGTAAAAGGATGCTAAAAAATAAAACGACTCTACGCACTCCAAACATGTCAACAAAACAACGCACCTGGTTGTTAAACCAAATCCAGATGAAAGAATAAGAATGAGTGAAACTCTGAACATTCAACGGCTTTAAGATTCTTCAAATTGGACTCTTGCACCAGAATCCACAAAAGTTTGCGTGTCCAAATCCAAGAACGCTGGATGAGACGCCCAGCAAGACTCATGACATTTCTGACTCAATAGTGGGTGTTAGCTTTTAACATTTGTTCACAAAATGCCACAAAATAATAAAATATAAAGTATAAATTAAATATAATATAGCTTATATGATAAAGTCTCAAAGACCCAGATCCTTGAACATCCAAAACTGGCCAGTTGAGTTACTCCATCTTCTTGAACTGACCAAATAGCTTGATTTTTTTATTTTATTTTTGCTCAAGTAAATGAACGTCCTGGCCAATGGCCTTTAATCATTCCATGCTGCTGTTTCCCAATCACAAGCACTATATACAGTATCTAGAATTATTTTTAGATTAGTATATTTAAAAATTTATTTTATTAGAGTGTTCTCTTCTGTAAATGCAGGTTCCATATGCTTCTGCTTTTTGACTATCACAAAGCTCTTGCGTAACAATCTTAACTTCAGAATCGGACTATGTTTTTAGAAGTAAAAAAAAAAACAATAAAAAAGAAAATGCAGAACAGAAAGTTGTATTTTATAATGCTTGGAAAAATACCTAATGTTTATAAGATTACTTGTGTGTTGCTATATCATGACAAAAAATGTAAACACATATTTATGTACATTGCATTTATCAATACTATGAAAAAGCATGCATACATGATAAATTACGTCATTTATATAAACAGATATTTTACAGAAATATTATTTTCAAGAAATGCTTTTGTAGTTGTATGTACTTTGAGTTGTATTCCTTTAAAAGCACAAATAAAATGTACAACATGCCCAGCGTTTTATATAATGTATGTCGTGCCCATAGGGGGCGCTGTGGAGCAGTGGTTCAAAGAGTTTGCATATTAGCTATCACTCCATGTGTTCGTCTGGGTTTCCTCCAGGTCCCCAGTTGTCTCCCACAGTTCAAAATGGTCAGAAGAATTGGGAATTGGAAAATTGGTGGGAGTGTGAATGTGTCCCGCTCTGATTGGTTGGTCACCTGTCCCACCTTCAGGCTCAGAGTTGCTAGGATTTGCTACAGCATCCCTGTGACCCAGAAATGAAAAATGCAGTAGAAAATGAATGTTCCTCCAAATAATTACAATCGAGTTATCAAGCAGAATCCCACTAATTAATTAAAGTATATGAAAAAAAAGCCAAGTTTGTTCTAGTCGTCTACTGTGAGCATCATGTTCCACAGACACTAGTATTAAAAATAAATTGCAAAAATCAAACAGAATGTGCATTTTCACAGTGGACTCAGCATTGTTGCCTGTGTCTGCTCCTCTCTGCAGTTTTCATTGCTCCTAACGTTGGTGTGCGGATGGATCCGGGAGTCACTGGGATCTGTGGCTCCTCTGAAGGAGAACTGGAGATGATGAGAACAGAGCAGGAAGCTGCTGAGGATTTCCCAGAACTTCCCTTTCAGCATGTACAGGATGGGATTGATGCAGCAGTGAGAAAAGGCCAGGATCCTGCAGACGATGAACGCCATGTGGAGCCGAGGATGCAGGCATGGGTCAAACTCGTAGAAGGACATCAGCACTATGATGACGTGATACGGTCCCCAGCACGTGAAGAAAGCAATGACAATGCACATCACCAGTATCACCGTCCGGTGCTTCTGTCTGCTGGACGTCGATAAAATTGTGAGGAGAATTTTGGTGTAGCAAAAAACGATAATGGCGAGCGGAACCAGGAACAGCAGGATGAGCTGGGCGTAATATCCTATGGTATCTTCATCGTTGTGGGTTCTTGCACAAGTAATGATGTCAAATGGCTCCAGTTCTGCTTTCGAGGACAGTGCGTCTCTCAGACAAGCCGCGAAACTGATAATCCAGGCCAAAACACAAGCCATTTTTGTGCATCTCAGCCTCCGACTCCGAGTAAACCAGTAGCTTCTCACCACCACCACTGCGAAACGATCAAGAGTCATGGCCGTCAGCAGTAAAAGGCTTCCATAGATGCCCATGAAATAAGCCCCGGTCATAAATTTGCAGGTGAATTCTCCAAAAACCCAATGATGAAGGAGCCCCACACTCCAGAAGGGCAAGGTCAGCGTGAAAAGGACATCGAAATGGACCAAGCAGAGCATGAATAGGTTGGTGGCTCTTTTCAGATCTTCGTGGAAAATCAGAGCGCACAGTACAAAGAGGTTTCCTAGAATGCTGAGGCAGAAGATGATGGCGTAACAAATGCCCGTGGCCTTGTTGTATGAGTCCGGAACCTCACACATTATGATGTAGTCATCAGTGTATGAGTAGTTTTCAGAGTAGCTGTAGTTAAGTTCCTCTTGATCCATCTAGCATGAATGAAAACAAACAAGAGAAAAAAAAGGACGTCGGTATTCTTTATATATTAGTAGTGGGCCTTCAAGACCTTCAAAGCCCAAGACCTAAAATTATCTTTATCACAAAAAGATGTTCACAACGTTTTGTTAAGCAATACTGCTTTTTTTATATCTGTGTCACTCTCCGCTAGTAAAAAGTATTTTTGCATGGGAAAAGATTTGAACCAATCACATTTTAGCCATCATTTCTTATTAATAAGGTACAAATCAAATCAGCTGCTGAGGGATCTCAGAGCCACGCCCATGCCTGCAGTTTGTGCCTGAAGGTGTGTACGCATCGAAATCAATTACAGTGGTACCATTTCTTTCAAAATTACTTTGTTCTAAAATCAGTTTAATTCGGCGACAATTTCATTAGCTGAGCCGCGTTTTACATGTAACCCATCTAATCTGTGTCATTACTTCATAAATTCAGAAACGTTTTTTTCCCGCTTGCGTACTTCGGCATTACAAATATTGCCTTTCGTATACAAAAATAAAAATCGCTATTAATGGCCAAAATTATCTCAAAGATTTGCTTCGCAACGTGACAGGTTCATAACTTTTCATAACATGGGTCTTTTGTAAGTAGAGGTACCACTGTTTTTGACATTTTTTTTAAAACAATCATATTTTGAGCTCTTTTCTTGGGCCAGCGTGAAGGCCTGTCACATGACACTGTAATGAGACGTGATTGGACAAACCAAGTTTGACTATTGGCCTGCTGTGTTTGTATTTTTCCGTGGAAGTACAAATGTCGGTAGGATGTGATGAAGCAGTGAAGAGACAGATTATCTGAAGCACACAGATAATTTGTAGGATGGAGATATTTTAACTGTTTATTAAACTGTTAATTAATAATTTGGCACGTGCCTTTTATTTCTATAATCTGGGCACTATGCACAAACCATGCACCCAGTTTGAGTGTTTTTGTATTGACCCACAAGCAATTCATAATGCCACTGAAGCGACGCCTCGTTCTCATGGTTACGCAAGTAAACAAGACGTTTTCTTGTTTAATTGTTCTTCCGTGTTTGACACTTTTCAAATCTTAAAATGCTTTGCCTCCCTTTGTATTTCACCATTTATGACTCAGATTCTAAAGTGCATTCTTACACACTTACAGTACAAAGTACAAATATGAAAACATATTTATACAAAATGGTACATGAGCATAATTTTTTAATGATTTTCAAAAGGATTTAAATGTTCGGATTTGCAATTATGGTCCAATATTGTGAATTTCAAAAGCATTGATAAACGAAAAAAAAAAAACCCAACCTTTTATGCAAGTGCTTAAATAATATTGAGTTTCATTGTAGCTCAACCAGTGGAGTTGCAATAGAACATATAAAATTGTCTCAATGCATAAAAGTGTAATGTAGAAATCTACTACGTATATATGTTGAGAGTGTACAAAAGTAAACAATTTCAGAAGCGAAAGGAAAAAAATTATTGCTCTTACTTCTGCACAGCTTCTTTTCAGTTGTGGGTTTGTTGAAGAAGTAACGAAGCAAAAGGAGAGTTCACACTTCATAAGAACTCTTCCTGTTTGAAGTGCGAGCAGTTTCACAATGAATTTGTCATTTGCTTGCACTTCGTCTGTCTTCAAAAAAATGAATAACTTTGTCAAGAAAAACTCGGTCAAGAATTCCAAATGAATTTAGTGTGGACCCTGGCTGGAAATCCAGCCCATGGGAGACACCTACTGCAAACCATCAGACATCTAAAGTTGACCGATCTCTTCATAAACGCTCGTCCTGGGCAAACATGCTAAAACATGATTAAAACATGTTAAACGTTTTTTTCCGGCCCGCCAAACGCAATGAAAGTCGCATATTTTTTTCCAACGTAAATCTGGTTAATCCGTTATAAAGGTTTATTTTGCTTTCTTTATAAACCATGCACAAAATGTACGTAAAATACTTGAGCTAGTATTTTTACACTCTCAATCACAAAACAATAACAGTTTGCGCACATACATTTTCATGCATTGCGTCAATCTTTCGCTCTTCAACGAATGCCACAGTTGTGCTTCTCTATAACTTCCTTCTTTAGCTCAATGGTTATTTTATTTTAAAATCTTGCTCTCGCATTAATTTCTGCACATTTTCATTTATTTACTTCTGCTTTCATACATAATACTGTCTGCTTTCCCTTGGGTTCACAGAAGGAGTTCAGTACAGTAATGGCTCAAACAAGTTGATTTTTGGGCAAAAAAATAATTGAAAGTGTCAGGGCTCGTAGTTCACGGACCCACATTCAACAGGTCAGAGACTTCAGGAATCGATTGCAAGGGTTTATTTCGTGGTCGTACAGGCAGAAGTCAAAGGCAGGCGTTCGGGGCAATAAGGGCTGGGCGAGAGAATGGTCAAAACGAGCAAAGTCCGGCAGCGGAGTATCCAAAACAAGTCCAAGATGGCAGGCGAGAAATCGAGGTCGAGAAACAAAGCAAGGTCAAACACGAGACTAGACTAGGCAACAGAAACGCTGGGATGACTGACGTGAAACGCACAGACAAACTGGCAACGAGACAAAGACTAAACAAGGCTTAAATACACGACATGATTACACAAAGAAACAGGAAACACCTGGTTGCTATGACAACCGACGAGGAAACAGAACACAGAACATGGCGGCGCGCTGTAGCGCGTGTCACAATAAAAGTTAGTGAGATAAAGCAGGTAAAAGTCCGTGAGATCAGCCGTCAGAATCCATGACAGAAAGAGTCTTCACACTACTTGGAGTACAGTGCTTTTTTCTGTTCTATCCTTCTCTCCGCGATCACCATGTGAAAAACTGAAAATAGCATCAAATGTCCTTGGTTCTTGCACCTGAGTTCATGAAGAGAGGTGTATTTTTTTTTAATTTTGCGTTCGTGAATCGAGGTACCACTGTATTTCCTTCATATCCCAAAATGTGCATTTTTCTCCAGCCCAGTCCAGGACTTTTGTCAAATATTAGAACCCAATGTGGCCGGCGAATCAAAATATTTGCCCACCCCTGGTCTAGATGCTTCCACGCCAACCAGACCGAACGCAACTACTGAGCACCTGATCCCAAAAGACATCCAAGACATTTTCAGGCCCGGTTTGAGCCCGAATGTGACGAAGAGCTGTGCAAATCTCCCACTGCTTACTTACTCCAACCCCAGTAAAAGTGCATAGAACTTGGTCCCAAATCTTTGGGTTGTGATGCCATTTGAACAGAATTTCCAGCTTGGGACAACAAGCCTCGTCTCACTGGTTGATTGAGTGCCAGGGAACACAAACCCAGCTTTGTGAACTTGCTAACGGGGTTAATTGATGCCAGGTGCTTCATACCATGCCCGGCCAATCCGGACCAGCCAGCAACATGGGGGACCTGCTTGGGAGGGTGGGCACCATTAAGCCATGAAACCCAGCATGTCTTGCCCAAGGACAGTTCAGTTGGACCTACCGGACCAGAATCATGCTCTTTTTTACTTCTGTGCCAAAAAAATGAACTTGTTTTGCAACTGTTCAATGCATTGCAAGTGGACAGCAAGACTTTTAACTCCAAGAGAAACTCCTTGGAATATGTTTGGAAAAGGGAGGAAGACGAAAACAAGACTTTTGAAAGTCCAGAGATTGGGACCTTCCCTCCACCAGTGTGTCAAGAAGAAAGGAGGAGAGGGAACCACAACAGAGTAGTGGTGAAAATATAGCTTGGGGAGAGACTAAGCATCAATAGAGAGAAGAACAGTCTGCATTTGCCATGAAACTACTCATTCAATAGCGTTCAAATCACTGTCCCATCCAAACTAGAGATGGGAGTATCGAATACTTTGGAATCAATACTTTGATACCCACTGGTCGATACTTATGGAAGTATCAATTGATACCAACTCTGATAAAAACGTGCAAAATGTTTTCACTTCTAAGAGTTTTTGATGTGTGAAAATCAGCCGAAGCGTATTTCAAGCATTCTTCTGTGTCACATGATTATGGCAGCCAATCAGATGAGCACACTGAGTCAGTATTATTTTTCAGAGTGGAGGGGCGGGGTCTCAGTCTGGCTCGAGCAGATGTTCTATCATTTTCTCACCCATAATTTTTCTCAGTAAAAAAGAGACTATGCGCATGCTCATTCAAAACATGAATTTTTATGAATTGTATGCAACATGTATTTTATCTACATTGTGTATGTTATGCCTTACATTTACCAATTTTTGTTTGTTATTGAAAACATATAGGTGAATTTGGCTTAAACAAAACACATTTGAACATGCTGCTTTTCCTAGTAGTGCAGGTTTTTGAGCTTGACTTTATTTTGTATTTGAATTTCATTTATAATTTAAAATGCATGTTTTTTTTTTTCATATTTGTATCGGATTTATCCATTGATCTAATTTATTATGATGTTATAATTGGCCAGAAAACAAGTATTTCTGTTCATGAGCATTATTTTTGTTGGGGTCCTATAAAGATATTAATAAACAGTGTGCAAAAATAAAACAAAAATGTTTTATTTTAGGTGTCCGAATTGTGGTATCTCCCAAGACTTCCCTCAGATTTATAAATAATAGATTTACATATAGATTTGACTCAAATATATTATAATGGCGACTGCAAAATGCTTCTATATTTAGAGAAAAAGTGATTGGGTGATTCTTCTTGCTTTCTTGCTTCTTGCTTTCTTTCTTCTACTACTTTAACGTTGCGTTCTACAGTATTTTTTGTTTGTCTCCATCCATATCTCTACCACACTTTCACTATTCTATCAAACTGTTTTTTTTCTTTTTGTTTTTAATATTATACTCAGTAGGCAGTGGCATGGTGGGGCAGTGGACATTAGCGCTGTCACCTCACAGCAAGATGGAGCCCAATCTGTGCAGTTTGCATGTTCTTCTGGTGTTTGCATGAGTTTCTTCCTGAAGGTTTTTTTCTCCAGTGTCCAAAAAATTGACCATAGGTAAAATTGACGAAAAATTGACCATAGGTGTGTATGTGACTGAGATTGGCTAGAAGGCGTTCAGTGAGTGTGTGTGTGTGTGTGTGTGTGTGTGTGTGTGCGTGTGTACTCTACACTGTTTTGATGGATGTATAGAGTGTAATACCTATTAAAAAACCTATTAAAAAGTGGTTAATCGAGTCCTATACGCCTTTCCTTCAATTATTTAATGCAAATACACATTTCCTTCAATTCCTTAATGCAAATACAATCATGTTTATATTAAAGTATACTTGGCTATTGTTTTAGCCACAGAGTTTATTGGAGAATTTACTAATAAAATAAATTGAAAACACATCAACTTCAACTCGTTTTGTGACATCAAATGTACAAATAAAACATTACACTGAAAAAACTGCAGAAAGTAGAAGACTATGAATTCACATTTCTCGCATTTTACACTGCCATGAAATTACATTTTTCAAACAAGCTTATATTGCACTAATTTTATTTGGAAAAAAAAAACCATAACAAAAAACAATGCTTTTTAAAATTGTGCACACACATATTAATATCATAATGGGGTCCTGACATTGACACACACACACACACACACACACACACACACACACACACTCACCGAACGCCTTCTAGCAAGGAAAAACTAGCAGATGGATATGTCTTCTCCATTTGAGGAAAAGATTCTCTGTCGGCTCTGAACTTCCCGGCCCTTTTTACACAAAGTCCATAATGTGTTATTTAAATGCCTTCTGAACTTGACGCCCATGAAGACGTAAAAAACAGGATTGAGGCAGCAGTGCGAGAAAGCCAGTATGCGTGAGATGTTAATGACGTAATCCACCGTTTGATCAAACTGGCAGATGTTCTTCCCTAGACTGATGTTTTTGAGTTGCGCGTTCAGAAATATGGCGGCGTTGTACGGTCCCCAGCCCAAGAAAAAGAACACCACGATGCAGAGAATCAGCCAAAGCGTCTTTTTCCGAGTGTGGGATGTCGGTCGAAGGAGCCGAAGCAGGATCTCGGCGTAACAGAAGACGATGATCAAGAACGCAGCGATGAAGAAGCAGTTCTGCATGTAAGTGCAGAAGTTCTTCCACCAGGGCTGCTCATGGAAGTCACAGTACAGGATTGAGGTGTTGTACGGGACGGACTCGACAGAGTTGAAAATGGCCTGCGGGACGGCGGTGCAAAGACTGAGAAGCCAGATGACACCTGATATCACGTAGCATTTTAGACTCTTCCGAGACATGACCACCGACATCGGGTGGACCACGGCCACGTAGCGATGGACGGTCAGCACGGTCATGAAGATGATGCTGCTGAAATAGCCGGTGTAGAACACAAAGTTGACGGCTTTGCAAGCCACATCTCCGAGCGTCCAGCCGTTGCTGGTGAAGTAGGAGACCCAGAAGGGAAGGCCGAATGTGAAAATCAAGTCGGAGAAAGCCAGATTCAGCAGATAGGTGTTAGTCAGAGACTTCAGATTCTCGTACTTCACCAGCACCCACACCACCAGCACGTTTCCCACGCAGCTGAGCACGATAACTGCGATGAAGAAGATCGGCGTGACCAGCGCTCCGAACTGGATGATGCTGGTCTTGTTGCAGATTTCCTCGTATTCGTAGTCTGTCATGTTCTCCACCGAGCTTTCTGAAGTTGTTTGCAAATCCATTCTGATATTTATCTGATGTTCCTCGCCTCAAAACGATAAAGACAATCTGAAAAAAAGTGGCGAGACAACATTTGTTGGCTTTTATAAATGAAGTCCTCTGAAATGTGAAACAACACACACATTCTGACATACCTAGTATTGACAAGCGTAAACCCGTTGAAAAGATACGATAGATAGTTAGCGACCTGGAGAAAATGAAACCCATGTGAAGTCAAACTTCCTAATGCAACGCAATCAACCCAACGTATGTGCTCAGATCCTTCATCCTTGCTCACAGAAACCCAAACATCATCATAGCCCTTTCTCTGTTCCTTTAAAGATTATTTCTGTGGAAGAAAAAATACAAATTGTGTTGTGCTGTTGCCTCAGATTCTAGTTTGAGGCCGGAGTTTGTTTGTTCTGCTTGTGCTTGCGTGGGTTTTCTCAAGGTTTCCTACCACAGTTTATAAACATTCCGGAGAATTGGAGTCTGGATAATTGGTCAAATATGTGCATCCTGATCTGTGATTGGTTGGCTGGTAATCCAGGGTGTGTCCCGCCTTTGTGCCCAGAGTTGCTGGGATTGGTCCAAGCTTCCTCTGAGCAAGAAAAGGAAAAGTGGTTCAGAAAATCGATGAATGGAAAATTATGATCACAATTTCCAAGTTGAGTGAAACTGAACATGTTTTGTACTAGTTAAAAATGTGCTCTTAAGAAAACAATAAAAAAATTGCCTGTCTATTTTCAAAAAGGCTTTTCTTTAAAAAAATATTTCATGTGTTACGCTCAGCGCTCGGATAGAGAGTGAGCGTGAGCGAGGGAAAAACAGAAGACGGAAATGGGAACGGATTCGTGCACAGTGACGTTTAATACAAACAAAAAGGGGAATACAAGGACAGATACTGACACTGGACACAGATGACGGGACGATGAAGACGATGACGAGGATGATGAAGAGAGGGATGGTGATGTCGAGGAAGAAGGTAGGTGAGTCTGTGCTAGTGCGTCGGGATCAGACGATCGTGGACAATGACAGACAAAGACTGAGGAGTAGACTGGCGATTATATAGTGTCCGGGGAACGTGAGTGATGAGGAACCGGTGTGGCAGATTGGGCTGATGATGATGATGGAGATGGTGAAGACCCGGATGGAGTTGTAACATCATGTATATATATATATATATATATATATATATATATATATATATATATATATATATATATATATATATATATATAGCAAAGTCGCTAAAATTACTAAAATGACTTTGAGCCGATCTAATATATTTTTTTGTCTTCAATGTTAATGATGCGTCACTGTGAGTTGAAATATGCCATATTGCACATAAAATTAATTATCCTTTAGTTTTCTCCTGGATTTTTGCTCTTTTCAAGTGTTTTTATGAAGTCTAAGGTACCTTACTGGACCCGTGCCAGTTTGTATATTGTCCCATTAGTCAAGCGATGATGCAGACTTGATGGCCTCCACATGCCTCTCACCCATCTGGAAAAAAAGAATCATCAAGCTTGTCCACAAACAGCAGAAGACCTCATCCAGGATGTTCTTTCCTCCCCACACAAATCACACTACACCAAGACGCCAACGTCACAACTGTAATAGACCTCACAATATGAACAATACATGATGTTACCCAAGCAGAGGAACACCTACTAAGCATGGAGAAGACAAAGGAGATAGTGGTGGACGTCAAAAGATCACATTCTTCACATCTTTTTCTTTGTCATGGAGTTTTCATGTTCTGGTTGTGTAGATGCATCACAGCCAGAACTACTTCCTGGAGGAAGATGTAGTGGAGAAAGAGACTTGAGACGCCAGTCAGAAGAAACAGCTTGGTCCTTCAGGCCGTCCAAAAGCTGAACTTGATTCTCCCTGCCCCGCACAAGCTGTCAGAGAAATACATTTTTGTCATTCTCAATTAATTTTACTGATCTGTATTTGTTGTCTTGCACTCCAAAAACAGTCGTTATTTTTAAAATAAAACTATATTTTACATTATACTGTATATATACTGTGTGTGTGCGTGTGTGTGTGTGTGTGTGTGTGTGTGCGGGCACATGATTTTATTCGAGTGAGAGAAATGTAGAACATAGTATAGCAAAATAGTTTTTGAATGGAGCAAATATTGAATGTGTTTATGAAGCCAAGAGGTAGATGATCCTGGAAAGCATTTCTCATATTAAACAAATAGTCTCTAAATATATTGGCATTCTGTATAAAGGGTTCGACCACAATTGCGGTCGATATACTGTAAGTGTTGTACTTTTTTGAACAGGTTAAAGTGGGAACAAATGTAAAAATGAGGTATGTTTCAGTTGTTGGTGTAAAATTATGGAAGGCACTGAGTGCTGAATTTAAAATATGTACTTCTTTTGCAACATAAAAAAGTCTTAAAAATAAATGCATTGATCATTAAAAATAAAAAAGAAAACCAAGAAAAAAAACTAAGAGAGTTGTATTCCTGTTATTCTTGATCTGTATTTTGTTGTTGTTGTTGTCTCTGTTAATTCTTGTAGTTGTTTCTTCTGTTGGTTGTAAAGCTGATTCAGTTGAATTTAAAAGGTGTAAGTGGATAGGCAACTATAAGCGATGCTTCAGCATATTCCTTTTTTTGGTCAATTTTGTGTCAAGTTGGACGGAATGTCTATTTATGGATTTTGGACCAAACAATAAATTGAATTGATTATATATTATTATATGATATGATTATTATAGATATATTATATAGATTATACATATTTTAACAATAATTATATATGTTTACAGTGAAAACATTTTCATACAAATACAATTCTTTGCATGTCCATTATTTAAAGCGGCATATTTTGATTATGACGCGTTTCCCGTTATGTTATAAGAGTCGGCGTCGCTATGGAGATGGTCCGCAAGACGTGACAGATATCGGAGGCTCGTTCACAGCTGAGGTTCTTTATCTAAATACTGCAATTGACAACGGAAGAAAAAAAGCGAAGACACTAGTAGTCTAATAACGTTTGTTTTATTTTGTTTTGTTCATGTTGCTTTATAGTCCAGAAACTAAGTTATCTTGACATATCACGGGAATGATCTCTTGTTAACGAGACCAATATAAAATATCTAGTTTTAAGGAAAGTATTTAATTCTAACGACAGATGAAGTAATTTTGTGCTCTATTGTTTGTTATGACTATTTTGCCGAAAAATCAAATTGGATTTGGTTTCTGGCGCAACCGAACTACTTGTTCTTCGGAACCAATCAGACGGCGAGTAGCTTTTCCTTCACTGATTGGACCAAAGAGCTGTCAATCATTCTAAGTGCGCACTCGGCGAATGGCAGCATGGTTGTATGTGAGGTAAATAATCCACGAGGAAAATCGTCTTTTTAAAAATAAAGTATGTTGATAATCTAAAAAAAAGCCGCAGCGAATTAATTTTTTGTCTTTTGGCACGTTTTGTTGCAATAAATTGTTCTGGCTTAGTTTGGCTTGTCACATGCGATTGTTTGCTTGGGAGAATTTTGAAGCTCAGCAGGTGCTTGTGGTTCTCGCCTGCTGTCAAACTACAGTTTGAAAGTATTTTTGATGTTGTTTTTGTATTTGAATCGACATTAATCTTTATCAAGTTATAGACTGTGACGTTGTTTTGAATTCCATCACTGCTAAAAACTACATAAATAGTCTCGTGCACTTGCAGTCACGTGATCACACGCCAACGATTTCAAACCAATAATTGAACAATATAAGTACACATGCTGCATTTTTCCTAAACATCAAGCAAACAATAACATGTTCAAATGTGTTGCTACGTGCAATTCATATTTACAGTTAATATTACTTGTGAGAGTTATTATTGATTTTTAATCGTTTTGTGGTTTGTGTTTACATTCCAGATTTAGTGTTTGACCGGATGACGTTTCAGCTATATTTTCAATTCATCATGAGTTCAGTTGGAGAAAATCAGTTGCAGAGAATAATAAGAGACCTGCATGGTAAAAACACATCACTCAATATGATTTGACTTTGCTTTGAGTAACACTTTGCTTTTCCTTCGTTTTTTGTCGTTGACCTTTTTAAACTCTACTGTACATAAACCGTATTGTGTGTATTTTACTAATTAACCAGTTCACGTCTCTGCCAACACGTCCATGATCTGTGCAGCTGATCCACTAGGTTAAACCAATTTGCCTAACACCAGTTATCCAGTTGGATCAGCTCCCATTGGGTCGGTCCGTTGGGTTAAAATTGTTTGTTTTGCTGGTGTGTTCTTTCCAGATGCTGTTTCTGAGCTGAGTAGGGAACATTCTGAGACCGGTGAACCCATCACAGACGACAGCGCCAACCTCCACAAGTTCTGCTACAAGCTGGAGTACCTGCTGCAAGTACGCCAGTGTCAATTTAAATAGTTTTAGATTTTTTTTATATTATGACAAGGTCAGAGTCAGCAGTAATACAATATAAAAGCTAGCAGTATATTCAATATTAATATAACATTTATTCTATCTAATGATATGTAAATAACATCTGATCTATCTGTCTGTCTGTCTGTCTGTCTGTGTATCTATCTGCTCATCTGTATTTCAGTCACACATATACGTGTGTGTGTGTGTGTGTGTGTGTGTGTGTGTGTATGTGTGTGTGTATAGTCAAATCAAAGTGTACAAGTTCTTGTTGCTTGTTTATTTACACAGAATGCCAGATCAATAATTTACTGCAAACTATATGCCTATATAATTACATACTGTATTGACATACAAACGCAATAGGCAATAATGAAATGAAACTGTGTCATTATAAAAATATGTAACAATATGTGCCACTCTGACACAAACACACACTGTCTGTCTGTCTATTTTTTCTCGTTATCTTTTCCCTCATTTTCCTATATATTTTGAAAAGAATTTAATTTAATTGAATTGAAAAAGCCTTTAATTGTCCCACAGCGGGGAAAATTCATGTCACAACAGTAGAAACAAATTAAAATAAATAAACAGTAGAAGTAAATAAAAAAAATAAACAAATAATACAAATAATATAAATGTATAAAAATACATTAATTCAAAATGTGTATTTTTACCACACAAATTATAACAGCTAGTCGATTCAAGCTTTTTATTGAGTTTTTATGGATAAATAACTTGATGTTTATCAAAATTGGTTCTTATTTTAATGGGTTCTTGAAATAAGATTTTATGTCATTCTTGTTGCTGATTAACAAGGAACCATTTTAATTTATGCTAAGTATTACAAGCCACTAAATGTAGCAAACCTGAACTTATTGAGCAACACACTCAGATAATATCCTTAATCAGACAGTTAGTTTTTCAAGATGGACACAAACAGTGATTTTCATGAACGCTTCTGTCCAGTTCGACCAAAAGGAGAAGACGACGTTCCTGGGCAGCAGGAAAGACTACTGGGACTATTTTTGTGACTGCTTGGCCAAGACTAAAGGAGCTAATGACGGCATCCGCTTCGTCAAATCAATCCCTGAGGTAATCCGCCGCTTCGGCTCAAACCACCGGGGGAGAGCGCGTTTCTTCCACCAGCCTGCCTTTTTGTTTTGTGTTTCCCGTTTCGTGTCAGTGGTTTACCTACTTTCTATACGTCCGTGTTTGTCTTTGCTCCTCTCTGGAGGGTTTGAAGCAGGAAATGACAGTGACGCTCTGCCTCAGGTTGGTCACGTCAAGTCTTTAGCCGGCGACTCTCTGGAAGATTTGTTCTGCTTAATAGACCAGAGAATAGAGCTTGTTTTACAGACCTTACATGTTCCGTCTGTCTGTCTATCTATCTGTCTATCCATCCATCTATCTATCTGTCTGTCTGTCTGTCTGTCTGTCTGTCTGTCTGTCTTTCTCTTCATCTGTTCTATTTGTTGTCTTTGTTTATCTATCTGTCTATCTGCTCATCTGTATTACAGTTTGTCTGTCATCTTTCTGTTTGTCTGTTCAATGTCTATCTATCTATCTATCTATCTATCTATCTATCTATCTATCTATCTATCTATCTATCTATCTATCTATCTATCTATCTATCTATCTATCTATCTATCTACCAATAGATATCAAACTTGTATATACATATTCAACCTACAGTATTCAACCTATTAAAACTATTAGTTCTGTTTAATGTTTTCATGTATGTCACATTCACTTAATAAACTTAATAAAATAAAAAAATATATTATATTACAAACAAATTTTCAGATAAACCGTACAAAATAATAATTGTATGTTATCTGTCTGTATGTTATACACAAGTATACATACATTTTATACAACAATCTATTGTAGGAGAACAAATGATTTTGTTGCATTATGCGCTACTAGTCACAAATTTGACAGAAATATAATGGTTTCTTTTTGAAAAAAACAATTGAATGAAAATGCCTTTGTTTGTCCCACATTGGGGAAATTGCATGTCACAACAACAGAGAGAATATATAGAGAAACAAGTATATTATATACATTTAAACACATCTGTATGAAAAATTAAGAAGTAAATAAACATGCATAAATTTACATAAACATAAGTAACACTGCGCACACACACACACACACACACTATAAATAAATAAACAAACATAACCATAACACCGCACAGGTCCTAATTTCGCATAAAATTTAAGTTTGTGGTGGATGTTGAGACCATACTCTCCTAGTTTGTTTAGTGTCTTGCTTTTTTAAGAGTGGAGCTGGTTTTTGTCTCGGCTTTGTTCTAAACATTGCTCCGTGTCTTGTATCCGGGACAATCCTGTGTCTGGTGCAGACGGACTTTTCCATCTGCCGTCCTTCTGCTCTTTGGTTGCTTGCTGTAATCCTCCATCTGTTTTCCTGTCATGGTACCTCAGTGACAGGTACGGTGGAACCTACGTGTAAAGATCACGTGATGTGTATTTAGGTAGAAATGTTAAAACTTGTATGTATGATTTGACATAACTCGATCCAGATCAACTATACTGTACAGATAAAATTCTAGATATTCAAATTGTTAAATTAAACACTATGATAGAAATAAAATTGCTACTTAGAAAAATAATTACACTAAAATTACTAGTGTGGAAATAATGTGCTTCAATGTGAGAAGTATTTAAAGGACAGTGGCTGAAGTGTTCTCGTTGAGTGAAGAAGATTTTTAAAGAGTTTGTGTGTGTGTGAAAGAGAGAGAGAGCTGTTTGTGAATTGTGTCTAAATGTTTGTGTGAGTGTTTAAGTGTTTTGAATTTAGTTTTGTTTGACTGTGTGTGTCTGTGTGTGTGTGTGTGTGTGTGAGAGAGAGAGAGAGAGAGAGAGAGAGAGAGAGAGAGTGTGTGTGTGTAACTAGGCGTTTTTGAATGTGTCAATGTTTTAGCTTGTGCAAGATAGTTTTTATCTTTGAGTTTGTTTGTTTGTTTGTTTGTTTGTTTGTTTGTGAGTGTGTGTTGTGTTTTTAAATTGCTTCTGTTTGACAATGTCTGTTAGTGTGTGTGTGTGTGTGTGTGTGTGTGTGTGTGTGTGTGTAGCAAGTATGTTTTGATTGTGTGAATAAGTCTTTGAAAGTGTTTATGGTCTTTTCTGTTTGACTGTGTGCATGTGTGTGTGTGCGACTGTTTGCATGAATCAAAGAAGAAAACCTTTATTTATCCCATCAATGAGAAATGTACATTTTTAAAGAATTTAGAACCGATCGCAAACCCAAAACATGATCTGGGCATAAGTGTCTAATCCTCCTGTTGTGTGTGTGTGTGTGTGTGTGTGTGTGTGTGTGTGTATAGCTGAAGACGGCGCTGGGGAAAGGACGAGCCTTCATTCGCTACTGTCTGGTGCATCAGAGACTGGCCGACACACTCCAGCAATGTTTAATGAACTACAAAGTCACAAGGTAACGTCTCCTCCTCTTATGATTATTCAAAATAATTCATAAAAAATAATAATAATTCATTCATAAGTTCACAACTGGTCATAATTCCCATTCTAATCCTTAGAATAATTCATAATAGTGTATAGAAATTCACAATAATTCATAACTGTCCTTGTGTAAAAAAAAGTCACATGGTAACGTCTCCTCCACCAATAACAACGGGTCATAATTTGTAAACAAATCCACAACTGGTCATAATTCTCATTCTAATCCTTAGAATAATTCATAATAATCCATACAAATTCATAATAATTCTAATAGTCCTTATGTAAAGTCTGACTAGTGGTGAGGGCAGGGATTGCACAACCTGAATTTACTGCGAAAATAAACAATTTTGATCAAATATGCTTGCGTGGGTTTCCTCAGGGTCTCCTCCCGTGATGAAATAACTTGGTGAAGAATTGGTTTCTGGATAATTTATGTGTCTGTGTGTCCTGCTATGTGATTGGTCAGCCACAAACGCAGGGCGTGTTGAATAAATTCATAAATTTAATTGATGGATGTTTTCTGTGAAATAACAAATCAGTCTAGACAATTGATTAGGCCACTGAATATCAGAGCAAGCTAAGCAAATATATAGGAAAATATTTATCATTATAAATAACAAAAAGCAAGTATAATTCAAGCGCAATAGCAAAAAAATCTGAACATCAAAAAATGCATCTATTTGTCCATATACGTATAAACAAAGCATTGCAGTAAACAAATGTTTTTGTGTGTAATCAAATTCTTCCGATTTCTGTTTGAAGCTCAGACGCACATATCAAACAGATGATTTCACTTCCTGTGCCTGATTTCACTTCTCTTAAGCAGAGGTTTTCACTTCTTTATCACAAAAAAAGAAGCAAGACATGTAAAGTCAGCTACTTGTATTAAATGGATGCACAGACAGACAAACGGACCGACGGCCGAATGAACGGACGGAAAGATAGATAGATGGATGGATTGATAGAGATAGATAGATAGATAGATAGATAGATAGATAGATAGATAGACAGACAGACAGACAGACAGACAGACAGACAGATAGATAGATAGATAGATAGATAGATAGATAGATAGATAGATAGATAGATAGATAGATAGATGAACAGGCAGATAGATAGACAGATGAACAGACAGACAGAAAGATGACAGATGGACTGAAATAAAGACGAGCAGATAGATAGATAGATAGACAGACAGATAGGTAGACAGACATTCACATAGGTTTCATTATATACTTCTGTATTTTCACACACACACACACACACACACACACACACCCACACACACACACACATAAAACTGCTATCATGACTCTAAACCACTTTATTCTTTTAAACGTTCCTGCTGAAATTACTATTCTGAGAATATCCCGTGTTGTCCTTTCATTCTAGCGATTGGTTTTATGAGCGCAGCCCCTTCCTGAAGTCCCACCAGAACGGCCACATAATCAACCAGTTGTATGTTCTTAACGAAGTCCAGTTTGACGTAGCGTCCCGGGGACACGACCTTGACTCCGAGTGGCCAGTTTTTGCCAGGTATGATCATTTCACTTTAACGCAACTGTAGCCGCGCCTATATTAGCATAATCACAGCACGTTAATGGAGCTTGATCACAGACGGTGGTGAAAATAATAGACTCGATTATGTACAGTCGACTCTGTTTAATTGGGACGCCGGTTAAAGGGGGCAGAAGCTTTATTGGGACAAGTCTAAAAATCTAAAAAATCTAAAAACCTAAAGTCTGAATCATATCTCATAACGCAAATTTGTATTTTTCAAATTTGAAATCTCACTCCTTTATTGGGGCAAAATGGTCCTGATGTGTCCCAATTATCGGAAATCGACGGTAATATTGCAGTGATAGAGTAAACTACAATGGTACCCTGATTTACGGTGATAATCCGTGCCGAGTCATTTCGTTTGGCGAAAATTTTGCTAATCTGTCCCATGACTTTGTAAGTACGGACACCTTTTTTTAAAAAATGATGAAATATTTGTAATAAACGTTCAGATAGATCCATGAGATTTACGTAATCTCACGAGAACAGTGACCAAGCAAAGTCATTGTTCTCGCGAGATTATGTGAATCTCAGGAATTTGCATGATGTTATTTCAAGATGGCGGCTATTTGGCAACACTTGTGACGCCAAAAAAACAACGTAATTCGGGGAAAATACAAGCTTATTGAATATTTTGGAAGCAAGATCTCCAACTAGTGTTTTTGTTGTTTTTTGGTTTATTTGACCTGCAAAATAGATCAAACGCAAAGTAAAAATATTTCGGAACTCGGGACAAACTTTTCACGCCGTTGCTAGGGCATTCGTAAGTCGGGGTACCACAGTATTTTATATAAATATTGATGATCAACATTGATATTTGATGTTTAAACTCATTTGAATTGTGCTTTTTCTCACCCATATAGAAAGAGTCTCGGATCAGCCGGTTCTACTTCCCATGTGTGGAAACCACCAAGTCGCTGCTCTAGCGTCAACAGTCTGCTCTGCTCGTACTCACAGGTGCACTGCACACACACCTAATCACCAGCTTGACCTTTTTTGTCACTTACATTAATATAAATGTATATACAGTGGGGAAAATAAGTATTTGAACACCCTGTGATTTTGAAAGTTCTCCCACTTAGAAATCACAAAGGTGTCTGAAATGTTTATCCTAGGTGCATGTCCACCGTGAAAGACATGATAATAAAAAATTGGAAATCACATTGTATGATTTATTTAAACAATTTATTTGTATTTCGCTGCAAAAATTAAGTATTTAAACACCTGTCTATCAGCTAGAATTCTGACCCTCAAAGACCTTTAAGTCCACCTTTAAAAAGTCCACCTCCACTCCACTTATCATCCTACATTAGAAGTACCTGTTTGAGATTGTTAGCTGCATAAGGACGCCTGTCCACCTCATACAATCGATAAAGACTACAACTACAGTACTAACATGGCCAAGAACAAAGAGCTGTCCAAAGACACCAGTGTCACATTCTTCATGGCAGGGAATCAGGAAGATGAGCAGGATTGCAAAGTAGATCAAATTTAATAAAGAACTCAAATAAACAAAAAATGGCATGATAACCAGAACTCCGTGAACAAGGACATAACTTCAAAAGCCAACAAAGGGACAGGTGACGGTTTAAATACACTCACAACACTTAATGTCACAGGTGGAACCAATAACAGTGACGATGAGACAGACAAGGCAAGAACCAAATGCTCATGGGAACTGGAGTCACAGAGACAGTCCGATGTCATTCCCACGACTTTCCACCAGGTGGAGCAGCGGAGCAGGAGTGTTACAATCATAGATAAAATTGTAGACCTCCACAATGCTGGAAAGGGCTATGGGGCAATTGCCAAGCAGCTTGGTGAAAAAATCCACCGTTGGAGCTATTATTAAAAAATAGAAGACGCTATACATGACTGTCAATCTTCTTCGAACTAGGGCTCCATGAAAGATCTCACCTCGTGGGTTCTCAATTATCCCTGAAAAGAGCTGGGACATTTATTTCCAAGGGTACTTTTGGTAAGACGTCATGGAGGAAGTTCCCCTGTTTAAACCAGCATGTGTCCAGACCCGTCAATGACCAAATGGTTTGATCCAGAGTGATCATGGGAGAAAGTCATGTGGTCAGATGACATCAAAACAGAACTTCTTCCTCTTAATTCCATTCACCATGTGTGGAGGAAGAAGAATGTTGAGTACCATTCCAAGAACACCATTCCTACTGTAAAGTATGGTGGTGGTAGCATCATGCTGTGGGGCTGTTTTTCTGCACAGGGCACAGGTTGACTGTGTGAAGAAGGGGATTACCGGGATGTATTTTGAGATTTTGAGGAAGCACCTTCTTCCCTCAGAGCATTGAAGGTCGTGGCTCTGTCTTCCAACATGACAATGACCCGAAGCAAATTTGTATTTTTGATTATGCCTCTCACAGTGGACATTCATCGAAGATGTAAATTACAGACCCCTCTATGATTTCTGAGTGGGAGAACTTTCAAAATCACTGAGTGTTCTAATAACTATTTTCCCCACTGTACATACATAACAAGAATTGAAGTTTATGAAATTTACACATCTGAAAAAGGCTATGATTCGAATATGATGTTTTTCAGATATCAGGTTTACACACACACACACACACACACACATGCGTGCATTTATTTCATAGTAGAGTTCATTTATAAAGTTGTGGGCTCCGAGCAAATTTCAATAAATGACCCCGCCCAACCTAGCGCGATCAAATTATGCATTGGCTTGCGGCCCAGTAGGAAGGGCAAAAGGCCGATAGTTTAAAACCCCTGATTTTGCATCAATTTACCACAGGAAACACAAATGCTGACATGATAATTTACATGTATTAATAAGTCTCTGTTAAAAGGGTAACGTTATAGTTGCGCTTCTTAAAGGGGCGTCAGTTCTTAAAGGGACAGAGACGTGCAGTCGCTTCCTTAAGCTGGTGAAACACTCCTTAAAATGACAAACATTTCAGAGATTTAATGGAATATGACATTGCAGGCATCTTGTGATTGGGTGTAGAGAGTGTGTGAGTGAGTGTGTGTGTGTGTGTGTGTGTGTGTGTGTGTGTGTGTGTGTGTGTACATTTATTTTAAAAGGATTTGAAAGATTTAAAAGAATTATGACCAAAATATTTCCAGAAGTGTAGCATTTGTGTAGTTTGTGTAGTGTGACACCCCTGACCGTTGTATCAATGGTTTAAACGTATTGTCCGGACGATACTGTGTTACGTAATTATAATAAAAACAATTATACAATAAGTACATAATATTTATACAAACAATAATTTATATTTTATTATTATTACAGTAAGCACAATTTTTATTATTATGATTATTATGATTATTATGATGATTATTATTATTATTATCAACATCATCATTATTATCATCGTTATTATTATTATATGTTTATACTAACAACAACAACAATCATCATACGATTAAATATTAAGATCAATTGTTATACTACTCTTGTGACGTCCGGCAGGCCGAAACAATTGAGATCTTGTTTCTGAGTTTGGTTCAGAAAATTGAACAATTCTTTTCACTAATCTTCAGTCGGAGCAGACATCACAAGAGCTTCTGGAAAGGATTCAGCAGCTGACAGATGAAGCTGACCAATTGAGAGCCACCATCAAAGAGCTACAAGATCATCTATCTGATGGTCAAAAGAAAGACGCAGAACACTTAGAAGAAGAGCAAGACTCCAGTGAAGTTGTTCGAGAGTGCACATGTTGTGGCAATGCCGCCCCACTGGATCTGGAAGCTCTTGGACTACTAGGGATGAAGTCAGAGTGCAATCTAGAAACCAAGCAAAGCCTTGAACATGGAAGCAGGAACATGGAACTGCTGGTAGAGCTTGACGAAGCATTGAGTAAAAAATGTCTGCAGGAGGTCATCAAGGAACTTATTATAAAGCTAAATGAGACAGAAGAGGACAGAATTGAGGCTAAACGCCAAAGCAAAGATCAGACCAGGCTGTTGGAGCAACAAACTCAGGAGCTAAAATGGAAGGAGGAAAAACTTAAGGAGATGGAAGACAATCTGAACACCTTTAACGTTTCTGCCGATCAGGAACGCTCTGCAATGATGCAACAAGCTGATGAGCTGAAGATGGACATCAGTTGCTTACAGGGAAGGCTGTCTCTAAAAGAACGAGAAGCAGAGAACTTGCAGACACAGATGCTGGACTTACAAAAGGCAGTGGAGGCACAAGAGGCTGAGATAAAGAAGCTAAAGCTGAAAACGCAAGAGGAACTGGAACAGAAAGCTGTACTGAATGAACAGCTGACGGCAAAGCTGGCAGAGTTGTCCATTAGCACCCAGAAGATCCGACAGCTGGAGAGTTCCAACCAGGGTTTGGTGGAAGAGATTCATGGTTTCCAGGCACAAGCAAATGAACTTGATGGCTACAGAAACCAGTGCACCAATTTAGAGGAGATCAACACCAAGCTGACCAAAAGTGTTAAGGGAAATGAGGACATGTTCAAGATGCTGGCTCAAAGCAAGAGTTCTCTGGAGAAAGAACTGATGGCCACACAGGTTTCGGAAAAGAAAATGAGAAACCTACTTAAGTCAGCTGGACTGATCTTGTCAAAGATGCATTTTGAGACGTGCTTAGAGAACGAGGCGAGCAACAAGGACACTGAGAAGGAATTTTGTGGAGAAGATTGTACTGTAATACCTGAAGATAACCTGGAGGGCATGGATGAATCATCCAGAATTTTAACCAGAGAGTCCATTTCAAGATTGGCCCTGGCTGAGAACCACCTTGAGCCCAACATGAAGGAAGTTTGCAGATTCCAGGAAGAACTTTTTGAGCTTAGGGCACAGCTGCTGATGAGCTCAGAGGAGAGGATCAAGATCCAGACTCTACAGGAAGTGACCAAAGACATTCGAGCAGATCTTGAGACACAGATGCAGCAATTCAAAGCACAAGCGGAGGATCTAAACCGCAGACACATTGATGAGCTGCAGCGATGTCGGGACCGGGAAGACTCCCTGGTAACCATCACGGATCGGGAAGCTAAACTTCAAGCCGAACTCCAAGCAAACAGTGCTGCCATGAGAGAAGACATTCAGCTGCTGAAGGAACAGAACGAAAAAGTGCTATTGCGATGTGATGAGTTGTGCTCAAAGCTGAGAGAACTACAAACCAAGGCGCAGAGGGATTTGGAAATTGTGAATAGCTCTGTGGAAGCAGTGGGAAGAGCCAGTGCCCAGCTTCATGAGCAGCTCAAGCAGATGGAAGGACTCCCAGGAGCCATGCTGAAGCTGCAGGAGAGACTCGACCTCGATGAGGAAGCAAGGGACCTTCAATCCAAAGAGTTGGACATCGACTTTTCACTCTGCGCCTACTCAGAGGTTAACTGCACACACTCTTAACTAACCTGTGTTATGTAAATAGGTAAAATGGGATGTCCCAATCCAATTCCAAGTACAGTAGCCTCCCGCTTAAGTGTGCAGTCCTTTAAGTACGCACCCTGTTAAGTACCCAACTTTTCCCCCTAAACTTTAGGGTTTATGATTTACTAGTTTCTCGTTGCATTAATTGTGCTGGTTTCCAGCTTGCTCGAACTTATTCGAACGTCAAACTTATACAAACTCAATCAAACTTGCATTTTGCTTTGACGGAGACGCTCGGAACTTGCTCTGAAACGATCTCTTCACCGTTCTCCCAAATCTTTGGGATGCCCCTTTTACTAAGCTCGTACGCCTGTGCTATATTCCTCTTGCAGGGAGAAGATGTTTAGTTTAACTTTGAGATAATTTTTCACCGTTGAGATGATTGATGTTTGTTGATGTTTGGGCGTGGCCAACCTTAAGTATACACCTCCCGGTTAAGTGCGCACCACCAACCTTGCAGATTCAATTTGGCTTTTGAAGTAGGAGGCTACTGTTCTATAGCAAGCTGAATATCTGTATTGGCTTCCATTCGATCTCAGTTCTAATTTCCACCTCTGCCGTGAGTGATGCGTAGTTAAGCAATTCATTATATTTGCGCTTGGTTGGAAATTATTGTTAAAAAATGCTTGCACAGATGAAAAACCTTTTATCAAAGAGTCCTAAAGAGTTTTATCAACGTTCTCCAGATTTGAATGTAGGACGCCTTGACTGAAGAAGCAGCTTCAACATCAGGAAGGTGTCTCCAGAGCTTTGAGATGGTTCTTTCCCAAAGTGGAGAAAATCTGAACCAAAAACTGAGATTGAATGAAACACACGTGAAAGTGACGGACTTTTAAGAACAAACTATCATTCAAGCCAATAATCTCTGTTGTAAATGTAATTATAGAATTCTAGTGTATACTGATGATTATTTACTGCTCATAGCCATAATCTTTGTTGTAGTTATTATTAAATTTCACACTGTTTTGTTGTTTGTTCATGTTTTGTACAACTGATTTGAGACGGTCAACAACTTTAAAAAAGTTCTTTATAAATAAAATGAACATGAGAACTTTTGACTGTGCCACTGTTTATGCGTGAGTGTGTTTTATGCCTGTATCAGGATCAATTTTAAATGACACAAGTCAGATTGGGAGCTATATAAAAATATGATTGGGACATCCCTTATATGAATATACAGTGTATAAATATATATATATATATATATATATATATATATATATATAGTTATATGTGTTTTTAATTCCTAATTAAAAAATTTTATATATACAGGATATTATTTTTATAGGTAAAAAATACTGTGAAGTTTTAGTTCACAAAGTCTTGTGTTCATTTCAAATTCATTTTTTTATTGTTTCATTGCTTGCAGAAATAAGCTCTTCTTCTAAACTTGATTGACAAAGATCAGCACAACGACAAACTAATTTCATGATTCATGTTAGATCTGCGGTCCGTTTAAAAAATGTAATTTTGCCCCCTTGAAAGCAAACTTCAAGATCTGAAACACTATTCATTAGTTGATTTTGATTTGACATAAAGTGAATAAGCCACACTTTGAGAAATGTTCTATTTTTGAGCCATTTAAAGATCAGTTCATAATGTAAACTAATCTAAAGTACAGTCAAGGACGAAATAATATTTGATCTAATCATTAGTAAGGAAAAATTGTGAAACTCACTCCATGGTTGTCGTATCAAAATTTATCAACAATCTCTATTTTTATCATGTTTAGCAATCTACAATTTGGCACAATGTCACGTACAGAAAAAAAAGACGTCCAGAAAAGAAAAGAAAAAAAAGATCAGAATGCATCAGATCAAAACCAGTTTGGTTTGTTGAGACTATCAATGAACCAGTTATTAATTTAGAATAATCTATACTTATTTTGATTACACTTGATTAAACAAATATTTATTCCTTGTACATATTATACTTTTTTCCATTTAAAGTCCTATAAGGTAGTACATTAGTTATGTACATATGACAAACATTTTACGATATATGCGTTTTAATATATAAGATTTCTTTGTTTCAATTTTATGTTTTTCATTTTTTAGTTTTTTAGCAATGCATGTCCACATTTTTTTTTAATAGATATTTTATTGGTTTTGTGTTACAAAAGAACATTTGTAATGACCCATCATCATATTTAAGAAAACACAAACATAGTACCAGAGTATTTCATTTTTTTGAAAATAGTGAGTTATCCTGTTAGATCGAGGAAAAGAGAGACAGTAGTTAGATTATTTTTTTAAGCAATGCTCAGTTGGTACAAAGAAACTAGAAACATTCTCTACCACCAGCACCAGCTTGTACCGCTGAGACAAGACATGATGGATTCTTGTTTTCCTGACCAAATTCTGACCTCACCATCTGAATGTCACAGCTGAAACTGTCCCCTATCAGACCGGGCCGTTTGTCCCATCTTCCAATGTCCAATTTTGCTTAGCCAGTGCCAACTCAAACCGTCATTGCCTATTCTTTGAAAGCGCCTCCCGTTGTGCCGTCTGCTGCTGTAGCCCATCTGCTTTGTGAGATGGTTTTCTGCAGTCGGTGACTGTAACAAGTGGTTGGTCAAGTTACTCTTGCCTTTCAGTCTGTTCACACCAGTCATGCACTTTTCACATGAACAAGGCATCACCCTGACAATCTGTGATTAGTTTAGTGACTAGTTTAGACACTCTGAAGTGTAGATATTAACGAGTAGATAGAGAATGCACCTTAAAGCATACTGAACGTTTAATACGTTTGAGATTCAATCAGTAATTGATTGTTACTGGAGATGTGTTCAAAACGCACATTTTCCCATATGAAACATTCTCTTTCTTTTTATTTAGCTAACTCAGGAGGAAACACAGTTTCTTCAAGGGCAGGATTTTGCATCTAGTCTTCTTGGGGATTTGGAAGAATTGGGCAAGATCTCCTGTCAGACTTCTGAGGACCTGCGCATAGAGCTCGACCAGTCAGAGCTGAGACAACGTGAGCTTCTGGAGAAGATTCAGGTTCTCACAAATGAGTCTGATTTCTTGAGAGTTGTGGTCAAAGATCTTCAAAGGCAACTTTATAAATGGCAAGCAAAAGAAAACTCTGGAGAAGATCAAGAGACCTCTGAAGTTGTCAGAGAGTGCACACAATATCTTAGCACTGCCACGCAAGATCAGGAAGCTCTGAAAGTTCAAGGAATATCGGAGTGTCACTTAGAAGACGAGCAGAACCTTGCAGAAACCAGCAGCATGGAACTGTTGGCAAAGCTTGACGGAGCCATGAGTGAAAAAGGTCAGACGACAAGTTATTGCGAATCAGCCTGGACCATCCAGGAGCTTCTTATCAAGCTAAAAGAGGCAGAAGAGGAAAGAATTGAGGCTAAACGTCAGAGCAAAGACCAGACCAGGCTGTCGGAGCAACAAGCTGAGGAACTAAAATGGAAGGAGGAAAAACTTAAGGAGATGCAAGACAATCTGAACACCTTTAACGTTTCTGCCGATCAGGAACGCTCCGCGATGATGCAACAAGCTGATGAGCTGAAGATGGATGTCAGTTGCTTACAGGGAAGGCTGTCTCTAAAGGAACGAGAAGCAGAGAACTTGCAGACACAGATGCTGGACTTACAGAAGGCAGTGGAGGCACAAGAAGTTCAGATGAAGAAGCTAAAGCTGAAAACACAAGAGGAACTCGAACAAAAAGCTGCACTGGAGGAACAGCTGACGGCAAAGGTGGCAGAGTTGTCCATCAGCACCCAGAAGATCCGACAGCTGGAGAGTTCCAACCAGGGGTTGATGGTAGACAACCAAAAGTTCCAGGCACAAGCAAAAAAACTTGATGACTACAAGAACCAGTGCACCAGTTTAATGGAGATCAACACAAAGCTAATACAAAGTGTGAAGAGTAATGATGGCAAGGAGCTGGAGAAGGAACACCATGGAGAAGTTAGAGAACAGATAAGTACAGCAACAACACGAGACAATTCGAAGGACACTGGCGAATGTCTAAGAAATGATAATGGAGAGTCCATTCCAAGATTGGTCCTGGCTGAAGCCCAGCTTGAACTCAACATGAAGGAAGTGTCCAGACTTCAGGAAGACGTTTTGGAGCTCAGGGCACAGTTGTTGGTGAGCACAGAAGAAAAAATGAAAATGCAAGTCCTACAAGAGGTGACAGAAGATTCTAGAGAAGATCTCCGGGCGCAGACTCAGCAACTCAAAGCCCAAGTTGAGGATCTAAACCGCAGGCACATTGATGAGCTGCTGCGTTGCCAGGAACGTGAAGACCAGCTGGTGAAGCACAAGGATCAGGAGGCTAAACTGCACAGAGAACTTCAAGCGGAGAGTGCTGCCATGAAAGAAGAGCTTCAGCTGCTGAAGGAACAGAACACTAGGCTAACGGTGGAGAATGGCGAGGCTCGAGAGGCTTTGCACAGGGCCAACACTGAAACAGCAGAGTTGGGAGTTCAGGTCTGCATCTTGACTGGAAAAAAGGAAGAAGCTTTTCTGCGATGCGAGGAGTTGTCCGTCAAGCTGAAAAAGCAAGAGATGGAGGCGCAAGAAGAAATGGAGATTTTGAGTGAGTCTGTGGAAGCATTGGGTAGAGACAAGGAGAACCTCCTCCAAAATCTCAAAGAGATGAAAGGTCTCCCAGAAGCCATGCAGAATCTGCAGGAGAGACTCAAACAGGCTGAAGAGGAAGCAAGAGGCCTGGAGGATAATAAACAAAGAGAGTTGGACATTTTGACAGCCAAGCTAAGTGAAGAAGCTGAGCACCACCAAAACAAAGATCAGGTATCAACATTAAAGTCGCTTTAACTTTGGTGCATTGACAATACTAAATAGCTTTTTTTGTCTGTTTGTAGAGACTAAATGAGGAACTAGACGCACTGAGGAAGAAACTAGACAATGAACTTCAGAGCATTTCAGGTCTTAGTGCCAAAGTGTTGGAACTGGAGGTATTTATTTTAAGCTCTGATCCTTCCTGTTAAAATGCTTCGCTATCACTTTTAAAGTCCAGTTCATTTAATTGTGTAGAAGCTGTTCTGGATTTTTCCATGAAATGGAGTACATTTTTCAAGACCAGAATTTACCAAAAGCTGCTTTATTCTTGCACGAAAGAGTTCATCACATCTTCTGATCAACAAACTAATACAGACACTTTTAAGAAAAGAAACACTTCTTTCACATGCACACACACTGTTTATACATTAATGCGGGGCTCTTATCAAGATTACAAAAATATCTTTGTTAATCTATTCGAGTCGAGTTGGGAGCTGGACTTTACAACACAATGTTTGATTTTTTTCTCGTTGATATTTCAGTTCTCTCACCTGTCACGTACGGCGTGTCATAGAGAGAGAAGATAGACAAAGTTGCACGACGTTGCTTAATAAAACGGAAATCAAAAGTCCTGCACAGAGAAATAAACGTTGCAAGAACTCGAAAGACAAGGACTTAACAGAGAAACACTGTCGCGACCGGAAAATACGCTGCCGGCGGCAACTTCAAACAAAGTAGTAAACTCATGACTGGAAACACCCTATAAATCTCTAGACTCTGGAACCAAATATCACTAACATGCAACTCGAACATACAGTTGAGGAAAAAATTATTAGCCCCACTATAAAAAAAACGAATGAATACTTGAACGAATCTGTTAATTAAGACAATAACACTATTAACACAATTGTGACAAGAAGGCAGGAGAACTATAAACAAAAACACAAAAACCATAGCCTATAATCTTTGTTATTTTTATTATTATTACTAAAAAAAATTATTTACATTTCTCTCTACAATACGCATCATACTATTTTTGAATTAATGAATTAATGTCACAACTACAATTTGGCTTTGATAGAAGAAATGCACATTACTACTCCACGGATAAAAAAGGACGGTAAAAAATGCTCCATAACTTTGTATTTACTGTGAAATTAAATGATCATATCAAACGTGACATGATAACATGGATACAGCTATGAAGCCGCAAGGTTTTTCAGGGAAAATATATTTTTAAGAAGCTTCAGATGGAAACCTAGGTTATTCAAAAGTTATTTGCATCTTGTACAATGTCTCTATTATCTCATATGCAGCATCCCGTAACTAATGTGGACATTGTCTCTTATGCTACAATTAGACATGGATTTAGAGATTGATCTAAATAAAATTTGATTAACCTGGATTATAAAAAAACAATCTATGTCCACCTCTTTTGTTTATATACTTGTTAACACTTTCAAAATAATTTGACAATGCACACCAGAAATTCTTTTCACGGTTTGGACATCAGAATAGTCTTTCTCAGACTTGATCGAGATCTTTAAAAGAGAATGGAAGATTAGGTCTTTCATTTTTTTAGATTAATTAATTTTGAGAAAACGTTACAAGTTTAAAGCTGCCAAAGTCTTCAACCCTTAATAGTATGGTGTTTAATCTTGACAGTCAGCCAACGTTGGTGCCAGTCAGATGATCGAGCAGAAAAACAGCATCATCAGTGACTCTGAAACTGTCATATCTCAGAAAGAGGAAGAGATTGTAAACCTGAAAAGTGACTTGTCAAGGTAGGAATTTTCTGTACTGCTTTTTAAGCCAGCCCAATAAAAATGCAAACAAAATCCTCACATCACCTGATCTCTGTGCTTCTGTCAGAATGGGAGAGGAATTGGCTCAGGCTCAGCAGGCCTGCGTCGACCTCGGCCTGAACTTAAGCAGAAGCGGAAAAGAGAAGCAAGCTGTTGAACTGAGCATGTCTGCTGAGATAGACGACCTCTGCCGAACCAAAAAGAACTTAGAAGAAAAACTCATTGATCTCATAAGGTCAGCAGGACTTTGCACTTGCATCGAAAACGCCGTTTGTGAAAGCTACTTTGGGCCTTTTCGAAGCTCCGCAGTAACAATCAAAGCAGTCACGTGACGCTGCTCAGCCAATCACGACTCTAGTCTCAGCCAGGGTCATTGAGTCAGTCTGTGCTGTTCATCAGAATGTGCTACTGTTATTGATAACACCAAAATTAATTAGTCAGAATGCGCTACCATTATTAGTAACAGTACGGTTAAATTGTAAGAAAGCGCTACCATTATCCGTAACGATACGGTTAAATCATCAGAATGCGCTACCATTCTCAAAAACAGCACACTTAAATTTTCAGAATGCGCTACCGTTAACAGTTTCAGTACAATTAAATTGTCAGAATGCGTTTCCATTATCAGTAACTATACGGTTAAATCATCAGAATGCGCTACAGTTATCGGTAACAGCACAGTTAAATTCTCAGAATGGGCTACCATTATTGATAACCACACGGATAAATACTAAGAATAGCGCTACCATTATCGATAACAGCACAGTTAAATTCTCCGAATGCATTACAGTGAAATCATATCAATATGCACAAGAGAAAAAATGTCCCATGAGGGACCAATAAAGGTTCAATTATCATTATTATTATTATAAATATGTATTATACAATATGCAAAAAAAAGTGCTTTTACAATTTTACTCAAGTATCATTAAAAGTATTAACTGTTTACTTTGTATAATTAAAATGATCAGACTGTACCATTTTTGCCTATAGTCATAACAACTTTTTGGTTAGATACTTGTATTTTTTTCTCACGGCATTCATTAATTCAAGGTAAACCAAATTTTTAATTCTTAAGAAAGAAAAAAAAAATTATGTTAAATATGGATTTATAATTGTACTGTTTTTTTATTTGTGTTTTTTGTTGACGCTTTCCAACTTGGTAGTTTGTTCAGCCAAGTTGGAAGAATACACCATTAAATAAAAATAACACATTCTTATTCAATGTGTATATTCTCTTACATTTTAATTTTGTGTGTTCTTTTTTCCTTATGTGCACCAAACGGAGTAGTATCTCAATTTCATTGTAACCATGTGTCGCAATGACAATAAAAGGACAATAAAGGCATTCTATACTATTCAATTTTTTTCTATTCTAGTTGTTCTGCGCTAAATGTTTTTTGTGAGTGTTTTTTGCTAAATGTGAGTGTTTTTTCATGGATCTCTGGCTCCCCCTGCAGGGACAAAGATGCACTGTGGCAGAAATCGGATGCGCTGGAGTTTCAGCAGAAGCTGAGGGACGATGAACAGACAAACCGAGACGTTTCGTACTGCCTGAGCTGCCACAACCACTTCAGCTGGGTTCTGCACAAACACAACTGCAGGTCTGCACACACGTCACAAACATCTACCAGTTCACTCAATCCTTAATTTTAATTGGTTAAATCCATAGTCCGCTAAAATGAAAGCACTTGGCATCTTAACAAACATCTTGGTTGTTTTTCGACAGGGTCTGCAGACGTTCCTTCTGCTACTACTGCCTGAGCAATGAGGTGAGCTCTCCACAGGATGGCAGTAAAGAGCGCTGCTGCAAAGACTGCCAGGCTCGACACCTCGTGGTGGGAAGGAGCCACCCACAGGCTGCTCTGGGTAGTGCGGCACATTTAGCCGGTGGGGTGACGTCATGCCCTAATCTCACCATCACATCTGGAGGTCAAGGTGAGACCTACGTGTGAAGAACATCTGCTACTTTGAGGCTTTTCCTGCTTATATCGTTGGCTTCTGTCATTCTCCTGTCCAGAATGAGGTGGATGGATCAATAGGTAGACAGACAGACAGACAGACAGACAGACAGACAGACAGACAGACAGATAAATGTTAGATTATCAGAGAGAGGGATGAGCTGATGGACAGACGGACAGACAGAAAGTTAGAAAAGTGATTGGCTGTTCGGAGTGAGGGAGTTATGTTGACAGACAAACAAACCGATATTTATTATTATTTTGCTATGTACATAGACAGACAGGCAGAAAGACAGACCGATATGTAATTTTGACATGAAATATCAAAAGTCAGCTTGAGATAAATCCTGTTTTTTCTTTTTATATATTAATACGTATGGCCTAAACATTCTTTGAAAGGTCATGGATAGATGGACGAATGGACGGGCAGATGGATGGATAGATAGAAAAGACAGACTGAAGTAGACAGACATAGTGTTTATATGTAAATGTACGATTGTGACTTAATTTAGTGTATATAACATTTTATCAGAAATATTTGTTGAGCCAAAACATAAAATAGGAAACAACTTTAAATGTAACAAAACATTTGCCAGTACCGTATTTTTGGGACTATAAGCTGCACTTAAAATTCTAGTTTTTAACTTGATGGGGCGTCTTCCAAAAATGCAGGACAATTCAAAAAATCAAATGTGTGCTTTATGTGAAAAAAAAAAGATTAGGAAATAGAGTTTTATCAGTGGTGCGCCTTATCCGATGTGTCTTATAGTCTGGATAATACGGTAATTGCTGATGTTTGAGACCAATATCTGATGCCAATCTGATTTGACAAATCGTTGCTTTGGTTATAAAGATTAATTTGGGAGGTTATATGAGTAAAACGAGGAAATATTAGTACTAGTATTATTAGTAGTGACATTTTTTGCATGCTCATCAAACAAATTCCGAACTTCTCAACACAGGGACGCAAGACGACACGATGTTTGACATCATCACGGAAGATGAAGTAAACCATGTGCACAATAGTGACTCGCTGTCCAGTCCCTCTGAAACTTCCTCGGAAACCCAACACATGTGAGACACACACACACACACACACCAATCAATTGGGAAACGCAGAAATAAAAAAACAATTCAACTCAACTGTTTTTTGCACATTCACCTGCGTGACACGAGCACATGACTGTAAATGTGATGGAGTCCGTTTGTCCTGTTTGTCCGTCTGCAGCAGTGACGACTCGAGCTCGGACATGCTGATTGGTTCCCTTCAAGATGCCGAGATCCGCCTGCTGAAGTCTGGAGAGATGACGTGAGTGAAACTTGATTGGTCTGATGCAAATCCCGCCTATGCCCAACTGTTTGTGTTGCACCCTAACACACACGTGCCTGCGCTGTGGTGATGTGTGTGTGTGTGTGTGTGTGTGTTTGTGTGTGTGTGTCTGTGTTTACTTGCTTGATCTGGAAGAAAAGGAAAAAAAAACTGTTGCCGTGGAAATGTTCAAGTGGATGAGGCTAGAAAGAAGATCAGTCAGAAATATGCTTATATGTTTTAAGAAGGCTCTGCGCATAAATGAAAAATAGAATTTCTATTTTTGATAATCCTTAATTGCACTGTTTTTGTGCACTGAATGTTTATGAAGATGCAAGAGCATAACTTGATGAAAAAAATAGTTTAGAAAGAAAACGTATGAGTTAATAAATAAATTGAAGATTTGTTTTCTTGGAAAATATAACACATTTATTATTTACACATTTTTTACACATTTATTATTTATTATATATTTTAATAAATAACATAAACAAATATGAAAAACCGATAATGATGTGGTTAAATGCATGACAGTTTAAATTCAAGATTTTATCTTATTTGTGCATTTAGTGTAATTAAAACGTTTGATATTTTAGATTTGTTTTTCCAGCTTTACATCTTTATAATTTGTACAAAATAGATTTTAATCTGAACCATATTATTTTAATTATGTCAGGGACAACACAAGACGCAGACGCAAGTGGGACATTGCTTTCATGAACAAAAACGCAAAGAAATTTCTAGCATCCATCGATTTTCTAGTCCACTTTCCCATTTCTGGGTCACGGAGAGCTGCAGCAACTCTGGGCCTTAAGGCAGAACGCACATGCCGCATTATGTGCTCAACCAATCACAGAGCAGGACATGTGAGAAAGTGGAGACCCAGAGGAAACCCCCTGAGCAAGCACAGGAAGAACATTAAAATTCCAAAAATAAAAAACCCAGGGGTATATATTATAAAAAATAACCCCCAACTGGGCCTTAAACTTGAATCTCTGGCTCTTAATGAGATGCGACGACGCTATCATGCCAGCCTCGTTTCCAACTTAAAGCCTAAACAAGAAATGCTGACGTATCACTGAAGCCAGATGACTGAGGAGAATGTGCAAAGAAGCAGAGAAACGTGACTCACACAAGGTGTTACTCCCCAAATGGACAAAATTGTGTGTGCGCACTATTCCCAACAACGCCTGATTGGACGTGACCAATTTGGAGGAGGAGTCTACATAAACACCATCAGGGTGAGGAAGAAAAGGATGTCAGCTCGATTTTGTGATTTGCCTTATTGTGAAATCGCTAATTCAATGACATTTGCCTGTTAACTGATTTAAAATCTTGCGTTGCCGTTTAAAAGATTGTTTGTTCTGGTGCTTTGAAGGTGATGTCACTCTGTCGGGTTTCTTTTTTGATGATTGGTTATGTTAAAGCTAAGTTTAAGGTTTAAGTTTAAGTGTCAGGAAATGTAGCACTTTAGAGAATCATTCTTTAGCTATTTAATTTCTCTGTGAAGTTGGCCTCTCTTCTTTGTGTTACTATTTAATTTTTATGTGATTCACTGAGCTGGAAATACAATTTATGTTAATTTAATTAAAATGCTGTGAATCACATTGTATGGTACACCTGTCATTTCTTCTGTTGTATGTCACGTCAACAATCAAAAGGCCGGTAATCAAAAGAGATGTAGCATAAGACTAGAGATGTTCAAACTGAAAATCGATAAAAACCTAAGATTTCACAGGCTTTTAGGGAAACACACTGGCAAAGTGCTGCAACGAGACCTGGCGAGTAAAGGCTTACCACCCAGGTCTGAGGAAGACAACTAGATAACAAGGTAATTAACAAGGTAATGAAAGCCACCGAAACTTTCAGCAAAAAAACAACCCAATCACCCTGTGCTTTTCACTTTAAAATCCCTAGTTTCAAATATACTGTAGCATTCAAAGTGTACAAAGTGTTTTTGGCTTGTGAACTTTTCAAAGTTGCCAATTGAAGTCTATGATCAACTAGAGTGGTCTAGAATGTCCAGATCCGGAATCCAGCATCTCTCCTCAGGATCGTAACATTTTCATTCCACTAGAAACCTCTGCCAGGATGTGGGGAATCTATTCATCACAATAAGCATTGCCTCATTTTCGGGACCTGGAAAGGAATTCAAACGACCTCTGGGTGGAGAAGTACTTCAGGAAGAAGTTTCAGCCAATGAGGCACAAGACTTACTGAGGAACAGGCGTAGGTCTTGGTATTCCATTAGTAATCCAACAATACTCCAGTCAGATCCTTAGCCTACATACAGTAACAGACGACGCCAAGAAACGTCAGAGAAGATGCTATACCAAAACAACATGATGGTCATGTTATTGTACCAAGTAATGTTGTACAAAGCCCAACACTACTGGAGTTGCAAATAGGTCAAGCCCATACAGACTGGTGATTTCTTGATGGTTACCTGACACCACATGACTTCCAGCAGGTGTAGACTGGAGTGATGGATGTGGATTGACAATAGTTGAAAGTGACAAATTCCAGTAGTGGGAAGGATACTAAAATGGAGCAAAATTCTCCATTGAAAAAAGTCCTCTCAGAATGCCAGAATGAGTGGTCCTCTTGTAACACAGCGTATCGTTCAAGAACATGCAAAAGGGTGAGGTAGAAGAATCCGACAAAGCACCCAAAAAAGCGCTTCGAATCGAAGACCGGGCCTTGTCCTTACACTTGAGCGCAGCATTACATGATGACCCTGTACAAAGTCCAAATTGGTCTGCAACCTCTCTTCACGAGGTAACATGCCAGTGCCCCCTCGCATTTTTTCCCAACCACAGCAAAGAATTAGAAAACTAGAACCCACCTCACTTGTGTGCCAACGCAAGGGTTCCTGGCAGCCAGGTCTGATGTTGCCCCAGAAACTCTGGACTCTTTGATGGCCAGTTCGTTCTGTCATGCAAGTCACGACAACAACTCTGGAGGCTGCAAGATTCAGTGCCTGACAGGTCATTGATAAGGAGGGTTGGAGCAAGAGCACAGGAATAACTCTCAATCTGATGATGGGAGTCCAGCCAAGTCCAGGAAAGTGGACTCAAAACTTGACTTGAGAAACACAACTTTCAGACAGACAAAAAAGTTGTGACAGCCAACATCATATTTAGTTTGAATATCTGAATATTTTGTCTGGATGCCATGTATTACAGGTTAAAAGTCTCAAGTGGTTTCAAATACGTGACAAGTTGGACCTGCCACCAAGGAGTTGCAGGTTCAAATCCCAGTCTAGTAGGTTCTTCAGCTAAGTGTCCTTGGGCAAGAAACTGACCCCCACATGCCTTCCGGACACCACTTCTCCGGGTTTGTGTGTGTTCACTTCAGTGTGAACTTTACTGGTTAAATGCAGAGCACACCTTCGACACAATCCCTAGTGGCCATATTGACAAACCCACCTCACTTCATTTCAGATTATCTGTTGCGTTCAACGAGGAGAACTTGGCTCAGTTTGGCAAGGAGTCCAGAGACCTGTTCATCAAGTCCAGCTGCTTCAGCGTCATAGTCATCACAGTGTCTCATCCAGGCCTCATCATCAGCTGGCTCTTCTCTTCTGAACCCAAGAGCATCTCCTTCAGTGTTGTGTACCGAGAAAACTCAGACACACCTATGGAGCAGGCCAAGGTAAATTAAAAAATTACTGTTTTCTTACCTTTAATTCTTTACCTTGCGTAACAGCTAAGGCTAATCCTTGTGTTGAGTTTGTACATGAATCTCATATCTTGTAGTTGTTTGAATCTTAAAAAGTAGTTTTGGGTTGACAGTGGGTTGGGCCAAGACTTGCTGGGATTTTCTCAGGATTCTAGTGTTCCAGCAGCAATGGTAGTCTGAAAAAAAAAGTAGTCTGCTATAGTGGCAACCTTTTGCAAAAGTGGTGACTGTGTTATTTCATATAGTTCAAGTTGGACCAAAAGATTATAGGACAATCTGCTTTCGGACTGAATCCTAATAGAACCCCAAGTCAAAGAATTTCCCTCAGGGATTAATGAAGTATATACCTACCTTCCAAGCCTAGTGTTGTTTGCTTATTTGGACCAAAATATTACTTAATAGGACCAAAGAATTTGAGAGAATACAAAAAAAATGTCAAGTCTGTGAGCACAGAGGTGGCGGCCATCATCAGAATTGTCCTTTGGCTGTAGAGCGCATTCATTTTTCTCAACCTTGCCCGTTGTTTTTCAGGTTCTGATCCCTTTGACCAGATGTAACTCTCACAAGGAAACCATTCAGGGCCAGCTGAAGGCCAGGAACGCTGGAGAATACACCCTCATCTTCGACAATTCCTTTTCCAGGTTTGTACCAAGCTGAAACACTTCAGTCTCTCACAATCCAACTTTTTCTCACCTAAATGTTCACTCTCTGTTTCCTGTTGGCAGGTTTCTCTCTAAGAAGGTCCTGTATAATTTGAGTACAGAGGCGCCACAGTTCTGCAATGGCAATGAATGATGGGACAACTACATGCATGCTGTCAGTTCTTGGTCATGCAACTTTTCGCTTGAGTTATGGATGCGACTGTGACTTGTCAGTTATAGGTCAAAGGTTATTAACAGCCTGGGTCTAACTTAAAGCCAAAAAACAGATATTTCTTACTAACAAAACTTTGCTGATACGTGTGGAGTTGTGGTCCAGTTGTAGGGGACATGGACTCGTGTCCAACTCCCTACAGCTGGTTTGGCAACTAAGTGTCTTGGGCAAGACACTGAAACCCACATGCCCCCCCCCCACCCGGGCGCCACGGCTTAGGCTGCCCACTGCTCCGGGTTTGTGTGTGTTCTCTTCACTGTGTGTATGTGCACTTCACTGGATGGGTTAAAAGCAGAGCACAATTTTGATATGGTGCACCATATTGACAATCTCACTCACTTTACTTTACTTTTACGTGTATGTGCACACTGGCTAATGCCATTTATTATCAACCAATCATGTTTACTCTTTAAATTAGAACATCTCAAAGGTCTTCTCAGATGGTAAATCTGTCTTATCTTCCAGGAAAAAAAAAACTCCAACTTTCAATCACAACTTTCAATTCTTGGGTTTCTTGGCTATAGTGCTGGTTTGAGATATCTCCAGAGTGGCCCAATGATATCGAGGTCAGGAGACTGAGTTGGCAGCTCTAGAACCTCTTTATTCTGCTGTAAGTAGGTCGACTTGGCCTTGTGTTTCTTAGTTTTGCCTACATGGAATATCCAAGTTGCTGTCATGTGCCGCTTCCCTGTGCACATCCACACCCTTGTTTCAATGCAGGAGTAGCGTACATTTCACCAAATGATGTATGCCTGAAGGTTTGAGGCTTATCTTTGCTGTTTGCCGTATTGTAAGTGGGTTCTATTGTAGCTTTAGTGGGGTAATTGCTTTCTTTGGCAACTCGACCACGAAGCCCATCCTTTCTCAAGTGCCTTTGTGTGCATCTTGAATCAAGACCACGTATCCTTGGTCTCACGTGGAGTTGTGTTCCTGCGGGAGAGAGTTGGGATGTTGCGGATTTTAATCTTGTTCTGGTGGGTTTCACTCAATTGAACCTACAAACTCTCGAACACAAGTTCAGTTCCCTACCACTCTCTACAACTGCCCACCGTTTTAACGGAGCAACATTTTCTAGGGTATTAAAATTACTTGAGTAGTTTTCGTTTACTGAAAACCAAGTTTATTGATAATAAATGGCTTCAGCCAATAGTCAATTTTAGTGTGACAATGACAGGGTTTGTAAACTTGTGCAAATGTTTTTACGGTGTTTATACATATTTGAACATTAGTTAAGGGAAATCAACGGTTTGTGTTTCTTTTTTTAGTTTAGTTTTCTTTTTGTTTCTTGTGAACTTGTTTTACTGAAGTTCTTCAGGATTACAAACTGGTTAGCTACAAATGTAGCTAATTGACTAGCTGCCGAGCATTAGCTGAGTGATTTTACAGACTCTTCTGTGAGTAAAGCGAGATTGATAGGGGATTTACCTAGTTATGCACTACAGAAAAGCTTTATTGGAGTGTTTTATTGTAAAGTTTGTGTGTGGGTAGATACAGAGGGAATATTACTGTGTTACTTGAGATGTTTAAAATTAAATTATTTTGAGAAAAGGAGTTTATACATCAAACATACTTGAATCACCCAGAAAACATTTTGATTGGCTGAGGCCAGACAGACTGTTAGAGATTTTAAAGAAATCACGTGAACGTTTAGCACAATTTGAAATGTATTTTATTACTTTTGCACTTTTTGGATGTTCACAAGGTTACAATTTTTAAAGTGGTTTGAAATAAAATTCTAGAGTTATTGTAATGCCTAGGTCCACAGGTGAGATGGAACAGTTCTTCTGCTGAATTTGTTTGAAATAAATGACCTACTGGTGTGGAAAAAACATCTGTATCTGTTTTTAATAAAGAAAATATTGTATTAATAAAAATATTTCGATTATTAAAACTTTTCATAGATGATGGATGGATGAATGAATGGACAGACGTTTCGGTATTATTACCTGGTTATTCACTGTCTTATATCCGACTTGTCCTCAACTGTCTTTACATATGTCTCCACTCAAGACATCGATTATTTCCCGCTAGGCCTGCAGCCAATCAGAGCTTAGGTGGTCGTTGCCCCTGGTTACGACATCTAGCTCTGGCCTCCAGCTGAACATTCTGTGTTTGTTGTGGATTCTGGTCCGCCACACAAGGTTAATGAAGCCATTGTAAATCAGATCACATCCTGGGAATGGCCTTCAATGGTCCGAGATCTACTGATAGAAGGGGGGTGGAAAGAGAGATGGGGTAGATATGGGGGTGTAAATGTGGTTCCAATATCAACGTGCACAGCAATGCACAGTGTGTTTTCCTTGGGATTGTTTGATTTTATATGACGCAAGACATTTTAAAGAATTTTCTTTGTGTGCGCTGTTTCATGGTTGTGTTGGAAATAAATAGAAGACTTGAAATAGCGAGAATTGAGCTCCACTGAGGAAGGGGCGGGGACAGTTATTAGTTCTCTGATTGGCTCGTGATCTCAAAGTTTGCTTATAGATTGAGTTGATACTGAACTCTTGAGTTACGATTTGAAACTGTGGACCTTAATATTTGGTTTAAGCAAAATGTTGTGTGTTTCAAACGGTAAAGACTTAAGAAGACTTGAGATAAAACGTGAACACGTGACATTTCGGCTGTAGCGGGTGGGCGGAGTCCATCAGATAATTCATTAATAAAATCCTCACAAAAACGCGCGCTTTGTACTCATAGACGTGGCGGTAATGCAGCAGTTAAACACTAGGGGGCAGCAACGATTGGCACCCGATCGCATTATTATTGACATCCGCTGTGGAAAAACCTTTGATGTGTTTGATTATTTTGTTGTTTATGATGTTTGTTTGTTTGATTTAGGTTACGTTTTCCACAGAAAGCTCATTTTAAATCTTCAATTTGCAGATAAATTGCCCATTTTGCACTAAACGTATTGAAATACTACTTTCTGCTGTTTTTATTTCTAAAGTCAGCAAATAGCACATTCTCCATGGAGGTGTGAGATAGTTGGCTTGTATAATTATTTGTAGAATTTCCATGCATCACATTCGCTTTCATATGGAAAGTTTGCGTTTTAATAAGTTACTTCTGGAAAGCCGATGTCTAGGAAATCGGTATTATTCATAGTATGCAAATGAGGGTCAGGATGACGCGCGCCCCCGCGAGTCAATGTTTCAGTGTATGAATATCGCCCCCCCCCACCCTTGTTGCTGTTTTTCTGTCTGACTGTTTTTAATTTTTCTTTCTTTCCTTCTTTCACACACATACACTCTCTCTCTCTCTCTCTCTCTCTCTCTCTCTCTCTCTCTCTCTGTCTCTCTCTCTCTCTCTATACTTAGTTTTTTATTCACTTTCATTTGATCATTTTCTTGCCGTTTCTATTACTTTCACTCACTCATTTTTTCACTCATTTTTTTTCACTCATTTTCTCAGTCACTCGTTCTATCAACAATTCACTCATTCACTTTTTCTACTTTTACTCTTTCACAAATACTCTATTTATACGATAATTCTATCTAATTCATTCACTCACTGTCCTTTTCACAGTTTTTTCTTCACACTCATTCAGTCAATTATTTTCTCAGTCATATTTTTTTGATAGAAAAACTGATAGAAAACTTTAATCAGTCTGATTCAAAGACAGATTGATTGATTTATTGATATCATTCACACATTTGAATCATTCTCACTTTCTCTATTAATTTCACTGACTCACTCGCTTGCACTGTCGTTCTCAGTCACTCTGTCTTTTATTCACTCATTCAATCAATCAATCATTTTCTCAGTCACAATTTCTATCAATCAATCATTCACTCATTCAGTCTGTCAGTCATTCTCACTTTTTCTATTACTTTTTTCTTCCACCTATCACTCACTCTCTCACTCTCTCTCTTGTTCTCACTCACTATCTTTTTCACTCTGTCTTTTATTCACTCATTCAATCAATCATTATCTCACACACTTTCTATCAATCAATCTATCGGTCTTTCAATCATTCTCACTGTTTCTATTACTTTTACTCTTTCACTTACTCACGCACTCACTCACTAACCAACATTGTCTCTCTCTTTCTATCTATCTATCTCAATCACACTTTCTCTCTCTCTCCTCACTGTCAAACCTTTGACGATATGTTCATTATATCCAGCAGGAAACAGATTCACGCACGCTTTGTCGCACACCACCACCTCGTTTTTTTTTTATTCTCGGCCCATTTGTCTTTCCAGTTTATATTCCTTTTAATCAGCCGTTTCCATGACAACCCTCCACAGCTCGAAGCATCTCAATAAAACATCTAAGAGTGAGCGGGAACTACTCCTGACGTGCCGCGGCCCTAATGGATGTTCGGGAGCGTCGCAGGGGATCGAGGTTTCCAGTTCAAAGCGATAAATTCAATTTGTCAACAGGCCGAGGTTGCAGGCCGCCGCATGTTCCGCAGCCCGGCGTGACGGTGGTGCACATCATCTGGCAGACCTGAAGGACTCGCTGAAATTCTAATCAGCTCATGCGTAGGTTGCTGCAGTCACACGCAGATCCTTCAGTCGGCCGTGATTACAGCCATCATTGAGATTCTTCTACGGTTTTTTTTTCTCCTCTCTCTTTCCAAGCACTGAAGAAAGGCTCTGTAATTACAACATCTCGCCGCAGGCTCGGAGATAGACATGCTCTCCAGCGCAGGTTTCCATGGAGACTTTCGTCTGTTCTGGAACCTTTCTAATGCGAGTCATTGACTTCCATTAGGCAGAGAGAGGATGAGTGTGAGAGAGTGAGAGAGTTGTCTTTACATCTCTCTCTCCTCTGTATGTCCCAGCAGTCTGGAGTTAAACCTTGTCAAATGTTTCAACATTGAAAAGTTTAGAGTTTATTCTTCAGCATTGAAGTGTCTGATGGAAATTCCACAACTTCCTAAAATTTCTGGAAGTCTGTTGCTTTGTTCGTCTGTGTGTGTTTGTGTTTGTCTGTGCAGACATTGAGGTCAAAGTGTGGCCACCTGTGGGGACCTTTGACTGGTTTTTTGGCTGGAATTTACTCAGAGGATACAATTGAGTTTTTGTTTAAGTTAGAGTAAAGGGGGTGCGGGACATTGAAGGTTGGGGATGGGAACGTATTGTTTTATATATGTCAAGGTCCCCACTACGATGTAAATGCAAGTGTGTGTGTATGTGTGTGTTTGTGTACTGGCATTTACGTCAAAGGGACTTTGAGACCCCGATTGTTAGGTTAGTTCAGTGCATTTGTAAAGCACTTTTCACAGTTACTACTGTTAATGTTTGTATACTAAATTGGGGACCTGTGGCCATTGTGGGGTCCTTTATCTTACAACTTTGAAGGCCTGTTCAAAGGGATTTTAGGTCACAAGTGAGTTTTGGTTAAGGTTAGAGTAAAAGGGTGTGGGGGTCATTTGAAAGTTGGAGATAGGAGGAGGTAATTGTTTTTAAAACGTATTGTTTTATATATGTCAAAGTTGAGTCCCCACTAAGATGTAAATGCAAGTGTGTGTTTGTGTGCGTGATTGTGTGTGTGTGTGTGTGTGTGTGTGTGTGTGTGTGTGTGTGTGTGTGTTAGTGTATGTACATGCATTTACATGAAAGGGACCACAACTGTTAGGTTAGTATACTAAAGTGGGGACCTGTGGCCATTGTGGGGACCTTTATCTGGTGTTTATGTTTGGGGTGAGGGAGAAAGGGACAATTGTGCTGTGTTTAAGTCAACGGTGTGACCTCAAGTGTGTGTGTGTGTGTGTGTGTGTGTGTGTGTGTGTGTGTGTGTGTGTGAGAGAGAGAGAGAGAGAGAGAGAGAGAGAGAGAGAGAGAGAGAGAGAAAATGTAATCCTTTTTTCGATGTCTGGCCTCTGTTTTTCTGCTTTCATTAATGAAACCGGAACACAGCTCTCCACTTCCACCTGCTCAGTGGAGTAAAAAGATCTAATTGCGAAATTACCTTAGACATTACCCCTTTATTACGGAGATTAAACGCCGACAAGAGCAGCTACAATTAATTCATTTTTCAGATCTGCTGGTTCGCAAGGACTAGTCTTCCAGACATCGCTTACGAGAACTTTCTTGTTCTTGTTCTTCTAAATGAGAGAAAAACGTGACTGGCACACATCTGAAAGACATGCAAAGTCATCCTAAGCCTCTGGTCTTTTTCAGTTTACATCTCCGTCTGTCTGCCTCATCCCATTCCTTAGTTCTATGGCGACTAATGCGGTGACAGTGAGTAGAGAAGCATTAAGGTGCAATTTTTTATAAATTGTCTCTAAAATAACATGTGTTTAATGGCTATGTGTAAAGTGATGTGTGTGTGTCCAAAATTCTGGATCTTTTGTTACACGTGCTTGTGAGGAAAATGGAATCAGACTTAAATGCAGTAAACGTGCAGACAGCACATCATTCAAATGTCAAAACAGTTTGTCTTTTTTTCAATTACGTTTTGACTTCCCTTCATCTCCTCTTTTCTTCTCTTCCCGCTTGCTCAGGGAGACACGTGCAACTGGGAGAATTCTGTAACCATAGCAACACAAACAACGGCTTGGTTCAGCGGTGGCTGGTGATTGGTTGGCCATTGCTGATGATTTGCCAAATAGCGGAAACATTTTTGCAGTAATTGCGCTGCTTAAAATATGAGATGAGATTTTTTTTCACAATTAAAAAAAATTACAGAGATGTCAATATATCTCATAACTGTTCTCAATTACATCAGTTGTTCAAGTTCAAGTTCATTTATAGCGCTTTTCCCAGTCCCAGACCAACCCAAAGCCGCTATGTGGAAGTTAAGAAGAACAGTCATTAAAAAAAAGAGTAGATCGCATTTAAAGTGTATTCTATTTTCTACTATTTGGTTAAATAGTTAAATTATAAATTAAATATATTTATATTAAAATTAAAATACAAGGAAATATTGTAAGGTTATTGTTCATGTATTTCAATCCTTCTTTTGGCTTTGAATTTCCCATATATTGAATATAGTAAAATCATTTGAAATATAAATATTTGAAATATATACATTTCTTCTCCGTATGGAACACGTTATTTATAGGCCTTTATTGATGACATGATAATGTAAATACCTGTAAAGAGAATGCTGTTCCAAATGTATCTTTTGCTAATTTTCCCTATTTTTTCCTTTTTCTAAATTGTGCACCCGATAGCTTTACAGACTCGAACCAACAGATAAATCTATAAAACCGCCATAGTGTGTGTGTGTGTGTGTGTGTGTGTGTGTGTAATAATGCTCTACAAATTACATCAGTTGTGTAGAGACTATATTAGATTGCGTTCTGCGCTGAGGATTGAGGACGGCTGTCACCGGTGACACTCCTGGTGAAGATCGGTCTGGGATTCTAACAGAGTTCTTGTTCTCGCACAGACAGGTGTGTTTTACTTGAAGGGTCTAGAAATCTCTTTGCACTTTTCTCAGTGTGAAGGGTCCTCACACCGATCTCACCCTCTCGGCTGAATATTGTCTCCCGCCGCCAGTCATCTTACCGAATCTGAGCGGGTTTGTGTAGTCTCTCAGCGGAGAGAACAGTCTGTCCTCCTTTCCCATGGTGTCTCTGGTTTGTTTGACATGTCATTCGCAGCTCCGTGGTGAGAGTTTGGGAACATTTTGTTAGATTTTCAAAGAGCCATTGCCACCTGAACCCGCGTTTAGTGGCGTTCGTTTAGGGTCACTCAAGGTCATGTGTTAAATCTGCACATGAATAATGTAGCGGTCACTGAATCTGAGAACTTCTCCGAAATGAATCTTCTACTTTATTATCTCATTAAAAGGCCGTCTGCAGATCATATTACTGTGGATCATTAACTGATAAATTGCGTGTGTATTGAATGGACTGATGTTTATTCTGGTTCGCCGAGTCTCTCTGGGGTTTTCTTGTCTGATGAATTGACCTGCTCATAGTTTCCATGGAAATTGTAGCCATGAGACATTGATGATTTGTTGCGGATGCAGAAGACAGTTTTTTCTTTTGCTGTTTCTCTAAGTTGTGCTTTTTTGTGTTGGTCTTCACACTAGAAACGTATGTGTTCTTACGACGGAGACACATTTGTGTTTATTGTCAAGATTGTCTGGCATGTGGTCAAGGTTGTTGTGATGCTGCAGACAAAAATAGATCTGAGAATCAAGATTAGGAAATTGTTATCAAGAGTTAACACACACACACACACACACTCACTCGCAACTACAGAATGTATGTGGACCCCTGTAGACCCTTTGTCTGGGCCAAACCACAACTTTGAAGGGTCGAGATTGAATGGGTGATGATGTGGTTGGGGTGAAAAGGGAATTGTTCTGTATATGTCAATTTTGGGACCCCACCATACTAATAAGTTCAAGTGTGTGTACGCAAATTCATTTTTTTAGCAGTATTATTAATTCTATCATGTAATTTTGTACTTAAAAGTATGGATAAAGACAAATTTAAAAAGTAAACAAAGTTAAAAATAAAAATGGTTAAGGTTCATTTACACTGTGATGTTGTTTTCTTCCAACGTCTCACATTTATGCATTTATGCATTTTCCAGGACCACTAAATGCAGACGTGGAGTTGTGTTTCATCACAGGATGGAGAAAGTGTGTCTTTTATCCAGGTACTGAACATAAATAATGCATGTTTGTCTGAGAAGACAATCTGTACATGCTGACTGGTCAGTTGCCGTTTAAACTTAGCAACTATTAGCATCTGCATCATTGATACTGTCTGAAGAAGATTCACAAGCTGCTCCACACAACATTATGTTTTATATTTTACATTCATGCAATTTATCATCAGTGTCCACGGCCCCAACACCTTCTGATTTATACGTACGTGCTTAATCTCAATCCATGACTCTCTTTAAAGCACATATTGGTTACTTGCCAAGCCTTGAGAAGGGAAGGAGATGTTTTGAGTAACTGACAGTATGGGAGCCACTCAAGGAACCTGAATCAATTCTGCCCTATTCAACATGCCAATGATATTTACATACAGTGACATTTTACCTGGACATAAAAGCATATAATAAATCTTGCCGAACCAACCACACAGTGATAGCAAACAAATTGTGTTCTCTTCCATCGGGAAACAGAGGTTACTCCAGTAGCCTTATGTAACTCCATGTTCCCTTTCTCTGGGTTCACTCAACATTGTGTCTAGTAACTAACAGTGTAAGAACGTCAGGAGAGATGCCTCACCTGTTAACCCTGTGAAGATCAAGTTCAAGTTTATTTACGTATATAGCACTTTCCTCAGTCCCAGCCCACCGCAAAGCCGCTACACGGAATTAGGAAAAAATTCATCTTTAAACAGAAAATAAACAATGTTCATCTGTGTTCCGATTTAAGGACAAAAGGGTCAATTAAAAAGAGAAAATGTGTTTTTTGTTCATTGGGGTTCATACTATGGCTATGAGCAGAAGAGCAAGCTAGATCGCGACAGTGGCTAGGAAAACAAAACCTCTCTGGCGAGGTGAGAGGAAATAAACCCAGGGAGAACCCGTCTCTCTGGTGCCAGTGTCCTCTAGCATGTTAACACTACAATGTCATCCGTGTAGATGGTTCCAAATGGTGTCTTCCACCTGCGGGGAGGAAAATGACTGATCAAAAAAGTATTTAAGATGGGCCAGTAGTAATGATAAGCCAGTAAGAAGCTGGGAAGAATAGTGGTTGTTGGGGCTTAGATCACAAATTTTATTCCTGTCAGAGATCAACAGTCAATCAGGTACAGTACAGGTAGAGTTTTATTTAGCACAGCAGTATCGAGTTGTGAGCTTGAAAGTTTGGTCAATGAAAAAACGGCGTATCGATAAGTAAAGACAAACTGAAATAGTAATGCTGGTCTCCAAACTCTTTTGATTGAACAGATTTGTTACTGTTGCTGTATTGCATGATCAGACCAGAATGACCAGACCAGATATGGTTGTTTGGCATCCAGAGTCATTTCAGAGCCATAAAAAGTGTCCAATGTTTGAGAGACTCGACAAGCCACAGGAAACTGGTACCTGACTGCAAAATCTCCACATCCTTTTTTGAATGCATCTGTAAATACCACAACACGCATAGTAACCTGGTCTAACTTGAAACACTTACATCCATGTGACTAAGCTTGGAACTTTGTCTGAGATACAATATCGGAGTGGCAAAAATCCGAAGAGCTAATTTGCCACACACACAAAAAAAAAACCCCAGCGCTCTCTGATAAATGATACCAGACACTCCAAAATCTCTCTGGTCCCAGGATAAGAAAGGGATTTTTTCATGTTTAACTATAAATATCACTCTATCTGCAAAACTCATATCAGGATTGAGCTAGGATAAGCCAATTGTGGAGGTACTTGTATAATCTGGTACTCATCAGTCTAAGGAGAGATAGCTCAGACGTTGCAGTCTACATTACGAGGAGACAGAGTCAGACCAAATGAGAAAACTCTGTACCAATTTACTCGTCCCCCTAAACAAACTAGAAACTCTCAAGACATGAAAGAGAACAGAGCAACAAGAGAATACTCCTTTCTGTAAGCATCTTGAACAAATCCTGTGTAAGTGTATTGTCCATGCTATCTAAGAACTATGAAGAACAGGCTGCACCTGCACTCTGCCTCAATTGGGGACACTACCTTGGTGACACCGTTTGCTAACAGTTCTGAAACCTCAGCCCTGAGCACCTCCACATACTTTGCACACACAAGGGGGAAGTTACCATGGGTCTTAGCTGTTTTTGTGTCTTTATAAGCCACGTTGAAAAACTGAAGGTGCACCTCAGCTGGCGGAAATGGTTGGAGAACGAGGTGTCTTGGGGAATGAAATTGCTATTAAAGTAAAAGTGAAAGAGAGTGTGATCGTCAACATGGTGAATAGGAACCGATGTGCACTGTATGTCTATAGCCTTTAGCGTTGGAGTCCTTTGGGCATTCAGTGTCTTGTTCAAGTTGCAGAACCAGTCAAAGTGAGATTTGAACCTACAACCTCTTGAACATAAGTCCAAGTCTCCTACCACTTGATCACAACTGCTACTGCTTTGCAATTCTGAAAAATTGCAAAAAAAAAAAAAAAAAGAAAATTGTGGCTGAGGCAGCAACTCAACTCTTTCCATATACTTTATCCCCATAATGTTGAACCAACGATGAGGCTCCTGAAAATCCATTGAAGACCAGATTAGCATTGTGGAGCTCAGGCAAATACTCATTATTATTATTATTATTATATTACAGTTGCAACTGTCTCAAAGCCGCTGTGTGAAAATGTAGTATTAGAGCATTGTTGCATTTTGTCTATTGTTCGTAGGTGTTTAAGGTTATGGTTATCACTAGTAAGCAAGCAACATATAGTTGCCAGGTAAAAAACCTCAATGGCAAGGTAAAACCCTGGGGAGAACCTGTCCCAAGGTTGTGCCAGTCTCCTCTGGCATTCTAACACTACAAAATCATTACAATGGTTGATCAGAGCTATTGTGATGATGATTCCAGAAGATTTCTCCCTCCTGGTCATAGCAATAGTCTTAACACAGATGAACAATAGACACATTTGTAAATTACTTTTTTTTTGTAATTCCACATAGCTGCTTTAAGTTTTTTTGGGACTGAGAAATGCGCTATATAAATACATTTTTTATTTAAAAAAGATCTTCAAGACCTTCGTCATGAGATGATCACAGTCTACCTGGAACCAACTTTGGGGGCATCACCAATGCTTCATTGTCCAGGTTTTAAACTGAGAGAGAGATTTCTGATCTTCAAACTCAGACTGATGTTCAAACTCTGACCATTTGTAAGGCGCTTTTCACAGTTTTAACTGTCTCAAAGCGTACGTGTGAATATATGAGGATTGTTGCTTTTTTGGATTAGTAGTTAGTGTTAAAAATATGGCTATGATTATCACCATGACTATGACAACCACTGATGTGTGCTGCAGATTCCAACACAGAGCTCTCGGAGATCAAATGTTGTAATGATAAGAGCCGCGAAGGCATGGATGAGCTTCAAAAACAGAATAGTTGGCATGATTTGATACTTTGAAAGGCACTTTTATTTCCGGCTTTCGGGGTAAAAGGTCACAGTATGGAAATTCATGCAGTGAATTTGAGTCAACTCATCGATGCATAAAATATTGCAGAATCAAAACATCTGTCAGTCTGTCTATCTATCTATCTATCGACCCATCCCTCCATCTATTTATCTGTCTGGCTGTTTAGATCTATCTATCTATCTATCTATCTATCTATCTATCTATCTATCTATCTATCTATCTGTGTTTGTCGCCCTCTCACTCCCCATCATTTTTAAAATCTTCTTCTGTCTCTCTGTACATTTGTCTGATTGCTATATTGTTTATCTGACTTTATCTCTCTCTCTCTCTCTCTCTCTCTCTCNNCTCACTCTCTCTCTCTCTCTCACTCACTCTCTCACCTCCCCTGCTTACCATCATCAGGAAATGACAGGGTACATGCAGGACGCCTACTTCATTCAAACTCGTGTACATCTTGTATTTCAGAAAGTAGCCATGGAACATGTTTCTCTCTCTCTCTCTCTCTCTCTCTCTCACACACACACACACACACACACACACACACACACACACACACACACACACGTAATTCATGCTTATTATGTGACTCATAAGATTTAAGTGTGTAACCATGACAACTGGAAAACGTGCAGATTCCATTGACTTTAATAATTGAATAAAGATAAACAATTCTATCAGTAGTGTGTCCATCTTACCATCTATCTATTCATCCATCTCTCCATCCATCCATCAACTCATCCATTCATCTGTCCATCCATCCAGATTTCTTTCATACATCATATATTCTATAACATTCATTTGTACATTATGCCTTGAACGTTGACAAGAGTATATATTCCATTATTACATTTTTTCTCAAATGCTAAAACACAAAAGCCAATCGCCTAAAACAAATGACCAGTCATCTAGACACATTTACCAAATCTAACCATCATTCTCCAATACCATAAACACATTTCACATGAAGACACAATTCACAAAACACAATGTCTGTTTTCATAACTCTAAACACATTTGTCCTTGCTAAAACATAAGTTGCAAAATAACTCTGCTCATATTCTCAAATGAAAGCTCATGTGATGCAAAATGCTTGACACAGTCAGCAATATTTGAACACAATGAACACACCTGGCGTCATTCACTACACACAGCAACTCAAAATTGAAGACACTTGTTGCTAATGCTGTGACTACATGTATAAAAGCAAGTTCAGAGTGCAAAGTTTGCTGAAGATTCCAAACAAACACAATGGATGAAGGTAGAGTCAGGGGAAGAGAAATTCGAGTCACAGGAAAGAGAAGAGCTGGTCATGGAAGAAGAGGTGCAGGCCAATGAGGAACAGAAGGAGGCCAACAAGAGGAGAAGGTCCAAGAGGAAGAGCAAGACAACCTCACACCGCCATTATAGACGAGATGCGAGCAACATTGACCATGTCATTGTCCATGGCATGACAATGGCTGAGCCTGAGTAGGTTCACTGTGGCCACCATTATCAGGGTATTGAAGACAACACAACATGTATTGTACTCTATTGCTTTGTTTGTCTCAATACAGTTTTGCAAGCCTGTGAAAGTAGTCTATTGGTTTGGTCTATTGGTCTATTGGAATGCCACATACTGTAGAGGTGGGAGGGTTGCCATATTTATAGCGGCACAAGAAACCCTTGTTGTGGATATAGTTCATGAGAACAACCTCTTCAGACTCCGGCAGATCAGAGAAAAAGCAAAGTAATTGCCGATACGTAATGTCAATGTTGAGAGCATTGATGATGTCAATAGACAGAGTTTTCCGGCGCCAAAAGATGCGGATGAAACAGATCTATAGGGTTCCCTTTGAGCGCAACTCTGCACAACACAAGTATACATTCATATTCACAGTACAGTTAGTGGGCTCAGTGGTCAACGTTACTTCTATATATATATCTAACATTATCTAATACTACCTGATTGACTGTTGTTCTGAACACCTGTACACTTTCACATTTTCACAGAGGATATTACACGATGGCCAGACCTTTTCCTGGATTTTCTCCTGCATTTTGCCCAAAGTGGAACAAGCACTTTGGTCGAACCTGCAACCTTTCGGACACGAGTCCATGTCTCCTACCACTGGACCACAACTCACATTTATGTAATCAGAATGAACAAAGTCAGAGTGGTTCACCACCAACAGTAACCACTTTTTAAACGTCTGTCTGCCACCCTACTCCCCTGTCCTGAACCGTATAGAGGAGTTCGTCTCATTGTGGAGATGGAAGGTTTATAACAGGCAACCATACACTAGAGAGAACCTCCTAAGGGCAATGGAGCTGGCCAGTGATGACATCCCAGTGTGTGTGTGGTGTGAATAACGTAAATAAAAGGACTTCACACTCTGATCATGTTTTCAAGAGTACTGTTGTGCGCATAAATTCTGTTTTTGCATTGAGTAGTTACAGTAGTGTACATGCTGTATTTTCTACAGATACTCCTCATGTCAAACTAAAAAATTGAAATGCCTAATCCTCTGCAGAAATCTAAGATTTCTAACTTTTCATTACTTCAAAATTTCTACGAATATGCATTGGCGGTTGTGAAATCAAGGAATCTTCTCACCAACCGAGAATTGTGTTTTCAGTTGTTTTGCTGTTGTGTGCAATGATGTGAATTGTGTTTACAGTTTTGAAAGCTTGAGCTGCTCTTTTGGTGTGAAGGTTTGAGTTTTGAAGTGAGAAGGTGTAGTTGTGTTAATGTAGCTTTAGAAGCGAGTGTTGTGTTTAGACATTGGGTGACATGCAGGGATCATTTGTGAAATGTGTTTCAGCATTTGAGAAAAACTGTACTATTTCAGACTAATATTATATGCATAATCTGTACATATTTGTTTGCATGAGTGTTGCTTGCTGTGTATTGTATTAATCTTAAATATTAAGCATGGAATGCACAGATGTCATGGCAGTACACTGCAAAAAATTAATTCTTGACGAGCCAAAAAACCTTGAAATTACACAATAATTGTTGATTTTTCGTACAAGATAAATTAACTATCTTGGAATTAAGAGTCAAAGATAATATTAGCTTGTTTCAAGCCGTCTTACCAAGTAAAAGTTTCTCACCCCATTGGCACATCATTTTACTTGATTTAAGTCTTTTGTTGTTTTGTTTTTTATTTTCTCGTTTTTTCATGTGCATGTTTTGCAGTGTACAAACAGTGCATGCATAAAAACTTAAGGGAAATAAGGGAAAATGCACTTGGAGAAGTCTTGGAAAATCCACTGTTCTCACTATCACATCAATGCACAATTAACCTTTCAGCTAAAATAACTCGGAGGTTAATAATCTGAAATCTGGTGCTTATTGTGAAAGCTCTCCAGAGCAGAACTCCATCACTCCCTCGTGACTTCAGACTCCGGACAAACATGAACCCAGGGCTCGCACCCCAACGCTTCGGCTGGAGGTCTGACCAGGATAAGCCCCCGAGAAATTGCACAGCCCTGGATTCATGTCTAATTTTGTTCTCGTATAGGTTCACATGAAAAGAGCTGTTTATAAATTCTGCTTTTTTCTGAGCGTTGCCGTTTGCCTGAGAATTTGCATTCTGCTCTTTTTAATCACAAGTAATAGGAGTAAAACTGGAGTTGTGGATAAAAATCTCAGTATGAGATGTAGAATGACACAGCTGAGTAGGTAGTGTTGTTCCAAGTTCCAGACCCATTCTGGGTCTTTGTGTAGAGATGTTCTTCACGAGCTTGGGTCGATTTTCATCCGAGGCCGTTTTTCCCACAATCAAAAACATTTGTTCAGGGGATTTTAGATCGTAGTGATGGCTGGATCTTATGATATGAAATACATGTTTTAAGAAGAGTGGGGGAAAAAGAGAGTGATAAGAAGAGAAAGAGTGAGAGCGAGAGTGAGAGTGAGAAAGAGAAGCAAAGAAGATGAATAACAGAGAGAGAATGAAACTATGAAAGTGTGTGAGAGAATAATGAACAGAAAGAGACATTTGGAGAGAGAGGGAAAAAGAGAGTGAAGAGAGCGATAGAGAAGAAGCGGGAGGAGATGAGAAAGAGCAATTAAGAAAGAAAGCTTAAGAGAAGGGAGAGAGATGGAGAGGAAGAAGAGAAAGAGAGGGAGCGAGAGTGAGAAAGAGAAGCAAAGGAAGAGAGAGAGAACAAGAAGAGGAAGAGAGGAAGCAAGAGATAGAGAAAGATAGTGAGATGCGGAAGAGAGAGAGAAGTAGAAGATGAATAGAGACAGAAAATAAGAGGAAGAAAGAGATAACAACAAGATGAAGAAAGATAAATAAAAGATAAGAAAAAGAAATAGGCAGGCAGATAGATGGATGGGTGGATGGATGGATGGATGGATGGATGGATGGATGGATGGATGGATGGATAGATAGATAGATAGATAGATAGATAGATAGATAGATAGATAGATAGATAGATAGATAGATAGATAGATAGATAGATGGATGGAGTGTTTTATAGTCGATCTACAAATGTTCGACATGTCTAATAATTCATGAATGAGTGGCCGCAGACGGACGAGTGGTGCTGTGTTTGACAGATTAGCTGTGAGCTTTGTTCTATTTGCATCGTCTGCCATGTGTGAGCACAAGCACTCGACTCGTCTTAATGATGGAGAGGAGGCTGTGGGTCCTTCCGTTGGCCTACCCGCGGTGGGCTCGTCACGGGGGGCAGCAGGAGTCACTACTCAGCCCTTCAAGTATCTGTCTCCACTGCGTCACTCACCACGTCGCCATGGCAATAACAGCGCCGGGGCCCGAGTGAGGCTCCTGCACCGTGTTAGGCGAGGAGCATGTATGTAGAGGAGAACAATGCAAGCAAATTAGACAAACAAACCCCTTTAATGAAGCTTTCAACGGCATTCTCTAGTCTAGAACAACAGGAGGCTGTTGGGATGGAGGGCTTGTGAAACATTGGGGTTCAGGGACAGATGGATGGATGGAAGAATGAGTGGATGGATGGAAAGATAATAATAATTAGATGGATTATTGGATTGACTGATGGAATGAAGGATGGATAGATGACTAGATGGATGGATGGATGGTAGATGGATGGATGGAAGAATGAGTGAATGAATGGATTGATGAATTGATAGATGGATGTATGGATGGGCAGATGAATGAATGGATGGATGGATGAGTGGATGGAATGATGGAATAAAGAATGGATAAATGGCTAGATGGATGGATGCAAGAATGAGTGAATTGATGGATTGATGAATTGATAGATGGATGTATGGATGGGCAGATGAATGGACGGATGGATGAGTGGATGGACTGATGGAATGAAGGATGGATAGATGACTGGATGGATGGATGGATGGTAGATGGATGGAAGAATGAGTGAATGGATGGATTGATGAATTGATAGATGGATGGCTCAAAGCTGCATCGTATGCTCCCTAGGTCAGATGCAGAAAGACTCATACGTACAGTACATGCGTTTATGACCTCAAGGTTAGATTACTGTAAGGTTACTGTACTGGTCTTCTGGGAGGTTCTCCTGCCCGACTAATAGATAAACTTCAGTTAGTTCCGAATGTAGCTGCTCGATTACTGACCAGAACAAAAAATATTGGATGGATGGATTGAACGATAAATAGATAGATGATTGGATGGACAAACGACTGGTTAGATGGACTGATGGAATGAAGGATGGATGTATGAAGGGATAAAGGAATTTACAACAGACAACAAGCAGATCGACAGACAGACTGATTGCCTGATGGTCAAGATGGATGCTGTATGAAACTATGTAGCAATTCACGGACAGACCAATAGACAAACGGTGATTGACAGACGATGGATGGACAGATGACGGTAAACAGAGTGAATGACAAAAGGACAGATAGACAATGTATTAGCTGACAATCTATAGAGAGACTGATAGACAGACAAAGGACTGTTAGAGAGACAAAAAATGAGACAACGTATAAGTAAATGATTAATAAAATAATTGTCAAAAAGACAGACAATGGAATGACAGACAGATGTGACAGTGAGACAAACAGATGGATAGACAAAGATGACTGATAGAGTGAAAGACAGATAGATTATAGACAGACAGACAGACAGACAGACAGACAATGATCTATAGAGTGAAAGAAAATAGGATAGATAGACAATGGATAGACAGACGATTGATAGAGAGACGAATTGACAGACGATTGATAGAGAGACAGATAGACAGACAAGTGATTGAGACAGAGACAACCAGAAACCACAAAAACGTATAAGCAGATAATAAATAAAGAGAAAAACAGACAATGGATAGACAGACAGACAGCGAAACAAACAGATGATGGATAGACCGAAAGATGATCAATAGAGCAAAAGACGGATAGTGGATGAAAAGTCAGATAAAAGCCGATGGATAGACTAATCAAAAGACAAACAGACAGACGCCACTTTATTTGTCCACAAATTAGACGTTTGATCGTTTTCTTTACATTCTACTATAAAGAACTTTAGCTTAATAAATAAGAAAGACTTTTTCTTTGAAAGACTAGAGCAGTTATTGATTTCGAACTGTTTCCCCATCTGTGGATTAAAAATAGCTGTGATTATGTTCACTGAAATGGAACCGGAATCTATAATGACACGCTGCCACGCTTTTGCGCTCCAGTGCGATTCTCTTCAAAGTCTTGTAATGCAAATAATCTGATTGTTGAAGTCACATGTGAATTAGAAATTGGTTCAAGCGTCATGATTTAAAAGACTGAAAGTGAATGCTGGCCAGTTTCAGCGGAACATGTGAGTTCCCAACTATCCAATCTATTGCATTTTTTAAGAAGTTTAGCATTTAAAAAAAAGAATATTAGAAATATTCTAATATAAAATTATAATTTAAAGAATATTAAAGAATAGAGCACATTTATTGTTTAACAATCTATTATTTATTATTTCATTATTTTTTTTTATTGTGTAACTGAATTTATCAAAATAATTATAATTACTCCTACCAAAAGCAAGTTTGTGGATTTGATGGAAACTGAAGCGGACTGAAAGGACTGTTCGTCAGCAAACATGTTGAGACCGACCTAAGTGCAGTACAGTGACTAATTTAAAGTTTAAAATAAAAAAACATAGAAAAGTAAAAGATTAAAAAAAAACAAATTTGCAAGTAGTTCCCACAAGCTTAAATCGACCCATCATCCAAAAAATCTAATTTTCACCCTAAACTATATAATACTTACTATAACTTTATAATCATACTTTTTATAGACTACACTAGCTATATTAGCTAAACTACACTAGCTATATTACTGTAAACAAGGTAGCACATTTTCCTTCCTTCCCGACTTCTACTTTCTTTTCCGACAGTAAGCATATGTTCACCTTAGTGATGCTCTGTAGATATTGAACCTTCACCGTTTCGCAGACAGAAGTGATAACGAAGAGCTGACTCCAGCAGGACACTGGGTGTGAGAGGTGAAGACCCCTGCCGTGAGCTCCAAATGCTCTGCCACCTCCAGCATTGTGTGTTACGGCGCCGCTTGTCACATTGACGTTATTTGCTAAATCAGTAGTTTTCAAACTTTGGTTAGATGGTTTGACCAACATTCCAAGGTGTGTGTGTCTTGTCATTCGGACCAGAGACTTTAATCTTGAGCGATTCTTGGCTTGTGGCAGCAATGGGCAAGGAAGGAAACAAAGGCGGACAACCATGACAATTGCTGTTAAGAAGAATATGCTTTATAAGCTTTTAAACATTTAATATTAAATAAGCTTGAAATGCGAATGAGAGGTCAGGCTGACATTTTTCATAAAGTGTGTGTGTGTGTGTGTGTGCGTGTGTGTGTGCGTGTGTGTGTGTGTGTGTTGCTTAATCTGATTGTTGATATTATTGATAGAAGTGATATCTTTGCTCGTATGTTCTATCCAAAATATGACATTCTGCTTTCTTTCGTAGTCTAATTATATGACTATATATGGTGATATTTTTCTGATGTCTAATTGGCTGATGATCCGACCAATCATGAAGCTCGACAAATCCTAAGGAACGGGTGCGAGTTTGGTCTGTCCCTCGTGTCGTGTGTTTTATTTCTTTATAAAGTACAGCAGCGTAGGCAAAGAACCAGTCATAACTGAATTTTGGACCCAACAATTGCTCACTTTTTTTTTACCTATTATGACCAACAGCGACCATTCAGAATGAACGCTCTGCTTTTAACCGATCTAGTGAAGGTGAGGTGAACACACACACAAAAGCCTGGAGTAGTAGGCAACGACAGTGAATCATCCAGAGAGAAGATTGGGTTCAGTGTCTTGCTCAAAGAGACTTCATAGGTATTGTTAATAAAATTGAAAGTTGCGCTCTTCATTAAACCCTGCCATATCATAAAGTGTACACATTCCTGGAGCAATGGGCAGCATGTGGCACTTGGGGTGACCCACAATGCCACTGCAGCATCCTGGAACTTTCCAGACCAGGATTCCTGCAACACCTGGGTGCCAGATACAACTAAGTACTACCATATCTAACCCTAACCCTAATCCTAACCTCCACAACTACTTAGAGTTTCCCTTTTATTCTTAAGGAACCAATGCTACCAAAAAAACTTTAGATACGGAACTATAGCGAATTGCTTTCTGTCAGTCGGTCGAAAGAAAAGCTTTCGGGAGGGAGAAACTTTGCCACTTTTAGAAGAGTTAGTCAGTACAAAGTTCACTTTTGACACCATTCCATGGTTTACCATAACCACTCACATTCGTTTTACCTCCAGAGGTTTGTTGTATTTCGTTCCCTAAGACCAAAACATGGAAACGGAAGCGAGGAGTGAGGGAGTTGTGGTCCAGTGGTAGGGGACATGGACTTGTGTCCTAGAGGTTGCAGGTTTGAATCCCCCTGCAACTACTGTACAGTATGTGTCCTTGGGCAAGACATTACCTAAAAATCATGCTTGAGTAAAAGTATAGATACCTTACTGTAAAAGTTACTCAGTTACAAGTCACTAATTTCAAGAAGATTTTGGTTAAAGTATCCAATTTAAAAGAACTTAAGGGTTTTACTTGTACTGAACTTGTAACTGAAAAAAAATGTTCATGTTTCTGCTAAAGTTTCACGTGATTTAGCTCAAAAATAGCATACTGTACCTTCACCACACTCCGCAGCCCAAGGAATTAACAGCAGTGGAGAAAGATGGTGGCTTGTTGCGCACAATCACAATGTAAAGAGTAACGGCAAGTGTCCATTCAAATGTAGCAATGTAAACAAATGTAAATGTGAACGATAGAGATACTCAATCAAAAATGTACGTAGTCAAGTTCAAGTTCTGAGCATTTGTAACACTCTTTACACAGTTTTAACTGTTTCAAAGCACATGACAGTTATGCTTTTTATGTTTGATACCCGATACAAGTACAAAGTAGCCAAAAATACTTCAGTAAAGTATCAGAGTATATATCAAAGTACTTTAAACCACTGGAAAGCATTCATTCGATTATGGTCATATGTTCATAATTGGCAAACAAACCTCACCCTACTGTACGACGTCGCTTCAAATTTGCTCCAGTTGCTCAACAGCATTGGATTCTTCCAGGAACAACCATGTGGAACACACAAGTGCATTGCTGAGAGTTGCCAGCTTTCTCTATCCAGGGATCTTAGGATCACTGCCATCACGCAGAGAAGATGCTTGAAGAACCTCTGAAACAAGCATAGGGACTCGACAGGGTGGAATTCTTCATCCACTCAATGGCACGAGGGATCTTCTACTGAAGGCAGTCAGATGTACTTGTGAATTTCACTTCATCCACCAGTCCCTTGTCCATGGACTCAAGAGTAAGTTCTCTCGAAAAAGAAAAAGCCTTGGTTAGTTCTTCATTTAATGAGGACGTTCCAGGACCTTCCATCTCGTCGTGTGATGTCAACTGTCTGATCCCAGGTTGACAGATCTCATTAATTCGGTGCTGTACTGGATATTGAAAAACGTCAGATTCCATCTCGACTTCAGGTCAAAATCAAGATATTTGGAGAGAGACGGTGCCCTGATCTTCGCTCTTTCATAGAGTCTGATGAACCATGTTCTTTTCTCTACAGCTTGACTGCTAAGTCTTGAAGATTGAAGACATTCTTTCTAATCATGTGAGGGAAAGAAGTCTGAATAACTGGCATCCCTTAAAGTAATTATTTCATTTTTGTGTGTGTGTGTGTGTGTGTGTGTGTGAGAGTGTGTGATGCTTCCCATTTTCTCATATTTTTCTCTCCTTCCTCTGTCGCTTTTCTTTTATCTTCACCCATCACCTCGCCATTATTTTTCTTGTTTTTCATCGTCCACATTTTATCTCCAGGTTTGCCTCTCTACAGTAAATAAACTTGTCTCACTAACCATTTTTCCACCTTCATCTCTCACTTTTTCCTCATTAGTATCGTTTGCAGCATTTTTAGAATGTAAATAATCTTTAGAAAAACCTTTGTATGTACTACAAACGAGACAAAAAAGATTTAAAAAAAAAGATTTCATAGACTCCTATATATAAATTCTCTACATAAGTGTGCCTTGCGTTTAATTGGTTACATTTTAGACAATAAAGTGCCAAATAGTGTAACTGCTGTTTACGCTGAAAAACGCAGAATGGGAAACAATAACGTGTAATGATTGTGCAGTATGTCGATGGTGGTCAATGGCGTAAAAAATTAAGTACTGGTGACATTGATCAGCAGTTAACATTCTCTGAACCATAAAGCGGGGTCAAAAATTGGCGTTTCTGGAGACGTTTGAACATAGAGTATAATATGTTGAAAGTAAAGTTGTACGATAGACGATGTTTCAGATTTATGTTTGTTTGTTTGTTTCTAATAATGTTTCAGCAGAACTTGCAATCAATCAGCAGGTGGGATCAATCAATCAATCAGGATGGACAACATGTGACTAGATGATTGTGGCCAATCATTCCAATGTCTGATGTTTTAAGGACAGAAGCAACAATCAAGTGTGTGTGTGTATGTGTGTGTGTGTGTGTGTGTGTG